>JANZLD010000002.1:59327343-59340683 GCA_026413575.1 Erythroxylum carthagenense
TTCTTAACCAATTCTATACATTTTATTATTATCAAAACATAAAGGAATTTAATTTGTCAACCACCATTGGTCCAACACTATTTGAGACATAAGATAGCTTTTCTATTTATTGATTAATAGAATTGAGAGTTCCTTGAATGTCTATACATTTCTCATTAGAATGAAAGTTGATTTCTCATGAGCCTTTTCAAGCAATAGGAGATCATTAATAGATATGAGATGGGAAGTTCTTAAACTCCTGCGTTTACTAAAAAAATGGAATGTAGAATTATAAGTAATATTATGGTATAACAATTTAGATAGTACCTCCATGCATGGAAGAAACAGATAAAGGGATAAATGGTCCTCTTGTCGAATTCCTTTCTTGCTTTAGAACATCCTAGAAGGTTCTCCATTTACCAAAATTGAGTATAAGGGTTTTAAAAAGCACATGATTCGCTATATTTCTAGGTGAATTCCATCTTGAGTACCCCCAACATATCTTAGGAAAGTATGATGTTATCACCTATATGTTTCCTTTCAAGAATGCAACTTAAGTTGAATTAATTATAAGACCTATAACTTTCTACATTCTTTTAGCAGGAAGTTATATAATAATTCTATAAATGACATTACAATAGGACACGCATCTAAAATCCTCAAAGGAATTAGGAGTATAACATTTAGGTATTAGGAAAATGAAAGTTTTATTTATGATTTTAAGAAATTTCCCTGATTCAAAGACTTCCAGTACTGCTTTTGTGATCATGTCCCTTATCTTATGCCAAGCTTTTTGATAAAACTTCCCATTCAATTCATTAGGCCTTGGTGCTTTCTTACATTTCAAATATCATTTCTTTAATCTGTATTGATTCAAAAGGAGTTGTGAGGAACTAGCTCATTTTGCTAATAAAATGATAAAGGACGAAGGACCTCAACATTGAGATAAAAAGAATATGTTTTAGCTTATTCCCCTAGGGAATCCTTAAAGAAGGAATAAACCATATCTTTAAGTTGGGAATGAGAAGAGATCTGGTTATCATACTGATCGAGCAAGGCATCAATCTTATTACTATTTCTTTTGGCCAAGATGTAGCTATGAAAAAAATCTTATATTTCTTTCCCTCTCTTCCATCTATGCAATTGTTGACCTTTGTCTTAATAGGGAGATGTGGTTAAAAGTTGCTTTAGAATAGTTTTCAATGGCTCTCTGTCTTATCTGTCTTCTAGCCATCACTAGGTTGTTCATATACTTCATTTTGATATTCTCCAAGATACCCTCTGATTGCTTCAACTATAGTAGAGTATCAAAATAAGTATCCCTCTTTAGTTTTTTCAATTCTTATTTGGTGTTGAATAATTTCTTAACATAAATAAAGGTTTTAAAACCATGTATCTTATTTTACATTCCTCTTTTAATAGCATCCATGAATCCCTTATGATCCCCTAAGTAATTATTAAATATAAATGGAATCTTCTGTTGTCTAATTAAAAGAATTTATGAATTAAAATTTGAGAATAATCTGATACGTATAGATTTATAAAGATAGCCCTACATTTTAGACAATTCCCTAACCATTCCCCAACAACCATTACTTTATCAATTTCTTTTTGAATGTAGCAATTGTGGGCTTTTTTATTACTTAAAGTAAAATAACACCATAAATTCATTGAAATATTTGGAATATTTGCTTAAATTATGTTGCCCTCAACCTTAGACTAATAGAAAGTACTATTGAAATTGCCAATCGATGTCCAAGGTTCATAGATATTGGGTTTCATATTTAATAGGTTGTTCCATAATTCTCCCTTTTAAAACCTGTGGTTAGATGTAACATCCCATTCTTGTGGGAAGGTTAAAATGGTAAATGTGAGTGATTAATGAGAGTTAGAAATGCATTTCTGCGTTCATGAATATTATGTCATACACATACATATGAATAGTGAAGTTGTAGCACATGAAAATAATTGTACATGCATTCATGAATAATTCAGGGTATAATTAGATTGATTTGTGAATTTTGGTGAATTTAGGCATAAATTTTAGAAAATTATAGAAAATAGGGAAAAGGCATCAAATAAAGATTTGGAGATAGTTAGATTGTAAAGATGAGAGCTTAAGGGAGTTAGTTTCAAAGAAACTAAGTTAGAGCTTAGATATGAGGAAAGTGACAAGTGTCACTTAGGCTTTTGTACTTTTTTTAGAAGTAGGTTACTGTTCTCTGAGAGTTGAGAAGTTAAGTTATATGTCTAAGTTCATTCTTCATTGTCATCTTCTTCAAATTTTCTTCCCATACATAGAGTTTTCTATCAAAACCCTTCTAAGAGATTTCTTTATTTTTCCTTTCCTACACTAAACCCACTTTGCTATTTGTGTCTTCTACCCTAAGAAAAACTAGAAGCTGGTCATTGTATATAGTGAAATATGTAAATTTCATGAAGTTTAGGGCTTGAAGATTTTGGAGTTTTTAACAAGTAAGTAGTGAATAAATCCTTTAGAGTTAGGGATTTATGAAAGAAAGTTGATGAGTTACTGTCATCTCCATAGAAAATGGCATTTAAGCGTATATTCATAAATAATGTGTGGTTGGGAGGAAAAAAATTTGGTTATAGTGTTAACTTAGTTTTTGAAAGATTATTAGTGATTAGGAGATGTAAAGGTGATGTTGGAGTTGAAATAGCAATAACTCAATATGAAACTTCCGTGAAACTTCTATACCAATCTAGATAGATTCTTCAAAATGGCCTTCATAAAAGTTATAGATCTTTCTTTTATCTTTCCAACAGAATATAGTATGAAAATTTTGTGATAACCGAGCTAAAAGTCAAGGTCCTTGTAAGGGATGATGTATGAAAGTGAAGTTGTTTCTTTTGAGTTTTTGCTTCTTTTGTGATGACATCATCTTCTTCTGTGTTTTGCTTCTTCTGTCTTTTTGCTTCTTCTGTGATGACGTCATCTTCTTCTGTATTTTTCTCCTTCTGAGTTTTGCTTCTTCTATGTTTCGCTCCTTCTGTGTTTTGCTCATTCCGAGTTTTTCTTCTACTGTGTTTTGCTGATGCATCTTCTTTTGTGTTTTACTAACACGTCTTCTTCTATGTTTTGCTGACATGTCTTCTTCTCTGTTTTACTTCTTTTGTCTTTTGCTTCTTCTGTGTTTTGTTAAAGTGTCTTCTTTTGTGTTTTGCTGACATGTCTTATTTTGTGTTTTTCTAACGCGTCTTCTTCTGTGTTTTACTTCTTCTGTCTTTTATTTCTTCTATGTTTTTCTGACACGTCTTCTTTTGTGTTTTACTAACATGTCTTCTTTTGTGTTTTACTTCTTCTATTTTTTGCTTCTTCTGTGTTTTGTTTCTTCTGTCTTTTTGCTTCTTCTGTCTTTTTTCGCCTAGCCATAACTTCTTCTCTAGACACCCAAATGAATTGATTCTTAAACCATTGGACTTGTAAGACATTGCCCTACATCTCCACCAAAAATCAAAGCCATTTGAAATGGATTGAGAAAGATTGAGTGAGAAACGTGGGGCGGGTTCAATTAGTGTGCTCTTAAATTATATGAACTGGGGTTATTCCACTGAACATACCTCAATATTTTGATGATATCTGGATCTATAGGATTCCAAATGAGATGATTTTTTATTTGGAGTAATCTAGAGATATAAGCCTACAAATTGTCTTAAGAAGTCCAAATTATGATTCAGCCTCTAAGATGTTTAATCTCTGTATGTAAGTTGGGCTTAGTACATTGTTATTGAATGTGAACAGTAGACCCGAAAGGGGGGTTAGGAAAAATCTGAAAGTAAGCCAATGAGTAATTAATTGTGATTTCAATAATTTTAGTGAGGCATAAACCTAAGTATGAATATTACTTAGATGATTTTTGGATATAAGATTGATAATGTGATGACAATAAGGGAAAGATACCCGAGATTGTCACGAGCATGCATGATACATATTTTATACACACACTTGTGCATAAGGGAATGCTTATAATTGTGCAATTATTAATGTGTGTGCATCGTGTGTTTGGCATATTGATGTGCAGGATAAACGTCTGCATTCAAATGTTTCCAGATCTTGAAGCTAGTGCTAATCTAGAACGTACTGTGAGTAGACCGAGATGGTCTCACCTCATTGTTTGTTATTTAAATCCTTGTATTATTTGACTATTGAATGATTTTGTAAATATGATTGATCATGTTGGTTTCCAGATAGGAGGTCCGATGATTGTGATGGTTGACTTGGATATTGAAGTGCTACTTGAATGTGAATTGGATAAACTAAGTATATTGAAGTGATTGCTAAGTGTTTTCAGAATGTGTAATCGCATGTAAGTGAAAATATGAATTATTAACTATATGTTGAATGCCAGAATCCGGTCCGATGATAAGCGAATATGATTGAATAAGAGCATGCAAATATGATTGATGCATTTCATTTCATGAATGCATGAAACATAATGGATGTTGTGACTAGAGTAGCCACCGATCAGAACTTAAAGCTCAACGAGTGAAAATGAACCTCGAGCTCGGAAGTGAGTCGGAGCCTCAGACTCAACATGTAATGAGTCATATCTGGGACAATTACCAATGAGCCCTATAAGGGATAGTTTAGGCAGTCGATCAAAATAAAATAATAAATGGAAAGTGGGTCTCATGTGCACTGCATATGCATAATGTAAATGATTAAATTACATTGGATGTGAAATGTGAAATGATGTGAATGTGAATTATGTGTTATATGATTGGGTGAGCCATTGATGATGGTCACTCATTGAGTTCGTAAAACTCACCCAAAATTTATAAATATTTTTCAGGATCAGAAGAATACCCCGTTAGGCTAACGGGAGTATACTTACAGCATTCAAGTGAAGGATAGAGGTCAGGATCAGTTGACGTCTGCATTGTAGTTCTCTATTTTGTATTGAATTGTATTTTCCGCAACTTTATGTATAAATTTGTATTCCGAAATGACTAAAGTGTTTTATATTTATGAAGGGGCCCAAACAGCTATTGAAATATTAATTATTGTATTGATGCAATTGAATAAGTTTATGATTAGAATGGGCCATTTCGATTATTGATTTCTGCATAAGCGTGTGTAAATTTTTTTTAAAAAATTATACCGAGTTTTGACTGATTGAGTGTTCTAGCACGCCACCCTCGTGAGGCACAAACTCATATATCACCTATCGATGTTGGGTTTGGGTCTTGCGGGAGTGGGGTACTACATTAGAACCATTAAAAAAGTGACAACTAACTATTTATTTTCTCTAACAAATAGATTTCTGGTGTGTACATTCTGTACACTGAAATGTATAATTTCAAGTTTAACCCTTCTTATATCAAAAGCTACAATTACTACCATAATGATGATGATCATGGTTTGAGATAAAAGACCACCAAGATCCATTCAATTTAAGTTCCAAAAACATCCCCTGTAAGATCTTTGTTTCAAGGATACCTATTACTAGAATTTTATTTCTAGGGATGAAATCACTAAATGATTGTTTTTACATGGTCTATTTAGTCCCCTTATGTTCCTAGTAGCTATTAACATTAAATAAAATTCCTTTAAGAAAGGCTTTCTTTCTTTTTATTTCTGCTAGATTTCCTCTTTATTACCTCCTTAAAACTCGTTTCCCTTCTTTTCCTTAGAGGGAGTACACATGAAAGTGTTATAGATCTCCAATGTCTGCTCCCTATTTTTAATATCAATGGAATTGCCCATAACTTCTTGCGATTACATTTTTTTTAAATTCCTCATTCATTTCTTGAGGGGAATCTAGAACAACTATAATATTTAGAATACTCTGCTTATTAGAGTTTGATTTTCTCTTCTTATTTATATATTAAGGAATGGATAATGGTAGCTCTTTCCCCTCACTAGTACCCTCACTGTTAATCTTCATTACATTTTTGTCCTTATTTAATTTCATCAATCCATCATTATCTCCCCCTTGAACCTCTTACCAATTTCTTTCCATCTTGTCCCTTGCTGGAATTTTTGGTTCTTCATTAATAGGAGACTTGAATTGAGTCTTCAATTAAAGTTTCATCCTCACCCAACCTTATATTATAAGGAAACTATTTGGCAAGACTTTGCCATTCTCCACCTTAACACCCAAGTGCACGTAATCAATATTCCTTCTTAGTGCGGCCATCTCATTTATGCAGATTGGATTCCTTTGAAGCTTGCAAGTGCACTTAATCCTTATATCGACTAGTACTTCAAAGGCCTCTAAGACTCTAAGTAGATTTATCCAAATTATAATATTTTTTATTTAATACTATCCATTTTCAATCTAGGTTTCTAAGGTTAAAGGAATAAAGGTTGATTCAAGATATGCCAGGGTCTAGCCTTCATCACCTCCTTTGCTTTAGATTAGCTTGCAAGTTTAAGAGGATTAAACTGTCTCAAACAATAAAATCTTAACTAAACCTCTAGCTTTTCAAGTTCTCATAGCCCAATCTTTAACCAACAAGAAAGCTAGGCCTTTTTTTTAATAAAAGAAACCCACCAATATAGTAATATGTACCTTTTCTCCTTCTTTAAGGATTTGTATATCTGGGGCTACCAAAACTCTTCCTTCCTCCACTTTTAGAGGGGTGTATTTTAAGTCATTATTGCTTTTCTTAATAACAACTTGTTTCTAGCTTAGGGAGGAGCTAACCAGAGAAGGCCCATTGTCACCAAAGGGAGGAATTCCTAGGTTTGGGGAAGGTTTGAAGGCAGGGCAGAAAGGTCCTTACATTTTGGAAAATTTATATATGGGTTATCTCTATTACCTTGTAGAGGGACCTAATTTTGTCTGGTGGCTCCATATCTTTGTCCTATATGAAATACATAACTTAAATTTTGTATTGATATACTTTTCATTTATGTTAAAATTTAAAACTAGATCAAATATATAAAATTTATCAGTTCTCTTAAAAAAGCAATACAAAAGAAAATGTAAAATGAAGAGCCGCAAATAAAGTACAAACTAAATGTATCAAATCATTATCTTTTTATGCTTTAACAATTTTTATAATGAAGTTTTGAAATATCATTTTAGAATTTTATAATAATCTAAAAATTGTAAAAAATTATATAATGTAGTTAAAGTTGGACAATTAAAAATTAACAAATAGAAATAAATTAAATATTCTAATAATTCATTTGTATACATATACTTTTAATCATCAAGTAAATTTTTAAATAAAAATTTAAAAATAAATTTTACATTTTTAAACAAATACAAAGCTCACATTTCATCAATATCAGATATGATTAAAAATAAGGAATTTTGTAATTGTAGTTTAAGGAAATTGTAGGTCTTAAATGGATGCTTCTATTGCAATTCATGTGCTATGTCTAATTTATTAGTGTATTTTATATACTTCAAGTTCTTTAAGTGAGTATTAGTAAGATGATAGCATTCTATTATATGATAATTTTTTTTATCCCATTTCTATGTACTAAAAATTATTTCTTTCATGAAATAATGGAATTGAAATTTATGAAAAAAAAAAGGAAATACCTCCAATTTTGAGTGTAATTTTAAGTATGATGGTGTTTTTGAAAAGGATAATTGAATAAAAACATAATTTTCCAAAATTTCTACTTATTTGTACTCCCATTTTTCATTTTTCATTTTCCTTGAGTTACGTAAGCTCTAACTAAACTAATAAAAGATAGGAAAAAACTTGAATGGTAACAAGAAATGAAGGAGTTCAGATCCTCTGTTTAATATTACTCTGGCCAATCTTGTCTAATGTTCAAAACAACATTATTTTGAGTCTTTTAGAGACCGTCTAACATTATCTAATGCCCAAATTACATTATACAAGATTAGACATGTTAATATGATAGACCACTAAAGACATGCTTTCGTAAGAACATTATTTGTTCTTGACTTATGTAAGGGAGTTAAGATTCCAGACCTCTCAATCACTCGAGATTTTTTATGCCTTTTCAATTGGTGGAGTTGACGTGGTATTGGGGATTAGATGGCTTAACTCTTTTAACACTGTCCAAGCCAATTGGAGTAAGATGTTCATGATATTTAATTACAAGGGAAAGAAGTACAAATTGCTCGGAGAAGTGAAGCCAAGAGCCAAGGGAGTAACCTTTAAATCTATGCAAAAGCTAATCCACAACGAGAAGAAAGGAGTATTGTGCCAAATTATTAGACAGCCTGAAACTCCAATAAGCCAAGAGAACATCATTCCTGACATCCAAAACCTACTCAATGATTTTCATACTATTTTCTAAACACCACAAAGAGTCTCACTTAACTGAACCTAATCCCATGCCATAAACATCCTACCTGATGCCAAATTGCCAAATATTTGACCATACAAATATCATTTTTACCAAAAAATGAGATTGAACATCTAGTTAATGAATTACTTGATGAAGGATTAATACGTCTAAGTTCCAGCCTGTTTTCTAGCCCTATTTTACTAATAAGAAGGAAAGATGGGAGTTGGAGATTTTGAGTTGACTACAGGAGTTTGAATAAGATTACCATTGCGGATAAATATCCCATTCCAAATATTGATGAGTTGCTAGATGAGTTACATGGAGCCTCTTTCTTCTCCAAAATCGACCTTCGCTTTAGATATCACCAAATTTGGATGAAAGCTGAAGATGTCCACAAAACAACATTTTGAACACACTCTGGTCAGTATGAGTTTTAGTCATGCCCTTTGGCTTGACCAATGTTCCCTCTATATTCCAGGCAGTAATGAATAATTTATTTCGACCCCATCTTCGACAATTTATCTTGGTTTTTTTAATGATATTGTGGTGTACAATCCTAACCTTGAGTAGCGTAAAGAACACTTAAGGATTACTGTCACGCTCCTTTAAGAAAACTATCTTTCGCTAATAGAAAAAAGTTTTCCTTCACTCAATAAAGAATGTTATTTCTCGGTCAAGTCATTTCTAATCAAGGAGTCGAGGTAGATCCAGACAAGATCAAAGCAATTGCCGACTAGCCCCAACCCCAAAATGTCAAGCAGTTGAAAGGATTCCTAGGACTCACTGGTTACCACCGTCAATTTGTCCAAGGTTACAGAATTATAGCTCGTCCTTTAACCGAGCTGACTAAGAAAGATTCTTTTAGGTGGAATGAAATGGCTACTAAAGCTTTCTTTAAACTAAAACAGTTACTCACATCTGTAACTATTTTCAAGCTTCCAAAATTTTCCCAATCATTCACTGTTGAATGTGACGCTTCATCATAAGGGGTAAGAGTTGTTTTATCACAAGCGGCCATGTGATTGCTTTTTACAGTAAGGTATTTTCTTTCTCAAACAAATTTAAATCTGCATATGATAGGGAGTTACTTGCACTAATGCTTTCTTTGCAAAAATGGAAGCATTATCTTTTAGGGAGGCATTTCTTTATAAAGAATGATCATTACAGTTTGAAGTTTTTATTGGAGCAGAAGATTGCTGCTAGTGAACAACGATGACTTTTAATCAAACTTCTGCTCTTTGATTTTACTATCATATATCGAGCTGGAAAGGAGAATATTGCGGCAGACTCTCTATCCCGTCGACCTCATTTTATGTAGTTATCATTTCCCTTTTCAATAGAATTTGATAAACTCTCGACACTCCTACAGCAAGACTCCATGACTATAAGAATTATAGAGCAATTATAGAAAGATTCCACATCTGTTCCATATTATTCTAGTCAGAATGGAAACCTTTATTTTCAAGGAAAGCTTGTCATCCTAGCTAATTTTCCTTTAAAGGAGAAGTTTATGGCTGAAGCACATGATAACCCTTCTGGTGGTTATGGAGGATCTCTTAAAACAATCAAGAGGCTTTCTACTGGGGTATTTTGGCCAAATATACGGAACGATGCTAAACATTATCTTCAAAACTATTTCGTATGTCAACGAAACAATTATGAGACATTATCTCCAACAGTTTGGATTAACCATTGACGATCTCACAAAGGGTATGGGAATACATCTCGATGGATTTTATTAATGGATTGCCGAAATCCAATGGATATGATACTATTTTGGTTATGGTGGATCGTTTATCTAAATATGCCCATTTTATGGCACTAACTCATCCATATTATGCAAAAATAGATACTGATGTGTTTTGCAGCGAAGTTGTCCGGTTTCATGATGTTCCAAAAAGCATACTTCAGATAGGGAAACATTGTTCACCAGTTCCTTTTGGACATAAATTTTTAAGCTTAATCAGACAAATTAGTGGATGGGGACAGCTTACCACCTACAATTAGATGGACAAACAGACGTTTTAAATCATTGCTTGAAGGCTTATCTTAGATCCTTTACAAGTGAGAAGTCGAAGATTTGGAGTCATTCTTGTGCTACGCATAATTTTCATTCAACATTAATTTCCATATGGTGACAAACACCACTCCTTCCCGTGTTGTATATAGTCGTGACCCTTCCACCTTACAAGTGTATTGTCGCAGCGATACTCACATAGCATAATTGGAAGAACAACTTGTTGAAAGGCATGCTATATTACAGATTTTAAAGGACAATTTACTCAAAGCTCAAAATTGGATGAAGGCACATACGGATAATAATCGTAGAGAACAATCATTTGAAATTGGTGATGTTGTCTTTTACGAGTCCAACTATACAGGCAACATTCTTTAGCTAGGTGTATGAATGAAAAGCTTTCGCCTCGATTTTTTGGTCCTTATAAGATTCTCAAACGTTGCGGTCTAGTAGCGTACAAACTAGAGCTCCCTGCTAACCCCAAAGTCCATCCTATTTTTCACGTCTCACTATTTAAAGAAGCTAAAGGACAACTCTCCACTAATCCACCAGCTCCATTATCTTTGAATTCCAATTGGGAGTTTGATCTGGAACCTCAAAAAGTATCAGCTCACCATTGGATTAAGTATGGTGATGAATTACATCTAGAATTGTTCATCTTATGGCAGAATTGTCCTTTTGAAGATGCCAACTAGGAGTCATATGACCTATTACAGCAATGATATCCCAATTTTCACCTTGAGGGCAAGGTGACTTTCCAAGGGAGGGATACTGATAAACCACTAAAGGCATACTTCTGTAAGAAAACGAAGTCAAGAGCAGATAGTGTAATTAGTTAGTAGTTATTAGAGGAAAAAGAGGAAGAGTTGGTAGTTTCAGATTTTCAGTAGAAGTGGTCTACTTGTTAGTTTCCAAATTTTCGTAGAAGTGGGTTACTTGTTATTATCTATAATTAGGATTTATTATTATCTACAAGTAGGTGTCTAGGATTCAAGTCTATTGGTCTATAGTAATTGTCATTAGGTGTGCAATTTGTCTATTTTTAAGTATATTCTTGAAGTTTAAGTAGCTCAAATTGTCTTTTGTTACTGGTGTAGTTGTCTGTGAGATTCTCCAATACTCTTTATATCAGTTTATTTGCATTCAATAAAAATTGTATTTTTCCTTTCTAAAGTGTATTCTTTATTTCATTCTAATTCTACCATAATATTAGATAGAGAATCTTTAGTCGAAAGGAGTTTGGATTCTCTATCCGATATTATTATGTCTAATCTTGTCCAACGCTCTAAATGATATTATGTCTAAATATCGTTGATATGTTCGGAGATATGCACTATAGAGTAGGGTGCTATAGACTGACTGGTTACTATCGTCGATTTATCCAAGGTTATAGAATTCTAACTTGTCCTTTAACCGAGCTAGAATTTCGTAATGAGGTGACTGTTGAAGCTTTCTCTAAACTTAAATAGTTACTCACATTTGTACCTATTTTAAAGCTTCCAAAATTTTCCCAATCATTCGCTGTTGAACGTGACGCTTCATTACAAGGGGTAGGAATTGTTTAATCACATGAGGGCCACCCAAATGCTTTTTACAGTAAGGGATTTTCTTTCTCAAACATATTTAAATATGCAAACTAGGTTAGTTGCTAGAGATATGGCACTAACATCGTCACACCAAAGTACTGTTGCAAGAGAGGGATTGAGGCCCAGTTTAAAGAAGAGAGATTTGATCCACAGAACTTCAGTGGTTGCAGTAGCCATGGAGCAGTACTCAGCCTCTGTGCTTCAGCGAGCAACCACTGATTGTTTTTTGGAGCTCCAAGTGATTAGATTATGCCCTAGGAAGAGACAATAACTGGAGGTGCTTCGCCTATCATTGGGGCAACTTGCCCAATCTGCATCACTATAGAGAGTCAAATTGAGAGAGGATTTGGTAAAGGTGAGACCGTGATGCAATGTCCCTTTTAAGTAGCGCAGTATACGTTTGTAAGCAGCCCAGTGGGCTCGGGTAGGTTAAACAAAAAATTGACTAAGTCTGTTGACAGTGAAGGTTATATCTGGCCTGGTGTTGACAAGATACTGTAAAGAACCAATGGTGCTTCGAAACAAGGTAAGGTTGTCAAATAAAAGATAGTTGGAAAGGAGGAGTTTTGTACCAGTGCCTATTGGTGTAGGTCTAGGTTTACAGGACTTCATGTTTGTCTTTTTAAGGAGATCAAGTATATATTTGGTTTGGCTTAAATATAGACCAGAGGTGTCTCAATAGACTTCAAAGCCAAGAAAATGACTAATCTCACCTCGAGATATTTAAGAGCAAAAACAGAGTTTAGTTTAGAAATCAAATTGTGTATTGTAGATTGATCATTCCTAGTAATGAGAATGTCATCTACAAACAATTAAATAGACTATAGTACCTGCTTTATTTTGAATGTAGAGACTGACATCAGAAATGGAGTTAATGAATCCCCAGGACAATAGAGCTTGTTGAAGTTTGTTATACCAAGATCTTGGGGCCTGCTTGACACTGTAGATAGCTTTATTGAGACGACAAACATGGTGAGGATACCGAGGGTCGACAAAATGTGGAGGTTGAGACATATAGATAGTTTCAGTGAGGTCTCCATTCAAAAAGGCATTGTTGATATCATGGACCAATTAAATTGAACAGCCAGAGAAAAGATAACCCATATAGTTGAAACTTTTATAACAGGACTAAAGGTATCTTCAAAATCAATATCAGGGGTTTGGTGAAATCCCTTGGATACAAGGCGAGCCTCATATTTCAAGATGTTGCCATCAAGTTTGTATTTGACGCGAAAGATCCATTTTGAACCAATGAGGTTATAGGTAGGAGAGGGTGGGGCAAGAGTCCAGATGTTGTTTGTTTTCAAGGCAGAGAGTTCTTCTTACATGGCAGCAACCCATTTCGGGTCTGAGATTACTTGCTTAAAAGTTTAGGTTTGAAAATACCAGACTGTGACCGAGTAGTCATAGGATAAGGATCGCGGCTCTGTCGATTAGATCTTACGATCGATCCTTGGAAACCGGTCAAATATAAAAATTTCCAAGATTGCGGTATAGGTTGCAATTCTCGGGT
>JANZLD010000002.1:59351252-59361565 GCA_026413575.1 Erythroxylum carthagenense
AAATAAAAAAATTACGAAAAAGTTTCGTGATTATTCCGCTGCGGTCGGATCAGATCCAGACTCGATTTCCCAACAGTTTGATTCCCCAGAACATGCACACTATGTTGGCAATATTATCATAATTTGACACACACCCCATCCGTCATATGATGCTCCCTGTTAGTGCGATGATTATCAGCTAACTGTTTCATCTAATATCCAGCTTTACACATGTTCAACTGTATTAACCAAATGACTGCTTCCTTATCCTTGAGAATTTGATCAACAACACCATACTTGAACCCCTTGCTAAATATGGTCCATGCAGTGTTGGCAAATCCTCATGTATCACCCCAAATGGGGACATTTTAATGGCTGAATAAAAGATGGCATTATACAACCAGTCAGCTAGCAACAACTACCTGCTCCTTTGCGATGGATAATCTCCAAATATACAACATAAGTACGTCTCCACCATCTTGTCTGAAAGTTCCATCTGACTATCTAATAAGACTTTCGCCAATAAGATGAGTGAAATTTCATATCAGTATGAACAAGAGTAAGGATCATTCTATCAAGTCAAATTTGATTTAAGACATCGAACAAAAATATACAAAGAATAATATGAATCGCCATGCTCAACAAAAAAAAAAAAAGATTTTAGAGTAATAAGATTTTAGGGTTTAATTGTCACTAACAAGCTAGATAAAATTACAAGTTTTTGGACAATCTAAAAAAAGAACAACTCTAAAAGATTGAAGAAACCTCTCTAAGGGCTTTGATTGATCATAACAATGATAAGCCTTCTCTTTACATCTATAAGATAGCTTTTCATATGCTTATAATTCTAAGAACAAAAAAACCCTAAGAACTAGAGTCCAAAACAAAAGTAATAACTTTGACAGAGTCTAATTGTGAAATAAATAACTTTCAAAGATAAGTCAATTCCTATCTAAGCAAAAGATTGAAATTAAAAAAACTAGCAAACTCATGTTTCTTATGCCAGTCGAACTTCCACAGTTAGCATTGATTTTGTTTTAGAACTCTAAAAGTGCAAAATATACACGTGTTTTATACTAGTCCTACTTCATGTTCAACACCAGTTTGCTACTACTCTTTCTTTTAGGCACAAAAACGACCAACTTGACACTATTATCGGGTTCGTATTCTGGAAGAAGAGTCTAACATGGTATTATGTAAGTTTCATATTGCTTAATTATTTAATATCATCCAATGTTCTCCAATTTTTAGTAAATTTTGGCACTTGATTTTGAATTATTTACAACCCTATCCAAGCTCCTTTCCATGTTACCATAAAATAGAAGATTTTGTAGCTTCAGTAGATGCTTGATTATCGTCATTGTCCTCCTCTTTAAAAGGATCTATCCTTAAATCAACATCTTTAGAGACTTGTTTCAATGATAATAGATCAATAATGATCGATTGTTTTTTTTAATGATAAACGAATATCTGTTCTTGTACTCATCATGTATAGCTCTCTTATCAAATTGCTAAGGATTGATATAAAAGAACGTAACCACTTGTATAGGCACCACATCATATTGTACCCCATCTTTGTACCTCTCTATTGATAAAGAAATCAACAATTTATTTATTAGCCTAACCTTCCCATTCTTAGTCAATCATTGTAAATTGTAAGATCTAGGGTGTTTTGTGGTTGGCAATCCTAACTTCTTCACTGACTCCATACTAGTTACATTCATACAAATCACTCTACTTATGATTGTACTACACACTTGATCTTTGATGGAATATCTTGTACAAAAGAGATTGTCCCATTGTTTATTCATATGATCCTCTCCCACACACATATTCAATGCTTTCTTTGTGAGCAACATCCTTCCTTCTTTGGGCTTCTCTATGTATTCATCATCAGTGGCATCCTCCAAATTGGACCTATTTTCATCTCCCTCCTCTTCACTTTGAAAAAATATACTTTCCATCCTCCTTCAACATCATCACTTTCTTGTTAAGATATCGTGGTGCTATATTTCCTCTTCCTAAGAACTTAAATCACTTGACATCTTGATTCCCAATTATTAAAGAGGAATCAATGTTAACTTTCTTTCCACTTAGTTCTTGCAATTTTAGTGTGATTATTTCATGCTTAAGCTTGAATGCTTTTTCATCCTTTTTACTCAATGATTTTCTCCAAGATGAAGAACTTTCACTAGAAACACCAAGATGGTTTAAAGGACTTTTTTTAATTTGTCCTTATACCTTCATAACCATATGAAATTCAACCTTTAATTTCAATAATGATGTAACTTTGATAATATTGACAATATTTGGATTTAGTACAAAAATAAAAGCAGTCGTTGTTGCTTCTTGATCTTCCTCCACATTCGACCTAATTATGGTAACTTCCATTTCCTTAAAATGCTCCTGCATACTCTTGATGCCTTGATTTAATGTTTGCAACCTTTAATAGAGATTCCTACAATAGGAACTTGGTATAAAACATCTCTTCATCAGCGGTTTCATCTCCTCCTATGTCTTGATAAGAGACTATTGTTTCATTCTCCTAGTGAGGATTGTTGATCCCACAATCCATGGCAAAATCAATAATCTTCATAGTTATTAGTTTAACCTTTTTCTCCTTAAATAAGTTGTAGCAATTAAACATTAGCTCTACACGTTTTTATCAATCCAAATTGGCATTAGGGTATATCCTTCCTGAAAAAGATGGTGTTGCCATCCTAATATTACCGACATTATTATCCACACTCTTCATATACCTCTCTTATAGCTTAAAACTAAATCTACCACCTCCTTATCTCCCAATTCTACCTCCTCTTCCACCTCTTTCTCCTCTAGTAGTTGGCAGCATTATCAATCTTAACGTACACCTTAAAGTCATCCATCGTAATAGGTATAAGTGAGTTATGTTATGGACTAGCTATGGCAGCTTCATGTTTCTCCAATATATCTTTATCTCTACTAAATTATCAAATGAGTTACTTATAGTGTCCTTGTATACCATTTAAGATGAACTTTTAGCGTGTCCCCATTTTTTTTCCGCATTTACTTCCCTAAATTTGGATGAGTTTCAGTTTCATTTTTAAGTTATAATGAACCTACAAGAAAATGTTAGTAGAATAAGCACTCCCTTTCATGTTTCTTTCAAAATTTTCTTTACCTTACAACCTAAAAATCTTGACTAAAGGTTCTTTACAACTTGTTAATCAATCAAGAAGACCAGTTTCAACCTTCACCTTCGATAAATAATTCCTGAAGAAGTAAATTAGAATAAAAAATAGAATTTATATGATATAAGAAGAAGAAGAAGAAGAAGAAGAAGAAGAAGAAGAAGAAGAAGAAATTGACAAGAACAAACAAAAGTACAAAAATAAAAACAAGAAAAATAAAATTTATATGATGTAAGAATACCTAGTCCTTATTGAAGTAGAAACAATAACCATACTAATGAAGGATAACATAATTGCCAGCCCCTTATCTATGCCTTAGATGACACCTTTTTTTGAAAAATTAAAATAATTTTATTGCTTGAAGGATATTATAGGGCTTTATACTAGTTGCTATTAGAAGGTAATGTATAAAACGACACTATGGTCTTAAAGAACTTACATGATAAAAAAAAACCCTAGGAATTAACTTATGCATAACTCCTTTAGTAGCCAAGTTTCACACACTTTAGATGCATTGCTAACACATGTAAAGGCCTTGGAAAACTACACAAGACATCTTTGTTCCTTTAGTTAGGGATATTCGGAATTGTTCTTAATCTCTCTCTAATTTTTCACATTGTTTTCTCTACAGATGCACTAATATTCTAGTCACATGGTTACAACTCATGCATCATTTTCTTCCACCTTACGTTAGTTACTCCTCCTAGTTCCCTATGCAGCTCTCCGTACATATGTGTCTCATGTTCATGTCACATGGTTACAACTTACTATACCATTGAAGGTAAGTTTTCACCTACAACTTAATTCTCATATATCTTGGGATGTGTGCCATACACACCAAAAATAATACCTAACTTTGCATAACTAAATTTATACTAATGGTGAGAAAGGATCGTGTCCACGGAGAGTGTGTGATTGGATTTTGTAAGGAATAAATCAGGGTATAAGATTTGGGGGGTTTGTTTGAATTCAATTACAACAACAATAACAACAACATCTAGTAACGAGTCTAACAAAATTGAATCCAATTAATTCAATTAAATTAAATTATGGAATACAAATAAAATCTAACAATATAAAATTGGAAAGATTAATCAATGGATTTTAATTCCATTTTGTCGTTCAATCTCTACCTTTACACAAATGTGCACAACCAATCATCATGTTATTCTTGTACCTCCTTTTGAACTATTAGTAATATATTAACAACAAGCTTTATTAATCCTAGTTTTCTCTTAGGTTGTAACTAATTAAAAGAAGCTCCTTAACTAGATCTAGCTATCAAATAACCTAAAATAAGTTCTCTAAATTTAGTGTGATAGCTACATTACGGGTTAGGAAAATAAGTTAATCTAAGCAAAAACCACATAAACTCAGGTCATTTAACTTATGCTATATTATCCTTAATGATGAATGACCATTAGTTTTAGCATTTACGAATAAGATTTGAAACAATTGCATATTCTAATCTTTATTTTAGCAGTGGATCCATACATGAATAATCTAATAGGCCTATATAAATCATTCATATGTAAATTTCAAACTCTAAACAAAGAGTAACATATTCAATTCCAAAAGAGAGTCAAGAATAACATCAGTAATGTTGATCAATGCCCAAACATTTTAACTAGCCTCGATATCCCTTTTGAACTAGAAAAAAGAAGATTAAATGTTTTATATCTCTCAAAAGGGAAAGGAATCTACCTCCTTTTACATCTTTAACTTGTACATACCATATTTGGCCTCTTAATCTACGTAATTATAAATGCTAAGCTACATAGGGGTGTAAGGAAGAATTTAATTTAGAAAAAAGTTGTAGAATTATATGTTCTTAATTGGCCACAAAGTTAAGATACATGGCCTTTTATCTCACTTACATGGTTGTGTAAGTCTCTACATAGGCATTTAAGTCATGAGGATGGTTGGAATAACATCTTAGAGTTTGTGTACATTTCCAGTGAGTTATATGATCGTGTAAGTCATAGTGACTCCAATTGTTCCATTCTTTATCTTGTCTTCATCTTAACTCATCTCCCTTTTACTCTATGAAGGTTAATAATTCATCAATAGAATGAAATCAAGGTTGTGAACTTATGCGTAAAAAAAATTAACCAAAATAAGTATCTTAGGCACAACATAACATTAATCACTAAGCATTCGACAATAAATATATAATCAATCAAGCATTTATCAAGTTCCCCCATACTTAACTTTTGGCTATCCTTGGGCAAAATTAGAGATCAAAATCAAAATTAAAACACTTCCTCTTTAAACATATTTCCGAATAATATATAGTCATATGGAAAAGAGGAATAACTTTTAAAGCCCATAATAAGAATTGAACATTCAATGTTTTTACTTATGATCAATCAACAACCATTCCCTTTAAAATCTAAGCAATCTAGGTGTGTTTAAATTGATATAGATACACTTAACACATTGCATGATTAAGACATTATGCAACTTGACATATCTTTTGAGTTTTCCACTATTAAAGATTCATATGAATAACACAAATTAAAGGACTTTTCAAGGTTATGATGGGGCTAAAGGTGATAAATATTTGGGTTATGTAATTCAAAAGACATCAAAACTAATGAAGAAAGAAAAAACACTCAATGGAGTATCGAATATAAAAATTAATATCCAATCAAGACTAAGTACTATCAGCTATGATGAATGCAAAAAATCCATTCTATAGCTTAGATTTAAGCCTTCTAATCACAAACTATCTGAGCATTAAGAATTAGAAGAAATCACTCATAAGAATGATGATGAAAAATATATTATAACCATAAAGAGTGACACTTCATAATGGCTTCTCTCTTATTTACATCATAACCAAATCACCCATTCCATACAACTTTAAGAGGAAAGACTAACATGAATAACTTACAAAATGAATGATTGTCGTCCTTGATAACTTATTTTCATTTATTCCCCTTTTCTTTTCTTTTCTTTTTTAATGATGAAAAAAATTGAGAGAAACTACATCAATGATGGAACTCATTGATCAAAAATATAAATCATATTCCATTAACTATAACCAACCACCATATATGAGTTCCCCACACTTATTCTCTTGTGTATCCACAAACATAAAAAATCATAAATACTCCATTAGCCTTAAGGCTTAGGCAAGACATTTTGTTATGTTAAAGGCTTGTAATATGGTTAACACAAAAAAGAGAAGGTTAATAAATCCCAATGGGCTAAGAAATAGGATAAATCATATTAATAAGTAGGTTATTTAGCTAATATAGTTTGCACAAAAAAAAAGATTGCCTATATCATTTACATGTTAATGCATGTGATAAAAATGTGGTCACAGATGGAAGAAAGATATTAAGATTGATATGGATGTGTTAGTCTAAGAGGATCAAAATCTCATTGGCATATATCGACTCACTAATCATTACTCTTATAGAGGAAACGTACATTGACCAACCACAAGAGTAAAATACATGGCTAAGTTGCCACGAATTTTTTTTGGTTAATTATACTATTTAATTATAACTATATAATCTTACAAGCAATAAAAAATAAATTTAATATAAAAACAAGCAAAAATAACTTAAAAGACACATAAGAAGCAAGTTCCCCACCTTTACACTTAAAACTTAAATTGTGCCCAGTGTAACATTAAATGTAAAAGATTGAGCATTTAACAAAAACAAAGATTGTGAAAATGTAAAGGAAAAGGAACAAACTCCCTTTCAGTTGCCTCCCAAGTAGCAACTTTGTTTACTGTCATTGGCTTGTCTTTATGTTTTCTTCATTACATGATGTCATCTAGGTCTTTAATTACCACAACTTCTATATTCTCCTATGCAAATCCTTCATAGTAGGGCTTTAGGCAATGACCATTCATCTTTAATGTCTTTTCAATTTTTAGATTTTGTATATCTACTCTACCATATGAAAAACATTAGGAACCATAAAGGACTGGCCCAATGAGAATGTAACTTACCTGGAAACAAGTGAAGCCTAGAATGATAAAGAAGCACTCTTTGACCAATAATAAAGCTTTTCCTCGAGATCATTTTATTATGAAAATCTTTGGTATTTTCCTTGCATATCATTGTAGTTTCATAAGAGTCATTCCACAATCTTTTTAAGCTTTTGCAATTATAGCTTTCTATGAACTCCCACATTATCAAAATTTGTAACAACATTTGATAGACCAATATGCCTTGTGTTGTTGCTCCACAAAAATACGACATAGCTTCCTAAGCAACAACTTATATAGGGAAATACCAATTAGTGTTTAAAGGCTATCTTATAGGCCCATAGTGTTTCTTCCAACCTCAAACCCTAATCCTTCCTATTAGGTTAAACTATTTCTCTAGGATTAACATGATTTCTCTATTGGATACCCTAACTTGCCCACTTGTTTGGGGATGGTAGGACGTGGAAATCATATGTATAATATGATACTTCTTAAACAAAAATTCCATTAACCTATTGTAAAAGTGCATTCCCTTGTCACTTATAATGACTCTTAGCACCCCAAACCTAGAAGGATATTAGACTTGAAAAAAATTACAAAAAATTTGGCGTCATTAATCTTTGTGGCTTTAACTTCTAACTACTAGGAAACATAACCAACTTGGTAGCATGTCGTAACACTATACAAAATAACTAAAATTAAAACTATAGTCAGTGATAATTCTAGATCAATCCAACAGAAAGTGTGTAAAGAATTTGTGATGAAATAATTAGTGTTTAGGATATGGTTGATTGGCTGGGATTGTTAAAGAAAATAAAGTGAAATTAAACTAACAAAACGAATCAAAGTAAACAGTTAAAATGATAAAAACGAATGGGTTTTGGAATCCGATTCTTAGTTCAATCTCAGCTACACATGAATAAGCATATTTCAATGTCGTTTTATTCTCATACTTCTCCTAGTAACTATTAATCGTAGGTTAACAAGTTTTGTTAACCCCAATTTTTCCTTATATCGTATTTATTTAAAACAAGGTCTTTAACTAAACCTTGCTATTGGACAACCTATAACAAAATCTCTAGATTTAACAGAACAGTCACATTTTGATTTAAGAAAATAGATTAATCAAGGTAATAACTATATAAGCTCGAGTCATTTAACCAAGGTCCGACAATGCATGTCAAGTGTAGTGCAAAATTTACCTAACTTTGCACATTAAAAATATGTAGAAGTGGTGAGTTAGGATTATATCCACAAGAAATGTTCAGTTAATTTTTTGGAATGAAAATAATTGATGCAAAGGAAATAAAAAGGGGGTTTTGGGGTTTTTTTTTAATGTAATGGAGAAAATAAATTAAAATTAAACTAGCAAAAACAAATTATAGGAAAAAAATAAAAAATTATAAAAATGTCAAATGTGTGTAAAGTTTGGTTCTAGGATCAATCTTGGCCTAGACACGATTAAACATATCCCATCATTCTAATGTTTTCACACCTCTCCTTGAATTATTGATTATGGACTAACAATATGTTATGCTAATCCCAATTTTCTTTTAGGTTGTGTTTAATTAAGAGACGCTCGTTAATTAAACCTAGCCACCAAATAACTTAGGATAGGATCTCTATATTCAATTTGGCAGCCACATTACAAAGTGAAAAATGAATTAATATAGGCAGTAACCTCACACATTTGGGTTATCTAACTTAAGTTATGTTGTTCCTACTGATTCAAGATCATTAGTGGCATCAAACATCAAATATAACAATTGTGGATTATATTAAACATTCTAGCAGTAGGTTTATAATAGAATAATCTAAATAACGCATCAAGATTATCTTTATAAAACTCGATTTAATTAACACAAACAACAATAATAATCCGAAAAGAGATTCAACATTAACAAGATAGGATAAGCTTAACCGAGACTTGAGCATCGATTTCACCTTTGACCTAGTGTCAGAATGTTAGCCTTCCAACTTTTCCATTAATATCCAAGAAGAATAGTTGATGTTGCGTCTTTCCACCTTGAAAATCGAAGAGAAAATGATGAAGAATAACTACTATCCACTACTGTCTTTGTTGTTCCCGTTATCACCCCTTGAAAACTAAAGAGAAATTGATGATGAATGGTGTCTCCACAGTTGTCTCCTCATTCCATATTAAAAACCCCAGGAAAATTGATGATGAATAGCATCTTGGAGGTCCTTCCACTGCTATTTTTGTTGCTACTTTTGTTATTCAACCCTCACTCCTTCCTTACCATCACACACCTCTCTTTTCAATCTTTCAAAGCTAGGTTACTAATGTACAACTAGGCTAAATGGATAACTGGCTCAAAATAGGACAGCTGGCTTAATTCATGTTGTCTTATGGTAGGTTAAAAGAATCCTTGTAGTTTATGTTACAACTTTGGTCTCATAACTTTTTAATTGTTACAGTTATGGTCTCCATTTTATCTATTTTCTTCTTTTAATCTTTTTCTTCTTCTTGCTAAAGACAATAGAGTATGAACATTGAGAATATGGCTTAATAAGTATGCTTTTAGGTCACTTTAGCTCCTTCACTTCCGAAATGTACCTAAAGTCAAATATGAGCTAAAGTGAGTGTTTTAAGCATTTTAAGGCATTAATCACTAAGTGTAATGGGTTAAATGTGTTGGACCCCGATCTTTAAGTGAATTTTAGAAATATCAAAAGTATGAAATAAGTAAGTTTATATATGAAGTTTGTAATAGATGTGATTATGTTTTAAGAAAATTTATGAGAAAAAGAATTGATGGAGTTTGATGATTTTGAAATTTGAATAGATTTGTATGGATTATACAATTTTAAGTGGATGAGAAATTGAAAATTAAGTTGAATTCAAGAAATAAAGAGAAAAAGGTGTGAAAATATGAAAATATGAAAAGTTTGACTTTTTGGCCTTTGAGAGTTAACCTTTGATTTAGGCAAAATTTGAGAAAATGATCTACATGAAACTTGTAGATTATGTATAAAGCTTTCTGTCGCCATTAAGTTTGCAATTTTTCGATATCGGGAGTGGAAGATATGATTTTCCGAAGATAAGGTTCTTTTGCTTTGTTTTTGAAAATGTTATTAAGTATAAATTTGTGTGTTCTATGTTTCGAGGCCACTCGCCGTGAGGATTTAAGCTGAATTGGAGTAAATGGCCTTAATGAAAGTTGTAGCTTGTCTTTCAATCTTTCTAACGCCAT
>JANZLD010000002.1:59376738-59391014 GCA_026413575.1 Erythroxylum carthagenense
TTCAACGGATGTCAGAATTTGTTTGAATTCGATGGATCCATTCGTTTGTTCGCTTTGTTCTTCGATTTATGTTTCCGCATTCGATTCATTCACTTCCGTTGTGTCATTTGATTCGCATCGGATTTGATTTCGCTTTATGTTTCGTTTCTTTGCTTTGATTCGATTCATATTCTTTTGCATATTTCGATTCGCTTTCAATTGTGATATGTTCTTGCGAACATTTCCGATTGGGATCCGGTTTTCGGATCGGGTCCTAACAATTTAACTTGTTCCAATCCTGTTTCTGCCCCAAAATGACGTTGTCTTGGGTTTATTTACAAATAAAATGATGTCATTTTAAGACGAAAACATAGTTGAAATAGGTTAGGTGATACAGAAAATAATAAATTTACAAGAAAATCCCATCACTTCCAATGACTGCATGCATAATGAAAACCCATTCTACGCAGTCAAAAGCCATTTAAAAATATACTTTAATGACACATTTAGGAGAAGAATTTTTCCTCTAATAACGAAAGTAATAAATGTTTAAAATGTTTCTCCCCCAATGCAAACAACCACTAAGCACAAACCTAAGTAAAGTTAGTACATATTACACAAGTATGGAAGATGATTTGAAATTTAAAATGTTTTTAGCGCTCAATACATACAAATATAATGTCAATATATTTAGGACATTTTTATGAAGCCGTAGAGGATGATTTGATTACACAACTCTTTGTCAGGAAAAGCTTCTCTCTTTATGACATTAAAGTCTGTCTAACTAGAAATATTCCAGTCTTTTAGTAAATTAATGCTCAAGTTTAAAACTATAATTATTTTCATACAATAACTTTAATTTTATATCTAACAATAATAATAATAAGTGAAATACAAGCAAATCCTTCAACTTCTACATAAACTCATAACAATTTCTAATTGCAGTCACAAATAATATAATAATTGATAACTTTTATTTTCAACTTCAACATTATTTTTGTTCTATGAGCTTGTTTATCTTCTTTAGCAAACAAGAATTTACGCTCAAAGCTCTTTCACTCTTTGGTGAATAAATATATTTAAAAGAGCTACAATCTCCATACTGAAATTAAATGAGTAATTGAAAACGTTAACATAATTATCTTAATTAAAATGCTTACACAAGGCAATAAAGTAAATCGTTATCTATTTAATTGCAAGCCACGGAAAATAGTATATGCTAGCGTAAAAGTCGGAAACATAGTAACTAATAATTCTGGTGCTTTAAAGCTAAAGGCTGAAATCCAAACTTACTACTTTGACATCTACACAATATGAACATGATCAAAACTTGAGACAACAAAAGCTTTCATCACCGATACGAATTAATTTCCATGCATTAGTTTGTAATTAAACGGCAGAGGTCCAAAATGTTAGCGTCTCTCGCAAATACTCAGATCATGTTGAAGGATGTAATTTTGTTTAGGAAAAAAGTTAAAATTAATTCCCACGACTGTTGGAAGATGTCCGATATTGTTGAGTTCAGATCTTCTGTTTAATTTTATGGTATCTTATTATGTCAAGTGAATCTCATCTATTTATTTATATGAGTCTTGCGTGGATCTCGCATAAATAAATGGCTGAGATTTATTGGACAAAATAAAACACAATAGAGAGAATATCTTGTGTCGATACTGTTAGATTCTGATCTTGATAAATAAATCCCTCCCCGTTTTACGAAGCAGACAATATCAAAAGCCGTCGAGTGTCACTAGTTATGGGGTCTCATTCTGAAGGTAAATTCCATGACTCCAATCCGTCATCCACTTCCCTAAAATCAGAGACTGGACATGGTGAAGTAAACTTGGAGCTGGAAGAGGTTCTAAACGACTTTCACTTGCCCTGCCCCAAACGACTCTGGAAGGCATCTTGTATCGAACTTAAGCTTCTCTTCCACCTTGCCGCACCCGCCGTTTTCAGCTATGTCATCAACAATTTCATGTCCCTTTCAACACGAATGTTCGCCGGCCACGTTGGCAATCTCGAGCTTGCGGCGGCTTCTCTTGGAAACAGTGGTATCCAGCTCTTTGCATATGGGCTAATGGTAGGTAACGCCCGAATAATTAAAATTGTCAGAGTTTATTTAGAAAAGATAAAACGATGTCCTTGTTTGCCCTTGTAGCTGGGGATGGGAAGTGCAGTGGAAACTCTCTGTGGCCAAGCATATGGAGCTTACAGGTACGATATGCTAGGCATATATCTTCAAAGAGCCACGGTGGTTCTAACTCTGACAGGCATACCTTTGATGGTGGTCTACCTCTTATCGAAACAAATATTGATCTTACTCGGCGAGCCAACAAAGTTAGCCTCTGCAGCTGCAATCTTTATCTACGGTCTGATACCGCAGATATTCGGATACGCTGTTAACTTTCCAATACAGAAGTTCCTGCAAGCACAAAGCATAGTGATCCCAAGTGCTATTATATCAGCCGTAACACTTGGGGTTCACCTGCTGTTGAGCTGGGTGGCAGTATACAAGTTGGGTATGGGGTTGTTAGGTACATCTATGGTGCTGAGTTTGTCGTGGTGGATAATAATTGTGGCTCAGTTTGTTTACATAGTGAGGAGCGATAGATGCAAAGCGACGTGGAGTGGTTTCACCTTGCAGGCCTTTACCGGGTTGTGGGAGTTTGTGAAATTGTCGGCGGCATCGGCGGTGATGTTGTGCTTGGAGACATGGTATTTTCAGGTGTTAGAGTTAATTGCTGGATTGCTTAAGAACCCCCAGCTTGCCTTGGACTCTCTTGCAGTGTGGTAAGAATGTATTTCCTTTCCTTTTTCCTTTTCTTTTCACATTTCAACACATTGTAACTCTGCATGCATGTTCAAAATTTTAGTTCAATCTTCATATTTTTTAATGTCTCAAAACAAAAATCCAAGTTTTTTTAAAGATAATTAATACCTTATTATCCTATAAAATTTTCTGGATTATTTCATGTTTCCTCAAATTTGATTAATGAACAATTATCCATGCTAAAACTTTAGATGTGCATAGTTATTTTGTTGACCAAAACATGGATATGATGCATTACTGCCAATAACTCCATCCGGAATGGAAAAGAAAAAAAAAAAACTAAAGAGAGTCCTCTTGAGATGTTCACTTTTTTGCTTGATGTCTTAGTCGTTTATTGCTATATTGAAAGTTGACGACCCTGGCAAGCAGTGCCTAGCAGAAACAAAAGTAGCTTTTGTTTTGTTTCGTTGGAATCAAGATTCGGCTTTTCGCTATCTCTTAAGTATCCATACATCATTTTCAATCTTATCCCTTTATTTAATTGCAGCCACTAACGTATGATTCCAATGACAACTGACGATATTTCTGTCAATACACGTTCTGCAGTATGGGTATATCTGGATTGTCGCTCATGGTCTCAGTAGGTTTCAACGCAGCAGCGAGGTTAGAACCTCTTCCATGTCTTTTTTTTTTTCTCCGGATATGCTTATAATAACCCAAGATTAAAAAGAATAATTAATATGGCAAATAATTAAAATCCTATTATCAGAATATTAGCAATTAATGTTATAAAACCTGTGCATATATACATTATATTCAATGTGACATTTTAGAAGATCATAGTAGATGATGTACATTTGCAATAAACCAACAATGAGTTTTAGGATATTCTCAGTAATGGTTGGTGCCAAGTAGACTTCTTAATTTGATATGGGTTGTAGAATTCTTAGAGAGATGAATTATGGTGTTTGGTAATTGATAAAACAGTGTGAGGGTGAGCAATGAGCTAGGAGCAGGAAATCCAAAGGCAGCAGCGTTCTCTGTGGTTGTAGTAACTTCGGTCTCCTTCATAATCTCTCTGATTGAAGCTGCCGTAGTTCTTGCTCTACGACAAGTCATCAGCTACGCCTTCACAGCCGGTGAAACCGTGGCCCACGCTGTCTCTGAACTGTGTCCACTCTTGGCTGTCACACTCATACTTAATGGGATTCAACCAGTTTTATCTGGTAATTAAATTTTCATTCCAGCCCAACTAACAAGAAATGGTGGACGTTACAACCTTATAATTACCTTTTACATTGTAGGGGTGGCAGTTGGGTGCGGGTGGCAAGCAGTCGTCGCATATGTAAATATTGGATGTTATTATGTTGTCGGTGTTCCAATTGGTTGTCTTCTTGGCTTCACGTTCGATCTTGGCGCTAAGGTGAACATATATATATATATAACCAACAAACATTTACTGAAATCAACTAGTCTTGGTAGCTTCAAACTAACATATATATATGAGATTGCGTAGGGAATATGGATAGGGATGATTGGTGGAACACTCATGCAGACCATGATCTTACTATGGGTAACGTTTCGCACTGACTGGAATCGAGAGGTGAGTTACAGGGAAGTGTTAAATAGACATAGAATATAATGAAATTGTCCGTAAGTATGTGTTTTTTCTTAAACTATACTGTTCTATCTTATAGCCTCAACTTGATAATCCGAATCTACCAAAATGTGAATGTAATGCACGTAACTTGCACTGTTTCAAGCGTCACATTCACAGGATTCAGTGCAACTTACCACAAAAAAATGATTCAATGTTGAAAGTTTACACATATATTGGTGATTTTTTATTAAAACAGCTATACGTGCACATCAGAGACGTATTTGATTTTTTCATCAATAACAAAGGACAAAATTGATGAGACTGCATTTGATAAGCCGCCACTTTAAATGACTTTGCAGTCGTCAATCTCAACGTCCACGTCTCTGGTCTGTGCCCTACGTATCTGGACCACCTAACAAGTAAATGATTGAATTTGGCAGGTAGAGAAAGCGAGGAAGCGTTTAGACAAGTGGGACGAAAAGAAGGAGCCACTTCTCCGATAAAGGCACGGCTTACCATGGAGAAGACACAACCATCAAATCAAAATTTGCGTTTCATCCCGAGTCCTAAGTTCACATAATAATGCTTGTATCATTTATCGTGAATGATGGATATGGCGTCTTTTATGCACCCTTTCCCTCAGACAATGCCTTTGCGTTATCTTTTTCTTTACTTTCTAGTTTTAAAAGTAGCCAACAAGCCTCCACCGTATCTTATCGTGTAAGGCCTGAGGATATGCACACATATATTGTTGTGGTTTGTAAAAATGTCAAACTCAATTAAAATAAACATGATAGACTTGTGTTATTAAACGAGCTGAGTATATATCTTGCCGAAGGGAGTACAAATTAAACTCAAACTTTTCAGAGAGTACAAACTAAATCATATCATTTAACAAACATTAAAATTCAACTTTAAGTTCACTGAAAAATTGATGGCAATATAAAGCTGTCAATTTTCTGCCAGATCATATATAAAATATTTTGATGCCTAAGTGGGTCTAACACTATCACAACAGATCCACATGACATCATGAGACCCGTGTACTTGAATAATAAATTATAAAATTTGAATCAAATTTTGTAACTTAACTAAACCTATTAACATTTAACCCTATCTTAGCTACACTAATTAATTAATCTATTATGAAACTCAAATCTCTAACATAAAGCATGTCGTGAATAAGCTGTCAACTCTTGAAATCTATAACTCTTGAGTTATTGAAATACCTAACTCATTTATTTTTGTGGTTTTTCTTTGTTGGTGGAAACCCAATATGGAAAAAAACTGTCCCTTACTCGCCCTCTTTCATCCATCGCTGTCTTTCCCTCATGTGCCTTCATCACCACCGACCATCACTGTCGTCACAATCTGTGGTAATGCAAATTGTTAGCTTCTTTTTTACTTAGGCTTTGTTTGTTTATCGATTTTTCCAAAAGGGATGCTATGAAATGGAAGAATATTGTGGAAGTTGATGTTGAGTTGCTCAGTTTGCAAGAGGGAGTTATAGCAAGAGCTCCAATTTCTCTTATCATCTTTCATGAGATAACAATTTATTGCACTAACTATTGATTGATGTGAGATTTTCAAGTCATGCATGCTTCATTCTCAACCACTATCACTTGCTCCTAATTCAAATTGCTCGTTGTATAGTTTATAAAAATTCAGTTTCTTAATTCTTACTTAGGGGATAATCATTAGTTGTCTAATATTTGAAGTGTTGGGAGGTTAAGTTCATAATGATATTAATGAGAATTTGCTTTGTGGACCTAGATACTTATAGTAGAGTAAATTTCATTTTTACTAGTATTGCCACTACTTCTCAATTATGTTGCTAATGTCTTTTCATGTTATCATCACTTAGTTCTTGTTAATCCCAAGTCCCATATGTGTTTAAGTACTAAGGAATTAGATTTTATGTTTTAATATATCTGATGTTACATGCATTAAGTTTATAGTGTTTGGTCATTAGGAAAGGTTCTTTAAACTTTGTTTAAAGATATGTGGTTGTTGCAACTTTCTTTTGAGACCAGCTTTGGCTGAGATATCTATAGTTTTGGTTAATTTTGTCTCTTGTAAGGATGTTTAACTTGTTCCAATTGTTGAGATACGATCTCGTCTTCCTTTCGTTCCATTTGACTATCATAGAAGATGGTATAGTCATAATCAATCTTCTGATTTTTGTCTACTTATGGTTGAATTCAAGTTGTTAGCATATAGACGAATTCAAATGTTTGAGCCAAAGTGTGTTTCTAGTTTGTGTTTGGTTGGTCAAAGCTCATTAGCAACATTAGCACAACCATTATGTGACGGGATTCATTGTGTTTTTATAACGGTTAATATGATCCTTTTCTAATTTTTTACAGAACAAGCACAAAGTTTAGAATCTTGGATCAAATCTAGTTTATATTCGTGTCAACCTAAGTTAACATTTACGTGTTACATGTTACATGTTGAAAGCTATTTTTTTTTTCTCTTCTCATCAAATTTATAAAAGATATTTTTGTATGACATAGTTTTTTATAAATTCTTTTATGCTTTTAGCATGTATAATAACAAGCATGTATGACTCTTTAAATGGTGGGTGTGATATTAAAGTGACTTACCTAATGCTATTTGAAAATTTTAGGATCTATATTTGACCTAGTTAGTAAAGTTAGGATTTATATTTATCTTATCTTGGATAAGTTAGGATTTATATATCACCTAGAAAAGATTATCATATAGTTGGCATCGATGTTTTCTTTATAGGTGAATTTACATTGTGATTTTCTTCAAAATGCAAATGGAATCATCTTCTTTGAGTAATACAATAGTAAGTTCGAATTTAGGAAACGTGGTTTGCTATTATGGGTTAAAGGCCTTATTAAGGAATTTATGGAGTGATCATAACCTTGGAATATTTTATGGATGCCCCAATTATCCGATGAGAATTTATTGTTATTTGATTAAAAAACTTGTCTTTAAGGTTTATTTAATGAAATTTAGTATTTCAGGTTGGGAGATGTAACTTTTTTAAATGGTATGATGAAAAATTTACCGAGAGAGCTGTAACTGATTCAAAAATTAAGGAAAGAATTATCAATGTTAAAGAAGGAGGTTGAAACAAACACAACTAAGGAATTTGAAGAACAAATGAAACTTATCAAGGAGGACATAAATTTATTGAGAAAAGAGAAAAAAGGAAATAAATTTTATGCTAATGAACATTGTAATAGGATTTGTTATGATTCTAGTACTTTTTATTTGTACTTATATTATAGGGATATTATATTGAATTTCAACTATGTTATGAAAATTTGATTTTTAAATTATATTTATATATAAATTATTTAATCAAGCAAAGAGAACACAACTACATAAAACCAATAGACAATGAATAATTCAGTCTATATAAAATGAAGGAAAATTATATGCATGACATTGAATTAGGTTCTCAAGATTAATCAGCTCTTATTGATTAAGCAAAAAAAATTATAGTATTTACATTGTGTTTCTACATCACAAACATTTGTCACCATTATCAATAAACACATACATCTAAAAACTAATAGAACAAATGTCCAAATATCAAAATGTTAGATTACTTTTTGTTAATATACTGTAAACATTTTTCTCCATATCAGTAGTACACATATGTAGAAGTCAATGGGACAAATATCAAAATATCAAAATGTTAAGGGCATCATTAATTGATGTTGGACTTATTTGTACTTGACTATAAAAGTTCAAGTTATGATGATTATGTCAATGACATTCTCCTTCTTATTGATTTTGCTTGTAATTGTTGTGAAGCAATACTATAACATCCTCTACACTGTAAACCCCTTAGTTCAAATGATAATTGGAATGTATGTGGGTCTACATCTTTGAACTTTTTTTTATTAGCATGTCTAAATGTACCAACCTAGAAAATTGATTAAAAAAAATTCCTTAAATTATTGCTTGTGACTCAGTATAGCATTATCTTCAACCAAATTTGCGTCGCTTAATTATAATTGTAATGAAAGCAACTTTTCCAGTCATTAACACCACTAAAAAGTTTGGTAGTGCATCATAATAGTAAACAAAATAAACAAGCTTAAAACTATAGTTAGTGATAAGTCTAGGTCGATTCTACAGAAAGTATGTGTAAAGCTTTTGTAATGAAACGAATTGGTGTTTAGGATATTTAGGGGGTTTTATTGGTTTTCGAATAACAAATTAAGATGAAATTAAACTAATGAAAACTAATTAAAGAAAAAAGTGAAAAATGATAAATTGATAAATGGGTTTTGGAATCTCGTTCTAGGTTAAATCTCGACTTGCACATGAATAAGCATACTTCAATGTCTTGTTATTCTCATATCTCTCCTAGCAATTATTAGTTATAGGTTAACAACAAGCTCTGTTAACCTCGATTTTTCCTTAGGTCATGTTCTATTAAAACAAACTCTTTAAACAAACCTAGATATTGAATAACCTAGAATAAGCTTTTTAGATTTAATAGGACAAATGCATTACAAACTAGGAAAATAGACTAATCTAGGCAATAGCCACACAAGCTCCAGTCATTTAACCTAGGATATGTTATCCTTAATGATTCCAAACCATTAGTTTCCACAAATGAATCCAGACATAACTATTACATATTGCATTTAAGATTCTAGCAATGAGTTTATATAAAAAATCTAATATAACATTAAGATCATTCTTACATAATGATAAGTGTAAATTGCATTGTGTTTTAGGGCATAGTTTAATATGTGTTTAGCTGTTAATTCGATCATTTAGTATGTGTTTAGGTTAGAATTGTGTTAGTTTGTTAATTATTTGTGTTTTAAGTGCTTTATGGGTTAGTACAAGCTTTTGCGCTTAAAGTACAAGGTTAACTAAATAAGCTCCCTAACTCAGATGGTATTTTGACATCGTTGCTGAAAAGTCAAAATACCATCTGATTTAAAGTACAAGCTTATTTAGTTATTTTGTGCTTATTGTTTTGGGTGTTGTGATTGATTGATGTAATTGCATGTTTCGGTAATAAACAGAGAGTGCGAGTTAGATGAAAATGATTAGATCAAATTAATGAGAGTTAGGCAATCTAATTGACCACTTAATCAATCTAGTTGGTAATTTCAAGAAGAGAGATCCCATGCGAGACTTGATTGTTTATTATAGAGCTTTAGAACTAATTAGAATTGTGGGTTATTTGTGAATTGAAAGATTGCAAGTTCTATAATTTGATTAGGGTTTACAATTTAGGATTTAATGGTTATAACTCGAGAGAGAGTAATCAACCATACGACCGTTTAGAACACATAATTGGCTAGATTAATACTAATGATAGGTAAAATCCCCTCTCTTATAACTTGATTAACTCTCTTGATGGATTTCCATTGTGACCTGTGTGACTGCTCAGTTTAATTCTGTCTTGTTGAAATTTTTACTTTACAATTCTTGAGTCAATTTCTCGTATTAACTTTCCGTGTTCACTTGCACAGTTTTTATTTCTTTTTGTTCTTTTCTTTGAGTCTTAGACGACTTAGGCTTAGGCTAGTACCCTCTTTGTGGGAACGACACCTCTTATACTACAGTTGCAACCTGTGTGCTTACGGTATTTATGGGCTTATAAAATTAAACTCGAACGACATGATCACACAACACCAAATTCAACAAACATAGGATAACATAAACAATACCTACGAGAGAAAGCAAAACATGTCTTCGACTTCAATTTCGTCTCAGAATTGGAATGGGGAAGCCTAGCCTTCCATAAGTCTCTAAAGTATGTGCTTTGCCCCTCATTTTCTCCCAAAATCAATCCATGTTATGTTTTTCAATTGAAATGTTATTTTATATTGAAAATTAGTGATCTATGTGGTCGTATAGTTAGATACACAGCCATGTGTCCAAACAAGTATGTTATAAAATGTGCCTAATTCGTGAACTTACACGACCGTGTAAGTAGATACACAACTTTGTATATTCCAAATCATCTTCAAAGCTTCATTTTCTTGCATTTTCTTGTTCCGTCTTCACCCTAATATGTCTCCTTCTTGTTTCATATTGACAATTGAGTTTGAACATCAAGAGGATGACTTAAAGAATGTGCTTTTAACTCATTTTTAGTTCTTATGCTTCCAGACTTCACCTAAAATTAAATATGAGCTAAAATAAGTATCTTAAGCATTTCATAACAATAATCTCTAAGTGTTAAGAAGTGAATGTATAAACAATTAAACACACATCAAAGTTGCATACATATGAAATTGCCTCTATTTAAATCTAATTAAGATAACGAAAAACATTAGTTTTTATATGTTTATAAAACTATATTCATATGATTGAAGTAAGGTGTACACACCTGGGAAGAAGCCTCAGTCTGTTGAGTTGAGTTTTCCTTATTGCATTTTCTGGAGTTATTATCAGAATTACCACATTTCTGACATTTTTACACTTGTCCTTTTTGAGGCAATTTGTTTGGAATTTTTATTTCTTTGTTTTATTTTTCTATTTCCTTCTTGCAATTTTAGGTTTACTAGGCACAAATCATTTAGTTGAGGATGTATCATGTAACACCTCATTCTTGCAAAACACGTACCTAACATCCTAAGTGTATCCAAATACGTACCCCATAAGGGTGACATACTAGAGCACTCACATTCTCTTATAAGGCATCATAAAGAAAGACACAATAATTAAAAATCCAAAATCTCCTCATTTCATAAAAACCAAATATACATTGTAGCTTTACAAAATTATCCAAATATGTACATAATCAAGACTAATTACAGAACACACTACATACATGCATAATTATACAAAAGTTTCTAACTAGATTCTTTAGTCTCAACTGACTGACGTTTGAGTCATTTTTTCTATCCAAAAGTACAAGAACTATGTTTCTTATAGAGTCTCTCTATTACAATTTTGGTGAGTTTGCGAACTCAGTGAGGTAATCATCCTTGATGGTTCACTCAATTTATACAACACATCAACATATATAACCACATAATTCACATATCACATTCAGAGTAGTCTAACCGATCATTTCAATCATTTAAAATACACATATCAGCTATAAATTCAATGCACATGATACTCACTTTTATTTATTACTTTATTATGACCGAGTTCCTTTTTACTAGCCTATATCCCTTATGGATACCGGGCTTGTTTTAGATAATGTCCCATATCCCTTAGTGGATACCAGGCACATTCACAACTCAGCCAGAGGCTCTTATCACATTCTGAGCTTTAAACTCTTTATACTGGCAACTCCGGTCATAACTGCCTTTATCTTTCATGCATTCATGTAATGAAATATATCACATTTACATATTTTCAACATTCATCATATTTTAGTTTCACATTCGAAACACATTTATCATCAGACCTTGGTCCGATATTCAACAAAAATGTTGAGTACATTTATTTCAGTCATATTCATATACAAGGAGCACTTCCAATATCTTATTCATGCATCAAATGCCTTGAACTTTCAAAGTTCGGAATCAACTCAATCACAGTCACAAATAATCCTATACAGAATTTAATATAAATAAATAATTAAGTGAGACTGTCTAAGTTACTCATAGTTTGCTCCAGAAAGCTATTGCCTTGAAGTTCCGGCAACGTCTGGATGTTGACGCTCAATATATTCTTCTAAATCATGCAATATATACACATTTATACACATCACAACTTTGTACAATCATATGTATTCATTTATGCACAAATGTATATATGGAATATGTACAATGCATGCTCAATAACAATCTCGAGTACATTTCCTTAATACACATCTCATAACGAATTAACATGATCTTTGAATCATTCCTTAACACCTAATATATTTTCCTTACTTTAATCACTCAATCCAACATCAATTAGGCTCATTCAAGATCACAATCAATCCTAAATATCTTATAGGACAACATTAATAAGTCAATCATCTATAAATAAACATATCTTAGGACAAAAGGCATAACTTTTTCTGTAGATGTCATATTAATGTCATTATAGAATACTTTTGAAGAAGACCTCAAGATCTACAACTTTTGTGAAGACCCTGAAGAGATATTTTGCCATCTATAAGGTCAAAGTCTCAAATTTGTGTAAGTGTACCGTATATGTCCACTTAGCAGACATACGTCCCTTTAAATGGATGTGAACGGGGCTGGGAAGTTTTTCATGCTTGAGAAGGTCGTTCAGTGGACCTAAAGTCCATCCAATAGACATAGAAGAAGCACAACTCACTCAATAGTATTTCCAATGGATTCTACATATATTCTAAAATCACTTTCACTCCTAATCTTCCTAAATTCACCTTCTCTAATGCTACATCATTTCATACCAATTCAACCACTAAATTGATTTTATTAAATTCTCAAACCTCAACTCATTTGATTCATTATTTTCATTAAAATTCATCATTCATGAAATCCTATCCTTTTTCCATAACATATCTCATTCATAAGTATCAAAAAATTCATATCCAACATTCATCATTTCTAGTTGATAACTTCTTCATGTATACCTCAATTTTAGTTCAATATCATCAACACACAAATCAAAATTCATGCTTTATCATAAACACCAAAATAGAACATATTCTTATACATTTTCATCATAAATTTTCTGCATATGTTCTACTTCATTTTTAACCTCTGCATATATTCTACTTCATTTTTCACCTTCATTTCATTCCTAAATATCACTTTAATTCATCTCATTTCAAGACATCATAAAACTACCTACTATTCTCAAACTGCACTACACCTAGTACTCAACTTCAAGTCTAATTTTGAAACTCTTAAAGACAGAATTTGAATTCGATGTCTTCATTAAAAATGTATTCATATGTGTCTAATTTAATCCAAATAAAAATTTATCCCATTTGGATATCTACAGGTGACGTTATGGCTAAAATACAGAAGCATATCACGTGGAAACACTATAGCTAAAATATTCCAGCCACTCTCTTCTAGTTTTTCCAGATTTTTATAACTTCCTTCATTTTACATCTACACATCTTGTACATAGATCATCTTTTCCACTCTATTTTCTCTTCATTCTCACCTTAATTTACAACTCAAAACATTCACAAAACAAATCATAAAAGACTATTAATCATAACCACAAAACAGGACATCAAATATGTCCATTCATTCATCAAATTAGTACACTCATCCAAACACCATTATAATGATCATTCTACCTCAAAAGCATCTCCATATTAATTTATGAACTATTACTCATCATAAACAGACACAAAAAACAAGCCATGAATATATTAATTTATCCATCCACGATTTAGCATAAAAATCAACTCGATTTACACTTTGAATCTATCTCATAATGATCATTATAAATGCCTTCATTTAGCCAACCTAAAAATGTCATTAATACATTAAAAAGAAAGACCATAAACCTCTTTATTTTTACACCCACATCACAACATATTAACTCCATAATCATGATCATTAAATCTCAAATTACTCATCATAAATGTTTCATTTACACTACCTATAATGATTAAAGCATAACTTACTTGATTTAGCTTCAAAATCTTCAAAATATCACTTAGCCCTAGCTCCCAAGCGTCATACAATCTCCATCATTCTAAAGGTGGTAGGGATAGGTCTTTAGTGACAAATATGAAGAAGATAGCAAAAATGATAGCAACAAATAGAGGTGACAGTGATCTTCAACGTTGATAAGGTGAGAGTGAGTGAAGAAAACAAAAATGAAGGAGAAAAAGAAGAAAGCATAAGGCAATCATGAGAGACAAAACAAAGATGGTCTTTCAAATTGAAAACCTGTTGGACCCCGAACTTTTGATGAAAATTAGAAATATTAAAATGAATTTAAAATGAGAAAGAATTGGTGAGAATGAGAATGAATTTAAGGAAATTTGATGAAATTAAGAAAAATTTATGAGAA
>JANZLD010000002.1:59399474-59409536 GCA_026413575.1 Erythroxylum carthagenense
CTTCCGAACTGTGGGTTATGCGTCGGAACGACCCACGGGCGTCCCGGAGTGTACCCTACGGTGAGGGGGCGCTACATTTACCTACCTATTATTCTCCTCGATATACCTAAATAGCATCAATTTGTCATCATTGATATAATTTTACCCCTCGATCTTCATAACCATAAAACTAAAGATATCCAGATCTTATTTTAATAGCAGGTAACTAATTAGCACCAGGAATACAAATATATTATCTACTTACCCATGTCAAACCAAACCATTGATAGATTGAAACATTAGGGACGATAAACAAATTAGGAGAGCTTTGCCTAAAATGTTAAAAGGGGGTCCATTAGGTAGAGAATGGTGGTTTAGATTCAATTTAATCTATTAGACTAAGGGTAGACATTATAACTTAAGATGTGAGACACTATTTAGGGTTGGATGGCTATGCTTATATAAAAAGTGCATTGATCTTAAGAAGCATGTGATCCCCATTGTGAACCTATATGAAGCACCCCTCTAACTCCACTCATAGTGCCCCAATGGTTGTCCACCTTGAAAGCTCAAATTCCACCCTTTTAATGGTAGCCTAACATGCATCATAATCATATCCTCTAAATCACCACCTTATAGCCTTAAAAGTAAAAGTAAAGGGCTACAATTTTTGTTTTTGTTTTATCCTCTATGTTGGCATAAAATTCTTTCACTGACTGTAGGTATTATTCTCCTTTAAAAGTCAATAAATGGTCTTAATGTATAATTTAAAACATATTCTGAATCCTAAATATTTTATCAATGCCTAGGATGATAGTCTTCTTAATAACTATTTGATTATTGCTCATCTTGTCGTATCCTTCCTTTCTTAAACTTTTGTACCTTGAAATATCCTCTAAAGGGGATCATATAAATGAAGAAGCATATGAAGGCACCTTATTTCTTAGAGTTATACTCTTATATCTTAAAGGTTGTGTACAATTCAACCAAGTAAGAGCCCAACACTTCACCATAATTCATAACTTCACGATATCACTGCAAAACTCCATAGCAATTCTTCACAATTTCACAAGAATAATTGCCCACAATTTAGCATAGTTATACCACACAAAATACTAAAGTCCATAATAACATATCACTTAATAAGTCTAAAAAAACGAGCACACACTCACCAAGTTCTTCAAAATCAAGATTAAAAAAAACAACTATTATGCACTAATACCTTAAACATCAATAGAACTAATTAATTAATTATTGGAAAACTCAAAATATGTTCTTAAGAGACTCCTAACATTCTTAGAAAATAAAAACCCTAATTTTTTTGCAATAAATTTATAAAGTTGATGTTTTAAAGAAAAATTGTTATATTACTAGTAGGTTTTTTGTTAAAGGAATTAATTTAGTGTATAGGAGGTTAAATATATTTTTACACTTGAGGTTAGATTGAAACATTTAGTTAAAGGTCTAGAAGGGAAAGGTTTTAGTCTTTTAGGGAGGAAAAAGTACAAATTTTTTGCTTATAATAGTAGGCATCTGATAACTGTAAATTGCACTAAATTTTTAGTATGATTTTTGAAGTATTATTCTTATGATTAGATGTTTTTATTGTATTTGGTACTTAAAATGACTTATATTTTGTTTAAGGTCTTGTTTTGGTCCCTCAATAGGAGGATTTCAGTCAAGATTGTGAAACTTTGGTACATGTTAGGCTAAAGACTCAAAACATGGTACCAATATGGTATAGTATTACTCCCTATGTTCCAACAAGCCATATTATGTTTCTGGTATAGTTTGCTATAAGTATAACATGAATATAGACCTATATTCCTACTATGTTCAATGACTACCAATATTCTAACATGTTTTTCCTATGTTTGTCAATATGGAAGAAACATGATCATGCATTCCTAAGTTATGTTTACAGTGATTTTCCAAAAAGAACTTAAGAAGGATGTAAAGTAATATGGGACTTACATAGTCTTGAGTTTGGAACATATTTAACATTAGGTTTTCATGATAAAAATATGAAAAGAACGAAGACATAAGGGAAAGGAGGAGTCATATATGAGAGGGCCATTAATCAATCACAAAAAAGAGGAAAGAAATAGGGATTAAGAAGAAAACAATTTTGGAGAAAAGAAAAAAAAGATCTATCAAGATTGGATAAGAACATTCCATATTTAAGCCGTGTGGAATCAATATAGTTTCTGGTGTTCTTTCTTATATATTATGAAGTTTCTTTGTTTTATTAGGAACCAATTAGGGTATATATTTGGAAGGGATGAATCTTAAAATTATTTTTAATTGATTTCAATGATGTAAAGAGAGATTTTGAACTTTTTAAGAATTATTCATGTTTTCTTATTATGTTGGATTTAAGTAAATAATGTAAAAGATTCAAGTTGGGATTCATATATAGGATTAAAACACCAAACACATAAGATTATATATATAATTTGGTAACAACATCAATAGTGAGGGTTTAACAGGTTGCTATAGGTAAGATTATATGGTCCTTCTGATTTAAAGTGAAATCTATCATAGGAATTCACTAAGATAATTAGTATACTCTTAGTAGTTTTGATTTAATAAAACTTTTAGCCAAAATAATTAAGAATAGAGACTATACGTCTTGACTACAAGGGTATAGTTATAACTTTAGAATTTACATTGGCCTAAGTAATTAGGATTATCCTTAATTTTAATTTTTAATTTTTAATTTTCAAATTTTTGTGTTACATTATAGAACGATAGTTAGTACTAGTAGTCATAGTTCTTGAGGGACTGAAACTCAACTCCTTTACTCTATACTGTAGGAAATGATATATGAGTTTGCCTTTATAATGTTAATAGTATTTTCTATGTTTCATTTATACTTGTATCATATAAAGTTTTTGGCACCAATTTTAGGTACCATAATAGTAGGGAAGTTTTATTTTATTAATCTAATCATTTTCTCTTTTCTTTTATATTTTTATTTTATTAATCTAGATAAATTTAAATTCTTTTTGTATTTCTTTATTTCAAAGCTCTCTTTCTTAATATTATGTTTATGGTTAAAATTAGGATTTTTGTATTTATTACTAAAGCTACCAAACATAGTAGAAGGATGGGTTAAGTAATACTCCATAGGGATTCATGTATCACATCACTTATAAATAGATTAGACATTTGGATTAATAGGCCTATAAATATGTATTTGGAAGCTCAGCTATTATCAATGATGTGCTATAAGATTCAGTGGTGGTAACCTAAATCATGAATATTGGTCACCTTACCACATGAGGTAAAAGCATGAGCAACCAAATTTTAGAGGGAACTGGTCTCACAATATCCCTTATAGTGAAACTTATGATCTAGGTTAGAGAGACTATCCTAACATTACATAGAACAGTCAAGATCCATCCTAATTTCAATGATAACATAAGTAAGAGGGGAGCTTAATTTTGAAAGATCTTATGATAAAATTCATTACTATAACCTAAGGCTCACTTTTAGAGGATTGAAGCCTCTATCCATACGTTAGCAATTTAGATTGGTCAGTATAACTAAGCTTGTCTCTAAAGAGCAGTAAGAAGTTTCACCTAATAACACCAAGACAAACCTAAAGGAGCAAGCAGATGTAGTAACTTTAAAGAGTGGAAAGGAGCTAGAGGCTAAACAGAATGAGAAGAGGAAGCAAGGGTTGTTTTATAGGGAAAAAAAGGATAGGAAGGGTAAGAAGAAAAAGGAGGAAGAGAAAGAAGAGGAGCCAAAGTAGATGGTTATTAAGAAGCTATCAGTAGACACCTTAAGTGAAGCATGCTCCTACATCCTAAAAAACAAAATACCTTAGACAATTAAAGATCCAAAGAATTTTTTTCTTCCTTATAATTTTGTTATCTTTTTAATTGTTAGGGCATTAGTGGAATTAATAGGTAACATTAATTTGATGCATGTTTCCTTACTCTACAGCAGCATATGGCATTTTTTCAAGTAATGAGTCCTTGCTTGGGAAGAAAAGTGGAAGTAAGTCCTTGATAGTAATCTTGGATTTGTGAACAACTTAAGGAGAAATTAAGCTAAAGTACTAATACTTAAGCTAAAGTACTAATAAAATGCACTACTTAGGAGGAGTTCACATATTCATATTTTTCGTTTTAATTTGGTAGCTTTTAGGATCTTAAATAGTAGATTTAGTTTGCTTTTGTAGTTTTAAAATCACAATTTTAATTTTATTTTGATGTCCATTCATTATTGGATCATGATTATCATAATTAGTTACAAATTAATGGTGTTATGTAGGTTATAAAGGAAATCTCACCCTTACGAGCAGATGTAGATCATATTTCACTAACCTAAGACTAATATTGATGACATTACACAAGGCCCACAAATTTTGTTTTTAAGGGGTACTAGCTATCATAACATCGTTTCTGTTGTCTTCTATGATTTTCATTGTTTTACATATTTTGAACATTAAGGACAATGTATAATGTAAATGTTGGGGAGGTACTTAATGGTTACACTTATCAATTTTGTTACGAATAAATTAATAGGGAGAAATTATAAAAAAACTCTTTAACTTTGAAAAATTATTGAATGAAATGATTCATTATAAGTTCTATTGTCAATGTAATTTGATTTTTTAGGTAAATAGTTATGAGCTTTGATGATTAAGTTAATTTCAATTTTTTTCATTGATTTTGAGAATGGATACTTGACTTGCGCTATGATACTTTTTTGTATAATTTGACTATACAATTTAGATGTGAATTCTTTTTAAAAATCTCCATTATCCTTAAAAAATAAAGGAAAACAAGAAAAAGTGCAAACAACTAAGCATTAAATCAATTAACTCTACTAGCTTTAAAATAAGATAAAAAGTTTAAGCTAAAGAGTTATGCTAGTTGTCAATAAAAATAGTTACCTAATTGACTAACCAAGATTATTCATGATAAGGTGTATGCTCTTGCATTAAAAGATTTGGTGACTTTTTAAACAAGCTCTGAATTGTCTTGTTTAATGTCAAATTTAGTGTTTAATAAGGGTTATGAAAAAGTTGATATTTGAAGCATATATCTCATATTTGTTCATTTTATACATTAAGTTGGATTGTATGGATTGAGTTAGTTTGAAGGAATGTGGAGCAAATTGAAACAACTTATGAATTGTTGCAAGTATCTAAGTGCGAATAACTTGATGACAATTGCAACTTAATGTATAATGGAGAATATTGATTAATGTGATTGATTTGTTAAATGCTTTCTTGGATTTTTTTTAAAATTAAAGAATAATTTATTTTAAACCATAAAAGGCGTCCTTATGTTATGTAACGCAGTAAGGCAATACATTTGCAAAAATATACTAAAGTAGGAACAAGCGAAGTAATCTGTTAAGTTTAGAAACGTTAAGGAGTTTAAAGATTCCAATGTCTTACTGAGTATGCACTCAATTTCTCCACCATTTGATGAGCCACAATTGTTTATCTAATCTAGCAAACTAAACTTTGAGCTAATAAATGTTTGTTTTAGTGTTATTGAAAATTCTTTTGTTTCTCTAAAATCAAATTGAGTAACTGTATAATTCAAGCTAAGACTAAGATAAATCTTGACTTGTCCTATGGAACGATATTTCTCTTCAACCATCTCAAGTTATTATCCTAATCATTCTCCAAGCATATAAGATTCAAAATATGTTGAATATTAGCCCATAATGAAGCTATATAACTTCTTGGATTTGCCTATTATTTAAGTTATAAGTAATGAAATTGATTTGCTAGAGGACAAGCAAATGCTTAAATGTGGAGAAATTTAACTAGGTGCTATTCTTAGCATAATTTTGATAGGATTATGCTTGTATTTTTTTTATTTTTTATATGAATTGAAACTTAAAATTAGTTTTGTTTTATTTAAGATCTTGTTTTACCTTCTCAATGAAGAAAAAACAAAGTTGGGAGGGTTTGAGTCAAGTTGGAGCAACTTTGGCAAATGCTAGGCTAAGAAACAAAACATTTTTTTGAGAGATGAATAAAGAAATTTTATTAACACGAACTAAGCTATTACACCATTACGGTGATAAAGGTTTTACAAGATCCAAAAGGACACTTTAGTTTGTTACAACTAGGATAGGAACTTGACTTTAAAGATTCAAAAATTCCATATGATTTTCATGCTTACAATGAGACTATTTTGTACATTATTTCTAGCTAGAAATAGTTCTTTAATCCAATTTAGTGTGTTTTATGTCAAAAGATGTTTTTCATAGCTACCCCTTTGTATAGTAGTTTGTTTCTTTCTCTCCAAATTGAATAAATTATAAATATGAAGCCAATTTTGAAGACAACTATCCAAAAATGCTATTCTATTTTGTTTTGTAAATTTGTTGAGAGGGCTTACAAGTTAGGACCAAATGATCCCCTAATCCATCCCACTAAACCTACTTTCATATTACAAGAGCTCTGCCCACACTAAAGGATTCAAATAAACCAAAATCACTTCATATCATTTATTTATATATTGATTTATGCTTAGATTATTTATTTTATAAATTATTGTTCGTTATACACTAATTTAATGTGATTATAAGGAATCAAAATTAATTTAAAATTAATTTAAAATTTTAAAATTCGTTCTTCATCAATCTGAGATCATGTTCTGTTTTTCAAACGGTGCACTTTTTAACACGAGTTATTATAAATGATATGGCAGCGTCAAACTTGCAATCAATCGATTGAAAAGTGTGTCTGATCCATCACAGGGATTTTGGTGGACCTTCTGAGCTGTGATATCCGAGTGATAGAGGTGTCAACCATGAAACAGCTAAGAGTTCAGTGAGTACTTTGAATGAAATGAGTGCCATGCATGACCCTGGTTATTGAGATCATAATTTAATATATTACCAAATGGCTAAGTACAGTACAGATTTGTCCTTTTCTTTTTCAATAGACTTCACCATGTTTAGGTGTCAAAGATCTAATCCTCTTAACATCCATGAACGCAATTGGTGCAATTTAGGAGGGAAGAATGAATGGATTGGTTTGGCAGGTAATATCTGGGAAATGTAAGCTGAAGAACTATAATTATGTAGAGAGTCATTACCATAAATAAAATTAAAAATAAAAAGCAAGATTTCTTTCTCAAAATAATGGAATAAGAATATATAAATTTGTTTTTATAATATTGAGAAAATTTGGTTGGAGTATCCTGTTTTCATTACGGTGTTCTAACTCTATGTTACTTAATTTTGTCTATAAATTTATATAGACCTATATAAATACGGAGATAAGATTTAATAAAATATGATAAGAACCGGTAAACCGGAACAAAGGATGTATATTGAGGAAACCTATCAAAGTCATTTATTGTGGATTTGATAATCGGAATCCAAAGAGTAAGAATAATATGTTAATATGTTCCCTAAACTAGTTTTCATCAATTAATTTGCCAGCTGGACCATATGGGACGGTCGTTTATTGCCAGACCAATCCACAGATAGAAAGACAAGGACAGAAAGGACAGTACGGCACGACAGGTTGGCTACTGGCTACTGAGATTACATTACCCCACCTGGATCTTCTAAATGTGTTTCGTCCCGGCAACCAGTGAACATTGTTGAGCCAAATATGGTTTGCTACTAGAGTAACCCAGGACTCTCTGGCTTAAAACTCGGCGGATCTGTAGAGAAACAAAGCATATCATACATCATGCATCCCTTGTTTCCAATTGTCTAAAGTCTAATACTCTCTGCCTTCTCCAGAGCAAAGGGACTTGTGAGCAATATGAGTATTGTAACGCATAATGAAATAACGATTGTAATTGGTGTAATGAGGATTGCTACTACAGTGAATTATTGAGCATTTCCCAAAACTACAAATTGCCATTTTAAAACCATAATTCTTGTACCTGCTTAGTAGAAAACCAAAGATCATGTTTTAGCACGGTATAGATACTGGCTTCTGGAATTTATCAACATAACAGCATAGGTATTATCAATATCGTCCTTAGCAAGTGAACATAGATGAGAAACAAAAAATTAAAAGAAAAATACAATCCAGAAAGCTTCAAGGTAAAAATGCAGGAAGACCAGCAATGAGTTCTGCATTGCCAGTCAACCTCTTCCACTGGTTAGTAACTTGCTTATACATGATTCTGACTCTCGCTGCAGATATATTTAAGAACAACCTTTTCCTCAACTTCCTTAGTTTCCTCCCAACCCTGATCTTTAACCTGCATAGTTTGATCCTCAGGAACCATGGCCCTCTTCGAGAATCCGCGGCTTTTAGTGTTTTGTAGATCAAGAACTGAGCTCGTCGATGACTTGACTCATCTGGGTCTTCGCTATCTAATTTGGAGTAATCATAACATCTCGTCACTTGAGCCATTTTTATCCAAGCCACACTTTATCTGATAAGGCTCAGAGAGCTTTGAAAGAGCACGCTGAGAACAATATAGAAGTAATAATAATTTGATGAACTGATGTGTAGCTGAGGATGGTATATTTATAAGAAGTGGAAGGGAAAAATAAAGAGTAGGGCTGGTGGTTGAGGTCATACGGTGATGAAGGAAAGCATGTGCTTCAATCTTTAGTACGAAAATAATATGGAAACTTTATTCTCTGAGCTGGCCTCACGTCAAACAGATTAGCTAATTTAGTTTACTTAAATCCAATAAAGAGAAACGGTGTTGGCTACCCCAGCTGATATGATCAAGCTATCACGTAGAGAACAGTCAACGTAATGCAGTACGAAATTATTTGAGTTACCAAATTTTGGAGTAGCGTACCCATCACATGCAAATGGTTGTCTTTGGGGTTAGTTCATTATGCCGAAATGAGAATGGGAAAAACAGAAGAAAGCCAGGATGGTCTCGTAGGGTTAGGCTATTGATTTAGATAGAGCAAAAGGACATGACAGCTTACGCAAGCAGGATTTGGATAACTGTTATGTTTTGACTGCCTTCAACTTCTTGTGATAATTAGCTGTAATCAATAATAAGTAATCAATGAAATGTTTTAATAATTGGCAAAATATCAATTTTTTTTTCCTTTTATCTAGGGGTTGTCTCATTTTGAATTTTTGGTACAAGTTATGGCATAATGGATTGATTTTTTTTACTATTTATATTTTAATTTGTTCGATTCTTTAATAATTTAAGAGAAATGAAAGAAAAAAGACTATCCAAATTCCTATAAATTTATCATGTATATATATATACTAATGCCATTAATATTTAGCAATTTATGGATAAATTTCTCCTATTGTAAAAATGTACGAATAAAACTTGTATATTACTCACATTCAATAGGAATAAAAGGACTCGACTCGATGTTTCTAATAAAAGAAAATAGAATAATCAAAATTAAGCCAAGACGATTCGAATTGACCCTTTCTTTTTGCCACAAATGGTTTTTTTTTTTAAGGAACTAGATTTATCTATCCTTTATATTATCATTAATATTCAAGAGTTCTCAAGTAATTTCACACCTCTTTAAGATCTTGAAAAGTAGACAGAATCCTAAATTTAGGAACATATACTAGATTCATTACTTATCATGAATATTTTTTTAGAATTGAAATATATTTATTAAAATAAATGAATCCAGTACCATATAATGCTATTACAAAGGATTAGACAGGAGGTCTTTGCACTACCTTTATAAGCCACTTGACTTATAAAATAACCTTATGACCCGCACCATAGGCAAGTGTCCAAAATTTAGGTTGTATATTGCCCATATATTGTCACTTGCTCTACTTTTCTTTCGCGTCGAAGCTCCTTCCAGCTTACCTTTCCTCTTACAGTCTCTCTTCTTTTTTGCAAGCTGTATTTCAACTCAAGTACTTGATAAATCAAACACACGCAAGAGGGTGGTAAATTGTGTGTGGCTATTTTTTTTAAGTACTTTCAATTCTTATAATTGTTGGACCCCGATCTTAAGTGAATTTTAGAAATATAAAAAGTATGAAATAAGTAGGTTTGTATATGAAGTTTGTAATAGATGTGATTATGTTTTAAGAAAATTGATAAGAAAAAGAATTGATAGAGTTTGATGATTTTAAAATTTGAATAGATTTGTATGGATTATACAAGTTTAAGTGGATGA
>JANZLD010000002.1:59416882-59435450 GCA_026413575.1 Erythroxylum carthagenense
TAGCAATCCTATTAGACATGAGCAGTCCTATGCAATCCCAATCTATCCCATCCTATGCCAATTTTATCATTTTACCCCTTCCAGTAGGGGGTGGGATGTTACAAGATCATTTCCTGGTGAACTTAGAAAGCTATGCTAAATTTGGAAATTGCCTTACTTTAAACCACTCTTAAATTGATATTCAATCTACCAATGCTTCTGTTAAGAGAGGATCTCCCTTTAGATTATTTAACTTTTAATTGAGTCATACTTACTTTGAGAAGGTAATATTAAAGACTAAGCATTGAGCCTAAGGGGTCTTGGGCATTCAAGTGTATAAAAAAGTTGAAAGCAATTAAAGTATAACATATATTACTGTAGAAGAGCATAGTTGATCTTATGTTAAGGAGAAGAAGTTAGCCTTAGACTCACTTATCAGATGCCAAGAAAGCTTAATGCTCAATCCTAGTGATCCTAATCTTATAAAGCTAAAATCCATTGAGTTAAAAAGGTATGTTTCTTTTTTTAAGATTTTGATTTCTTAATTAAAGCAAAATTCTAGAATTATGTGGCTAAAAGATGGAGATTAGAACATAAAATTCTACTAAAACTCTATTCAGTTAAAAAGAAATAGGCAAAAAAGAATTTCCTTACAAAATGTTGAAGGCAAAACCATTTATAATCAAGAAGGGCTTAAAGAGCTTGCTCCATACAATATGCTAAAGGCAACACCATTTATGATCAAGGCTTAAAGACCTTGCTTATGTTCATTACAAAAAGCTTTTGGGTACTAATTATGTTACTTACTTCTCCCTAAAGAACTAAAAACTTTCCGTAAGGTTTTTTTCTCTTAGTCACTAGTCTTTAGATATGACAAAAAAGGTTATAAGAGATGAGATCAAAAATATTTTATTCTCTTTACACCTTGATAAGGCCCATGGGCCTGATAGGCTTAATGCCAAATTTTATCAAAACACGTGGGATATAACTAGTGGAATGGTGATAAAATTAATGTAGGAATTGTTTGATACTTGTAAATTGCTAACTGAAATAAACAAGAAATACATTTCCTTAGTTCCAAAAACCCCCTAATATAAGCTCACTGAATTATTACAAGCCTATAGTATGTCGTAATTTCATCCATAAAGTAATCTCAAAGATGTTAGCTAACAAAATGAGGAAGTACTTGATAAGTGTGAATTATATTATGTTTTTATAAGTGTTTTATTGTCTTTATTAGGCAATTATCATATACATAGGCTTAGAATTATGTTATTATTAATGTTTGTATGTATTCTAAGTGTGTTTGGTTTTGAACAAGACTTGGATCTTAATTTTATGTTTCATAAGGTGTTTGATTTGTTTATGAGTATTGGAAATTAGATAATTAAAAAACAACAAAGATTTAAAGAAAATAAGGAATACATGGTCATGTCTATGGTCGTGTAAGTCTCTCAATCCATGCAAAATAAGGAATTATGGAGATTTTAAGTTATACACAGTCTAGCACACGATCATGTATCTCCCAGAACACGATCATGTATCTCCCAGACAATAATTCCAACAAATTTCATCTTTTCTAGCGCACGAGTTGTTTTGTCTTTTAACATTTGAGGTTATTTTTGGAACCAAATTAAGTGGAGAAACCCTAGAAAGAACCCTCAAAGCCTCAAGAACTATTTAAGGATGTGAAACACACCATAAAATGTAGTAGTAATTGAATCAAAGTGGAGAGATCAAGAAGAACATCCAGAAATTTAAAGCATTCTAAATCAGGGCGTTAAACATATTTTTCACTTTTCCTTTTTAGTTTCTTTCATTATCCTTGATATGTAATATGATTTTCATGATGATTATCATGTGTATAGGTTTCTAAATCCTTGTTAGAAATTACTATGGATTTATTTTTTAAATTTATTTCTTGTTGATTTCATCATGTATTGGATGTTTGTGATAATTATGCATGCTTATACTAGACAATAAATCTAGAGAGTGAGTCAAAAGTAATCATATTAGATTGTGCAATGAGAGTTGACAATTTAATAGTCCCACAACTATTAAATTAACAATCATTCAAAGAGAGATCAAGAGAGATCTTGTTTGAGAACTTAAGTATCTATTAGATAGCTTTAGATCTAATCGAAAACATTAGGAAAAGTTTTGTGAATTGAGAGGTTGCAAGTCTTGAAATTTTGAATTCAATTAGGTTAATTGATTAGATCTTGAGAGAAAGTAATCAATACATAAGAAAATCTAAGATCAAACATATAAATTAAGTCAACAAGACTAAAGGAACAAAATAGGGAAAAAATAGTTCTTAAATATTCAATCTTGAACAATCTCCATTTTATTGGTAGCTCAACTATTTTATTGGTTACTTATTTTGTTTATTTATTTGTTTTACTTTTTGTTATTTATTTTTATTCAACTGAATTTCAAATTACCTTAAACAGAGTTAAGTTCAGATTGTTAGGTATTGCATAATTCCCACGGGAACGATACCTTTCAATACTGCAAGATATGTTACATATACTTATAGGTATTGAGAGCTTTATTATTAGATATAAAACTTAATTAACGATACCTAGTAGAATTGATTAGCCCATGTCATGGTGCTTTTATCCATAGAAGATGTATAGGAGACTACATCATACAAGCTCAAGAATTATTAAATCATACTAGCCAAAGAATTATTTAATAGTTACAATTCTAAATGTTCTATCTATTAAGAGCTATGCCTTAAAAATAGATTTTGCTAAAGCATTTGACTCACTCTGTTTGGATTTCATCATAAGTTCTTTAAATGCAATATGGTTCCTAGACAAAATTTTTCGATGGATTCAATAAAGCATCTCAATTGCATCTTTCTTTATTCTTATCAGTGGTGAGCCTTCCAAACTCTTCAAAGCTATGAGAGGCTTAAGGAAAGAAGACCAATTGTCTCCATTCTTATTCATAATTACTATGGAATTCTTTATTAGGCTTACCAAATTATGAATAACTAAGGAACTTAACTTCAAATATCACTACAGATGCAACAAACTAGGTATATTTTAGCTTTCCATTGCTAATGATCTACTCTTATTATGTGGTGCCCACACTAGCATATTGAACCTTCTTATATCTTCTTGGAACTCAAGTTTGGCTTTCAATCCCTCTAAAAGTTCCTTTTACTCCTTAGTTGATATTATTTCTAATACAGGCCTCCTGGCTAGCTCCATGGGACTAAACCAACTTCCTCCTCCCTATTAATACCTTGATGTTCCTATTACAACAAAGAAGCTCACATCACTTAATTACTTTCCGCTATTAGAGTCCATCCATAAACAGATACACCACTGGTGTAACTGGTTTCTTGCTTATAATTGTAGGTTGCAATTGTTGATCTCAATCCTTAGTAACTTATACACATATTGGTAGTCCCACTTAGGCTTACGCAAATAAACCTTGAAAGTTATGGATAGACCTTAAGAATTTTCTATGGAGTGGTACAAACAATGGAACAAAAATACACAAGGTTAAATGGCCTATAGTCTATCTACCTAACCAAGATGACCTAGGAATCACTTCGATTAAGGTAATAAGGCACTTTTAACTAAGAGCCTTTAGAAAATTATGCAATAAGAAAGAATATCTGACGGTGAAATGGTGAAATGGATTCACCTATACAATTTTTTGGGGGGTAAGACGGGGAGTGTATATCAAAACTAATGCAATACATCATGAACCTTTAGACAAATTTTACATGCCAAATGTTGGGTCCAAATAGTTGTGAAACATATAATTGGTGATGAGGAAATCACACTTTTCTAGTTTAACTAGTGTCATGAATTGGGTCTTTTATATTAGTTGAGAGAATTCTAATCTCTAAAAGTTATCATACCTACTTATACCAAAGTTCAGGCGCTGATTAAGGATAATTCTTATTCTTAGTCATTCCACTCAACTAAGGGACTAGAAGGGGTCATCAGCAATGTTCGAGGATATTCTTTTGATTCTTCCACTACAAATAACATACAATGGTATTTAGACAAACCCCATCAATTCACCTTAAAATCCTACAAGAAACTATTACTTGGTTTGATACATCTAATGGTTTGTTGACAAACCCCATCAATTCACCTTAAAATCCTACGAGAAATTATTGCTTGGTTTGGTATGGGATACTAACATTAGTCCAACTCATTCATTCATACTTAGCTTATTGTAAGTGGCAAGCTAAGAACCAAAGATTCATTCAAGTTCTATATTCCCAATTTTAATTGTAGGTTTTGCCTTTAAAGAAATGAAAGCCTGAACCATCTATACTTCAATTGCAATTTCTCTTCTCAGTTATGGAATAGGATTTTGTCTCTCCTTAAAATACCATGTCATCACTTTGATTGGAAAGATAAATCACTTAAGCTTTGAGACTCCAAATCCATAACAAAGTTGATCAAATACTCTTTAGAATGTCCTTTGAGGCCTTAATCTACTCTATCTAGAAGGAAAGGAATAATATGATATATGGTGAAGAAGTTTCCAATGTAAGAACTATTCTTTAGAAGATATTAATACATATTATATTTACAACCATTACAACAGATCTAGGCAAAAACATGAGCTCCAGACTGTGTAGCAAATGGTGCCTTTAAACTATCTCCTCCCCTATATATTTTGCTTATTGTTTAATAGTCTTATGGTTAGTTACCTATTCACTTAAGTTAAGACTAGTGCTTGGATATTGAAATTATAATATTTTAATTGAATTTATTTATTTAAATTAATCTTACTTATTTTCAAAAAAATATTGTCAAAATTTTAATTTTTAATTTATTAAAAATATAACTCGAATTGGTTTCATAATTGATTTTGTTGATATGTATGTTTTTATAAATTGCACCATCCATATTAAATTTTTACAAACAAATTAATATGCTTTTAATTAAAAAATAAATGAATAATTAAAAAAACAGCAATCCACTTATTTATTACTGTCACGAACTATGTATCCATAAAATTTTAATTTATGAAATACTTTACTTCTATTCCACAAAAATGAATCCAATTTATGTGAGTCTCCATCAATAAGGTTAAAGGCAAGATTAATGATAAAAAATATATATAATTTCAATTTTAAAATATATTTCAATCTGCTTACGAATTTATTACACTAAGGAGTATCATATCATTTTTTAAGTAATATTACTATTAATGGATTATTTCATGTTAAAGAAAAGTTAAATGTCAAGTAACAAAATTTAGCCATTAAAATTCACAATTGCTACTTAATCAAGGAGATTTCAAGCATAAAGACGTTTAAACCCTTCGATTTGAAGTTCTAAAAAAAATTATTAATGACTTAAATAATGGGATGGAATATGTCTACTTGGTACAAAAAAAGAAAAGTTCCAAATGAACCGGAGGCCGTAGGCGGAAAGGACGGCCACTCATCCTTCGTCAATCAGTGTCGTTATCTTGAAAGTTGAAAGAGAAAGGCACTACTAAAGGTGGAATTCAAAATAAATTTGTACAAAAGAAAACCAGGCCAGACAGCTTTACAACGCAGAATAAATCTAACTGTTAAATAGACTAGCAGAATAAGCTAATACGAAAGAGTTAGGAGACTATTGCACGAGATTAAACTCCACCTAAAAGCCATACTTGAGCTAGAGAGATTGGAAATTCCCTTGCCATAATTATTTGCCTAATCCAAGTGAGGGTATCTATGACAATTCTTACAATCCCTTGGTTTCATCCCTGAAATTCCTTGTTTCTTCCTTTCAAAATACCATTTCATTAATTGTTTGTACTTTACATTAGAATTGACCTTAATTGATACTAACAATTAGAGATAACTATGCCCAGAAGTCAAGAGTTAATCGAGCACCAAATCCAAAATTTTTAAACCAAACCCCAAGCCTAAACTCAGTTCAAGGCCCGACCTTTATAGGCAAAATGACATCATTTTACAGAAAAGTCATTTTGCATTTTCTCTGTTTTTAAAAAAATTGAGCCAACTCAAGCTAGACTTAGGTTGTGACCGACTACCTCAGGCCAAGGCTCGATCCATTGCCATATAACAAGATAGTACTATATATTCATAAGTTGAATATAGATGGTCACTCAGTTCGTTTGAAGTTGAAAGAAAATCAAGTTATGTAAGCTAGACACTGAAAGATTACTAGATTACAGGTCTTAAGAGACAAAGGTGCACGAATAAAAACTAAAAGGATGAGTATGCAGTGAACTAGATATTAAGACACAAGTTCAATTCCAGTAACTTCCAAACGGTCAAGATTTTAAATAACAGATTTAGAAACAGGAAAATTTGAACAAGAAAGACCAGAATATGGAGAAATATAAAATCGAAAAAAACTGTCATTTTGTATACATTAATCTTGCATCCAACCCAAACAGCATTTGTAACACAGTCACCTAAACTGCAACGTTAAACCCTATTAATGCGTTACCCTTCGTCATGAAACTTTGATAGCTTTCCACCAAAACATGTGCACCTTTGAGATAAAGGTAAAAGCCCACCAAAGCATGTAGAAAATGTTCAAATTAAGTGCAAATCAGGTTACAAACAAAGACAACCACACGAACCCAACCCCAAAAGAGTGAGCGCCAGCAATCACGGAAATTTACCCAAATTGCTAAAGTTCATGCAGCTTCAGCACACTTAATCAGAAAGAAGCATTTGTGAATCCTCACCGTGGTTAGCTTTCAGTTATGAGCTTCAGCAGTTCAGTAGCCTCTTTCAATCGTCTTTCTGTGTTTTCTCTCCCTGCCACAGCTCGGGGATTCCTGCACAAGGATAGAAATAATTTTCCCTCAGTCATCTGCAGGTATGTGCTCATGTTTCACCACAACTCATTCCAATTTACAATTGCTGTTGTTTACCTCTTCTCAGTGGCTGCCTTCCTCGTTAGTTCTTCTACAAGACTATGCAACCTCTTCAGCAGAGCAGGCGACTTGTGCATTGCATTAACACCTTCATATCTCAAACAGATTTTCTTCAAAATCTCTGAGGCAAGGAAATATCCTTCTTCCTTGTTCCTGGAAAGTAATTAGGAGACTCGGTTCAGGTGTTGTACAAAGGAAACTTATGCTTGGTTTCTCAATCTGTAAATATGACGAGGGAAAAAACCTTAGCAACTCCCAAAGAATAATTTCTACTGATCTATGCCCATTAATAAGCGCGTCAGTTAAATGTGGATAGCAAGTAAGGTTCCGAAGAGTGGAAAGTGCATGCTTTAGGACTTCCTGGTCTGGTATGCTTCTGCTGACAGAACGGATCTGGTTCAGTAATTTGTCAATTGCTCCAGCATCCACAAGCTCCTCGCAGCATTTCTTGGAATGTTGTGTGGCATGGTCTGTGAGGAGGTGTGATTATAATAGAGTCCACAACCATTCAGAATAGTTTTTATTCATCTCGCTCATTCTTCAAACTATATGACTGAAGCTTATTGCATATAGAACATGGTAGATACATCAAGATTTGGTTTTTTAACATAACACTTCAATAAATTGTTAACATTTTGTTGATAATAAACTCTTTTCGCATAGTTATAGAGTTCTAGCTAGTAGCAAAACATTAGTTTTAATTAGAGTGTTGCTCACTGTTTTGTGAAACACATGACAAAAGACTATAAAATGAGTCTATTTTACTAAACGGCAAGCAGCTCTGACTTAATTAAAGCATCATAGTAAAAGGAACTTATAGCACACAGAGCACGAAACACTGCACCTCAAATATACCATAAGCATAATCCACTTTGTTTTGAGCGATTTGTCGCCTCAATCTCCTAAGCCTTGGTTAATCAAGGATTCAGAACAGAGTTGATGACTTCCTCAAAGAAATAAGTGAACAATTGGTGAACACGGTCTCTCAGAGGAAACAAATACTGCTGTTTTTAACAATATTTCCATAGAAATTTACACTAATAGGACAAGTGAAATCCCAAAATAAGGAGAATTTCTTACCCAAAGTTGCACAAATATGAAGAATCCCAGTAACCCTTTTCTTGCTCTGTAGTTCTGCAAGTGCCATCTTAAGTCTGTTAATAATACGCATGCTGTCATCCACATTTTTAGCGGAATTTTGCATTCTAGACCGTAAATCTAAAAGCTGCCCTCTTGACTCCTTCCGCACAAGGTAACCTCTCCAGTATGACTGCATAAGTTACAATATGATAAACCATGAACAGACGAACTTGAGCTAAACTCACACAAGGACTTCAAGGATATAAACAGTTGAGGAAATATCATCCAACCAACCATGCATGAAAATGAACAAAATGAGTCAATAGCCTGGTAGGCTAAACAACCTTTACACCCAAAATAATGCAAATGATGGCAGAAGTTACAGACCTTTCCAAGAAAACAGTAGATTAAAGCAGACCTCATACATTATACTGCATCTACATTAGATGTAAACTAAAGGAAAATACATTCAGTGGTCTAGTATGTTGAACAGCTTTTGTAATGTTGTATAAAGACCTCAACAAAGGTAGTCCACTCTTGTCGAAACTAAGCATGGTACACGTCTGAATGAATGCTGCTAAACATGATCATAGGACTTTGAGATCTGTTAATCTTACTTGAATGACAACAATAAGTTTCCTGTGCCTAATAGCCTTTTGTCTACCAAACCAACCTCGAACATGTGACTGTATAACAATTGTGAATTTTGTTCTATGTTTCAGCTGTAAAGTACTTCTCCACCACCACTGTAGCTTCAAAACCGAAGACAACATGGTTTTCAAGTCAAATCTCTGACATAAATCACTTGAGCTTTCGAAGTTGGAGCATGAAGTGGCAGTTTCTTGAAAATGAAATGTCCCTAGAAATAGAGACAACATAGTTTGCTCATGTTAAGAGAGCCATAATTGATTCAACTTCAAAAAAAAAATTATCAAAGAAAAAAGGCAGGTGAATTAGAGTTCACAAAAAATATTTGCAAGATACCTAAGAGCTTATTTCGAGTAACTTGGCCCGGGGCAAGTTGCTGAACTCTAATCACATCACTTTTTTTACTACAAAGTGCATTCCGACTATTGAAACACCGAATAGCACTTTGAATATTCACTGCAGCTTCTTTTAGCAACAGAAAGCTCTTCCTTTTCAGCCAAGCACAACAGTATCTCTGCATTCATTGAAGTAAAATAATATACTTGGGGAAATTTTCACTTTAACCAAATAAATGAAATAAAATGCCACCCCATGGCAAGAGGTAGATAAAATTGGGATCACAATACAGCCTTCTCCAATGTCCCATTTTGTCAAGATTAGGACTAGTAATAGCCAATATTTCAGTAGAGAAAGAACAATGATAATTATTTGCATATGTTGATTTCCACTTGTCAAGTGATCATTAAACATAGTAGCAGTGATCAAACAACACCTAGAAGCAACTGTATGTTGACCAATCAATGAACGGTAAGAATGTTGAGCAATCCTTCGGTTTCAAGAATCAAACATTTCATCCCTTCTAGATCTTTAAATAAAATCTTAAATTACATTTTGCCTTGCCAATGTATAAACAAGAGATAGGAATTGTCTAGAGAACTAAGGATGTTGAGAGAAATTGGCACGTGTCAGATGTTTGGTTTATAATACAAAATAAACTACACACGATATGAAAACTCAAGACTTATCCTTAAACAACCAAAACCAGTTGAAAAATAATAGTCATAAGCAATCAACAATAAAGCACATAGTTAAAAAGATAATCATTTTGAAATGCATCAACCTTTAATGAGAAAAAACTCTCCTAAAAATATATTGCAGGTAAAGGTAGGAAATATTTCACATGAAGATTCTCATAAAAATGAAAGGAGAAACTTTACTTGAAGTAATATAATGAGATATCTACGCCTAGAAGTTTCTCTTCTTATAATCCATCCACGTAGATGACATTGAATGATGATGGCTGATCTTGTAGCAACTCTTTGTTGTTCACAAGCCCTCCACCTCCTTAAACATCGGAAATAATTTTGGATTCTTGTTGTTGCTTGTTTCAGACATAAAAATTTCTTTCTCAATGACCAACCTCGATAATGATTCTGTATTTTGGTAGCAGCCAGATTCTGGTGATAGGAAGACCTGCTCAAAATAAAATGTCTCCAATAAAGCTGAATTGCAATAGCTGCTTCTGTCTGTGGATTACAGAAACTATTAAAACATGAATAAAGTTGTGCATTTGAGCAACATCAGATTTGGACCTTGCTAACCAGGCACGAAAAGATCTTTGAATAACAATGGCTGCATTGGCAGTATCAGGAATTGCTGCATTATGATTTCCATTGCTTGCTTTGCATCGCCTTCGACCCATCCAAATCCTTGCTGCTTGCTGAATGAGCACAGCTGATCTTTTTAACTTAACAAAGTTATGCCTTTCAACAATATACTTGCCACATTGCTCAGCAATTTCAGACTGTTTGAACCTTTCTGGATGATGGAAAAATAAACCAAACAAGTGAACAAGGAGAATAGCTAATAGAAATATATATATTTGAAATTATACATTCTGAGAATGATAATTAAGTGAAGGCATGAAAGTCTATCAATGACCCACAGATTCCAATCTGGCTACAAGTTTCTATGATAATTGAGTCAAACACATAAGCCTTGAAGTAGCAACAAATAACGATTAATAAGAGCTTGAAGATTATATGATTAACTGTAAAGTTGCAACATCTAGAGAAATAATTTCCATCAGTCAGCAGCTCAGATGTTGACAAAACAAAATAAGACAGCTGTACTCTAAACAAGTTCTTAAGCCTTAGCAACCAAAGATGTGTTTGAAGGTTTTCACGAATAAACCAGCAAACTTAAAGATATAGATCTTTCTCCAAGAAAGTTGAACAATAAAGCCAGAGTGAGTAACCTTTTTGTATGTTGGTGCTGAGATTTTCAGTTGAGTTGATCTTGGAAGTAGTAATAGCAGGTTTCTCAATGAGTTGGCTATTTCGCTCAGCCATATCTTGCCACCAAGCCTTTATAGCCTTGAACTTTTCAGCAGCATCTGCATCAATGGGGAAACGTAGCATGCAAAACTGTTTGCTTTTAATATTTTGAATCATTTTTCTTACTTTGGAAAACAGATTATTCAACAAAGGAAAGGACAGCCAAACTTCATCAGAGTGCTTACTTTTCCACATAATTGAAGCAGGAACAATATAAGCAAATTCAACAAGAATATCAAAGATTTGACCAAGGGACACAACCCTCATGACTGTCAGTAGATGAATCAGAGTAAAACAATTTCTTTGCTAAAAAATCTGAATGCCACATCGAAACCATAATTACAGGAAACCAGACATAAATCCTAGTCCACAGTTGTATTACCCATCTGCTTTTTATGAGTAGACCCATTCATTTGGAAAACATTTAGAAAAATAAAGTATAGAAGCAGGGCAAAACACCTTCTGTATTGTCTCCCTTTGTTTCTTGTTGACCTAATAGAGCTTTTGAACACACAAAATACCTTCCAATGTAATGTCTCCTTTCTGGACTTTGACAGTCACAACCCAATACTTTATGAAAATTCAGTTGATCCTAAGCAGAAGAAAGGTGGATGTAATTATTTCTGACATCTGGTATCAAAAACCAAAGCAGCATAACAGTCTAAGCATTACCATTGCTTTCTTCTCAGTCAGTTTTGATGAGAGAAAAACCAGTAGAATTAGAACACTCTGTTCACAGACTGCACCACTATGTTCAAGCATGTCACTGATTTGCAGAACCTGCAAATGCAACAAATTGAACAATGTATGACCTATTAAATAGCCAATAAGACATTTTTTTGCTCACAGAAAATGCCATCACACCACATTACAACAGATCCCCTTCTAATTCTTGTATATAAAACAAATGCAGTTCGGTCTAACTAAACTTATCAATATTTTCTCTCCACATGAAGTTTACATGCCTTAAGCATATAGCAATCAGTCAGAAGATATAGTCAACTAATGCAAGAGTACAAAGTCTCTAAAATTTCGAACTCTTACCTCTGGAAAATTGCCCAACAATCTAGTCAGTTTTTGTGATAAAATGAAAGTGTAGAATGCATCCAAATAATCATCAGCCGACACAAAGGATTTTTCAACACTACTTTCAGGAGTATCCTGTAAAAAATGGAAAAGATAAAATCAATATGAAACAAAGCATAGTAATAAAAGTAGCTACAAACACAAGAGGCTGGGTTGCCAAAATATGGCACCTTGTGAGAACGAGAACAGCAGAGTTTCTTTAGAAAGTAATAGTCAAGCAAACACCATATGGCTTTCCCATCAACCAAAGATGAAAATCCATCAATCTTGTAATTATATTTTTCACAGATTGCCTGCAAAATAATTAGAATGGTTGGAAAACATATAAAATTACTGCAGAGAGAAGAGATAGACAAAAGGGCAGAGGAAGAGAGATGGAGGCAAAACAGACAGAAATATACCACGTTCTTTAACCCAGTTACTGTACCTGGATCCATTTCAGAAGCAATTCCAAAGGAGAGGAACAAAAACTTTCAACATTCAAAATTTCCTGCAAAATGGCAAATAGATGCAAGTAATATAGAATATAAACTCTGAAGCAACAAAGATAAGAAACAAAAATGTCAAAGAATGATTCTCAACCATTTCGTTTCTGAAAAGGATAGAGTATTCTTAACTACGAAAAAGGACACCCTTTTTAGTGGATTAGATAAACTAGAAGAAATCAACCAATACGAACCATACCACGTAAGTTCCCTGAATTTTTAAGACTTCCTCAACTAAGTTTGTTTTGTTGATCAACAGTGGCACCTACAGAAGTTAATGATAAGAAAAGGTTACCCTTATAACTTCTGCTAAAGCAAATTTTTACAATGTGCAACAATTTAGGTAGAGACAAACCTGCAAGTGAAGAAACATGTTCCAGAGCAAGGAAAGGGTTAATTCCTTGTCTCCATTAGCAATATCATCCTCTGTAACCATCATTCCATCCTCATCATGCAACTTTACACCAGCATGTTTTAAATACTGCAGGGCAAGGCCACAGTTCGCTAATTTTTTCTTGCGAGTATCTGAAGGAACAACCATTTTCTGTCCCAGGACGAGTTCAGCATGTCAAAAATTAAAAGAGTAGGACTAAATACACTAAGATTGGGATATGAATTTAACTTGAGGAAGATTTATAATTCACCAGAACATTATCTTTTATATCCATGAAATTTAGTTTTTTTGGGTTAACAACAAGAGGTTGCTTAAATAAGGGCTTCATATTCACAATCTTTAAAATATGATATTATATATATCATACAGATAATCTATTTTCACAATTATCAGTTAAAAAAGAGAACGTCAGCCCCCAAAAAAAATAAAATAAAAGAGAACAGGCCATTATGCGGTAAAATCCCATTCTAAAATGTTTTACACATGAAAGTATAATTGTAAATTATATTAACAACAGAAGGGAAATAAAGAGCCAAAAGAGGAAAATAAAACTCACTGTAAGAATGGATGAGTCATTTTGCAAAAGTTGAATGGCTCTACAAAGACGTATTCCATCTTGGAGGTCAAGAAACAAATCGGTAACGCTGAAGTCATACTCTAGAAGGGAACACTACAAATACAACTTCTGTTCGTAAATCGAATGATACCATGTTATATTAGGAACATAAAGTCAACTTCAAGTTTTTGCGGAGTTATTCGTGTATAGAATAATCTAAATGGTTTAATGCATTCCTTGACCATATTACTTGAAGAGCACAAATATGTGGAGTAAGTAAGTCTATAACCAAATGGACTGAACCACGTACCTGCGCATAAGATACTTTGTAACCTACAACCACTAGATGCGCAAGAAGATTACCTTCTCCATGCATTACATCCGATGAAAGAAAATCTAGTTTTATATCGAGCAAAGAGACATGACCTACAGTGAGCATAATAGATCACAACTGCCAAACCTGAAAATAGAAGCAATATAAACAATTACCATTAATCACTTGACGACTAGACTTGATACAAGATTGCACCGCAAACAGAAGTGGAGAACCCCCATCAATTCCATCAATACCATACTTGAGAGGAAGAGTGCTTTGAGATTTAGCTCTATCAAGTATAAGGACCAACAGCAAAAATCTTTTTAAAATAATATTCCCCAAATTTTCATAGTAACCAGGTCTATATAACCCATCAACCATCTTGTTATAGGCATAAGCTTTAGCCAACCCAGTGTGTGAGAAGAACTGCTTCTCAATTACCATCTTCAAGAAGGCAAGTTCTTTATCCGAATTAACTTCTCCATCTGGCAACAAGGAACAACCACCAAAAATGATGTGCAATCCAATACGAAGCCAAATGGGGTTGTAGCACATTAAAATCCCCACAGCCTTCTCCTTTATACCAAGATCTGTGATAATGGGGCAATGTGTCTTCATTTTCAACCTTCCTTCATCAATACTCTGAACATTACATAACACTATATTAATGGAAAATTATCAATAACAACTCTTTCAAAGTGTCCAATTAGCAATCATAACTGCAATGTTATATTCAATCCACGAGTAGTCGAAAAGAAACTGCACCTTAAGGACCCGAGACATGATATCAAATATCTCCTTGCAACTACCCAAGCTCAAGTAAACCTGCAATCTCTGCATCAAATCATCGAAGCTGCACACATCCTTGAGCAAATTATTCAGTACACCATGCTGCTTCGCATTCAAGAAACTTCCTTCGAGCTTACTCTCCACATCATGGCCGCCAAGCCAGTCGGAATTTCTCTGCCTTTTTGGACACCGCCACATAGCATCTACTCCAACAGTGCCGCTACAAAGGCCACCCTCCCTCTTCCCCAAACCAGAAGGAGCCACATTTGGGTCTTCATTCATAATCACCGCACAGCCGCATGATTTAGGGCTTTCGAAGAGGAAATTGAGCCAAGTAGTTAGGGATTTGGAGAGCGACTTAAGAGACTTCTCCTTCTGAATCTGAACCTTACGAGATGACAGCGACTGCTCGACCTCGAAGGCCTTGAGTCGGCGGCTGGTGTCAGTCTTGTGCTTGGAAGAGCGATGGTGGCGGCGGAGGAAGGAAGAAGAGGAGCGAGGAGTTTCCTTGGAGGCGGTGAAGAAGTGCTGGGGACAAGGAGATGTGAAGACAGAGGATCGGGGGGCACGTTTGGGGGTTTTGAAGTTGGAAATGTCCTTTAAGAGCGAAGAAGACGGCGGACAAGTGGGTTCGCCACCGCCCATGGCGGAGAAGGGAATGGGAGGGAAGGAGATTTCAAATTTTCAAACGGTGAATAGAGCAATATGATATAGAAGATGACGATTACGTGCATATAACACAGAAAAATGTGGGCCTCAATTATCAATTATGCATTTCAAATAGAGACCGAATTTGGGCTTTAGATCTCAAAGTTTTAAGTCAGCTGATCCACCGACAAACTTTTTTAACATTACAGTAACTATAAAATTCAGTATAAATCTTACTTATACGTGAAGTCTTGAAAGGTTCAATAATACATAATCTTAATCTTAACTTTACATAATGACTTATTTGCCACAATTTTAATTTTTATATTGATGATAAATATTTTGATGAATATCCTTAAAACATATTTTGTCTAATACAAATATTATTAGGGAGGAGAAAGAAATTTCTTAATTTAATTATTTATCTAATCATCTTTTCAATTCTCTCTTCCTTATCCTCTAATACATTAGTCATTTGATAACAAGAACTTTTAATTGATTTATATTAATTATTGTCAAGAATATTATTATATTATTAAGAGCTATTTTTTAGTGATAATGTTTAGTTTTTGAGAGCCCTTTATATAGACTTTAAAAATTATAAAAAGTTGTGTTAAAATTTGATATTGTTTAAAGTTATGTAAATCACCTACTCTTTAAACTACACTTCTTGTAATATTTACTCTTATTAAAAAGCAAAAGTATTGTACTAATTTTTTATCATTCATTCAATAAGAGGTTTTAGTATATTTGATTTTTTAAGAGGAGATTGAAGAGTAAGAGGTAAGTTAAGGAAGACCAAATCACTATAAATAAATGTGCAATCTCTCTTACTTGTTTTTAATTTGAGTTTATATGTGACTTTATATTGTTATAGTATGTTATTGATTCTATTATTCATTCCATCAAGTTTTATCAAGCTCCACTATTTTTATAACAAAGCATAAATTTAGAAGGATTTTACATTCATATAATACAAGTGTTTGATAAAGTATCTTTGGGTGAAATGAGTTTAGAGTCATCTAGTTCACTTTTCTTTTTAGGTGTCTTTTAGATAACATAAACCCTTTGAAATAAAAAGTTTGTGTATAGAAAATTTGTAGCATTTTAATATGGGATATTAGTTGAGATGTAAGTCAAATGAAGAATGAACATTGGTCAATCGAAGGGTGAGTTAGATCAATCGACATAATTGGAAGTTACCATTTTGGTGACTATTTTTCGTATACATTAAATGTGTCTTTGTTTCTAACTATTAGGAAAAAAATGTTAATGGTTATAAATATTTCATAATGTGATTATTGAACAAGTTTTAAGAGTTTTGATGAGTTCTTAAATGAGACTTAATTCACATTGTTTCTCCTCCTCCTTTTGATTCATGACATATGCTTTCATTAAATAACAACTTCTCTTTGTTTCTACAAATTATATCCACATGCCTCATTTGGATGCACTTTTTTACACTTTGCATCAAGTCTACTCTAACAACTAGAAAAGATCTTGGATGAAAACTATTGTAAGCATTGTTGAGAAAGAAGCTTAACTTCTCTTTAGATTGAGCGTTCGACATGTTGTTCTATTGTTCATCATCACTATTTCATACTCCTCTCACCTTTGAATCTGCCTATTTTTCCTATCTTAGCAACTTTTCCTTCCTAAACTCTTTTGTAACCATAGCTTGTTATCCTCTCTTATCCCTCATCCACTCCTCCTTTTCTCTCCTCTTATTTTCCTACTCTCAGCTTCATTTTTACTTCTCCTTCTTTGTCTTGCTAAGGTTCTCTTTAAGACATCTCCCTAGCTCCATATCCTTGGTTCAAGTGCTCCTCTCTTGTAGTTAGATTGGTACTTTGGTCTAGACAAAACTATCTTTTCCTGCCTAAGCACCTTATTATTGTTTAGGGTAATTGCCATTTAAACTTTTTCTCTAAAAGTTGGACTTAACATTTTAAGGTATTTTAACTAGAACAAATTTTCAAAACCTAACTCCTCTAATGAATTCCCCCTTTTGCCTCCACCTCTCATCCTTTCAACCCCCATCCTAGCCATGAAAATAAATATGTTCCTTCATCCACTTCTTCCTTTAATCAGAAGAGTTGGAAATAGGTCCTTGGTTATACAACATACCTCTTTTTGCATTATTATCCTTTAGATGATATAGAGAGTAGAACTATAGTTACTATTGAGGTAGAAATAATCAAAGTTGGAGCTATTGCTTAAGAGTCTTCCTTATTCAAATTCTCCATGGTCCTTTCCCTCTGTTTCCTACAATCTCAACATGGAAACATAAGGTTCATAATAACAGTAGGCTATAAGATGTTCTCCTCATTGAAGATAATCTACTATTTTTCTCATTTCTTTCTCAACATAATACATTAAAAGTGATAGAAGATTTCCTTGCTAGCACCTTGGACAATTGCTAATATTCCTATAAGAATGGTTGCCATGTATTAATTTAAGTGTGATTAATCAAGAGAGCATTCAAATATGGGTGAATTTACATAGTGTTCATTATAGTACTATTCTATAAAAGGTTTGAGCATGTTATCTACCTTCATTGGCAAGTCATTGTGTATAGATAAGCACATGATTAAGAAAAGGAAAATTGGATTTGCTAAAGTGTGTGATACCATAGAGATGAAAAAGGAGCTTCCCGATTATATTCATATTATGGGACTAAGCCAAAACAACTCTCTCTATAAGGGTACCATTTTAGTTACTTATAGTTGGAAGCCTATTCTCAAGATGCATTGTTGCACCCCATTTCTGGAGCCCAACTCTTATATGGAAATCATACTATTATCGCTTCATTTCTCTCGCAATCTCCTCTTGCTTTGATACCAAGCATGATGATCCCGTCTCCGGAATCCAACTCTTAACAACTACCATCATACTTGAGCGTGGTTCCTTGAAATCTCTTCTTGTTCTGATACCACCTGTGTTGGATCCTGTTTTCGGAATCCAACTCGTGAACCATGAACGTTGGCGTAATCTAAGAAATCGTGAAGCTTAAAGTCTCATACCATTTCTATGTTCTCTTTTTTTTTCATAACACATCTCACATATATACATGTATGACAATAATTCGTATTCATGATTTATCCCCTCAAATCGATAACTTCCTCAAGTATACTTTAATTTGTATTCAACCTTATCCGTATGCAGTTTCATATTCCCACTCAACATCATCCATGCAAAATTCATTAACATCAAAAGCATATAATTTTACAAGCTCTAATGGCATTCCAAGCCACAATACAACAATAATCCAAAATCCAAAATACATAAGATACAAAACCCAAATAATTTCTCAACAAAAGTCTCAAATCTTAGTCTTACAACAATCTACCTTAAAACACATCA
>JANZLD010000002.1:59454327-59465118 GCA_026413575.1 Erythroxylum carthagenense
ATCATTTATGTGTCATGTTGATAGTTGTGAAGAATTACTGAATTGTGTTGAAATAGTAATATGAAATGTTTGTGTACACCTTATTGAAATGAATGATTGAGATGAGTGATTGGATTATTTGGGATGACTACATGAATTGTTTGTGTTTATAATGTGTTTGTTGAAATGTGAGATAAATATATTATGATTTGGTATCCAAATTAAATGATGTGATAAATGGGAATTGGTTTTAAAGAATGTGATATATTTTAGAATTTGGATTATATGTTTGCGATGTTGTGTTCTGACTTAAGTGAACACATCGATGATGGTTCACTCACTGAGTTCACAAACTCATCAAAATTGCATCGTTGATTTTCAGGTACTGGGGTGACTTAGCACAATCTAGTAGCAACCTAGTATTGTCCGTTTTGGAACCAATAATGGCTCAAAGGTCTGGTCAGCTAATTCTGAAGCATCTAGTTAGATTACTTTGGTCCAGTACCTATTTTTATGTTATACACGTTATATAAAGCTTTGAACTTTCACATGTTATGTATTGTATAAATATGAATTATGAGTGTGATGAATGTTTATGTTTGTGAATCAAATGCACAGAATCTCATATGTGTTTGGTAATGTAAATACATGGATTATAGTATGTAATGACAATATAAGCTTATGGCTATGAATGATATGAGGAAACTTAGTTCTTCAAAATTTTTATGTTTTATATGATGCCATGATAAGTTGATGTGAATGCTCTAACATGTCACTTCCATAGGGTATGTGCTCAGATATTCTCTAGAATGTCAATATTTGCTTTATAGTAGTGGGATGTTACAATGTCTCTATTAGATTTGACCCTAATCTAAAGGATTTATGTTAACCTATCTCTTAGTTTGCACAAAACTCCTTATAATTATATTAGATCTATTCATACAAGAGGATTTCTCAATCTCAATCATATAAAATCAAATATTGAACTAATACCTTAAACATACTTATTCAAAAATATAAACACATAATTGAATATAAATGAATCATTCAATCAAATTGAATTAAATAAATGATCAAATCATAGTATTAATCCAAATTTAAGGTTCATCCTACCTAGGCAAAATTAGTTCTTAAACATAAAAACAAAATAAAAATCCAAAGTTTAGAAGAAGCATTAAAAAGAGAAGAATCCATAAATATGTATATCCCTTTTCTCTCTAATAAAATCCCTTCGAATCTTTAATGAAAGTCCACTAGTTGTTGGATCCCTTGAAGTACTCTTTAAGTTTAACTTTGATTGTAGCTTTCAACTCTAACTATTTCTCTCTTATCTCCTTTTTATAATTATCTTTACATTACAAAACTATTGTTTTTGGATTATACATAGCCATGTGAGTGACTTTGTATCTTAAAAATCCTTCAAAATTATGACTTTACATATTCACAGGAGCTTACATAGGTAAGGGAGATGGTTGTGTATTTTACTTATATGGGTATGTATTGATAGCATGCTGTAATTCTAGTCAAAATAAAAACTAGACTACTACTATAGCAGTGGTGAGTCTAGGTTGATCCCATAGAGAGTGTGTGTAAAGTTGTTGAAAAGAAATTAATCGATATTTAGGTTTAGGGGGTTTTGGTTTTAGAAAATAGAATGAAACTAGACTAATAAAAACAAATTAAAGAAAACATGCTAAAAATGATAAAAGTGGGAAATTCGATATGGACCCGATTCTTTGGTTTAATCTCAACCTACACCCTAATTAAACATATTTAATTGATTTGCTCTAACCTCTCTTAGCAACTATTAATCGTAGGTTAATAATTAACTCAAGTTTTTCTTTAGGTAGTGTTTTATCAAGATATGATTATTAATTAAACCTAACTACCTAATAACTTAGGATACGATCTTTAGATTCAATTAGGTAGTAGCATTACAAATTAGAAAAACTAATTAATCAAGGCAACAAACTGATTAATCAAGGCAACAACAACATACGATACATCATTTAACTCAGGTTATGTTATCCTTAATGATTACAAATCATTAGTCACTACATATGAATCTCAATATAAAAATTACGAGTTATATCAAAATTATAGCAATAGGTTTGCAAATAAACGATTCCATGAACACATTAAAATCATCTTTTCATAATACCCAATGAGTTCATACACAAATAACTAAACAATTAATGAGAATGCAATTATCCATACACAAATCCTAAATCAATTAACATAGGATAACACAATCAATTTCTAATGAGAGAAAGAAACAACAAAAATAATAAAATACGCTTAACACGAGTCGTCGGTGTCGATGTCACCTCTAAACTAGCATCAGGATGCTACCCCTCTATGGGTCTCTAAATGATCATAGCTTTGCCCCTTGAAAATATCACATCGAAGAACCACCTACGGCTCTTTATTGTGCCTCCCTCTCTTCTTTACTACTGTTCTATTTTATGATTTAATTGTTGGTCTATTGGTACTGTTCATGCCCTCTCTAAAACCAATAATGCCTATTGAAAACTTTTTTGTCACCTCTGTGTGTCTACGTTTCGCAGACATGAGATGTTTGCGTTTTACTTGTGCTTCCTAACTGCTCTTTATCCTTGGACACTACGTTTTTGTCTTCTCATCTCTCCTCTTTATGCTTCCATTTGTTGGTGCATTTTGCACATTTGTTGTTGCCGTATTGATGCTGGTTATCCACCTACTGCATGCTACATGATTTGGCTTCAATTGTTACTGCCTTCTTTGTCTTACCAACTAATCCAAATGCTTTCCATTAAATTTGAACTCACATTCTTACATGGGACATGCATAGTCGAGAGCAACTTTAATTCCTTTTCTTTGTATTTTCATTTCTTGTCTTTATTTCCTATAATCTTCTTCTTACTCTAAGAAAACAGGTGAATGTAAATCTTTGGAAAATGGTCCAAATATCGTGCTTTCAACTCACTCTAACTTCTTTGTTTCCAAACTGTGCCTAAAATTACATATGAGTTAAAGTGAGCATCTTAAGTGATTCATGTCAATAATTGCTAAGTATTATGGAATAATTTCATAATCAATTAAGCAACTATCAATTCCCCCCACATGTAGCTTTTGGTCGTCATCGAGCAAAACATTAAAATTAAACTCAAAGACACAAAAACATTGACTCATTTCCCCTATGTTTTAAGAATACATAATCATAAACAAAGACGAATGACTTTAAAAAATCATAGCAAGAAGTTAACGTTCCAAGCTTTTTCTTATAATCAATCAACATTTATCCTCTTCAAAAACTAAGCAATCCAATGGTAGACTTGGAAAATGTGTTTAACTAAAATATATCCATTGGTAATCTCAACCCCATTCACGATCATGTCATTCCACAACTTTGCACATCATTTCATTTCTCCACCACTAATGTTCACATACAAAATCATAGATTAAAGGACTTTTCAAGGCTATAATGTGGGTAAAGTAAGGTGAGATGTATTTGGTTCAAGTAGTATGATAGCCATCAAAGCTAGTAAAACAAAAGTAACACTCAATATACTATTAAGTGCAAAAACCAACATTTGCTCACAATTGTGTACATCAACTATGATGAATAAAAAAACAAGTTTCACAACTCAATCTTGAGCTCTCATAAACAAACCATATGAAATATATACCAATTCGAAGGGATCACTCATACAATTGATGACAATATATTGAAACGACAAAGAGTGACCCTTCCAAGCCAACATCTACCTCATATGTAACATACTCAAATTACCTATTCAATACAAATTTAGGAGGATGCATTAAGTATAAATAACCTTGCAAACCACTTATGCACTTCTTCCTTGATACATTTATTTAAACATTTATTTAAAATTTTTCTTTTTTCTTTCTTTCTTTTCCTTTTTAAACATTAAAAGAAACTACATTAATATGAAAATTTCAATGATAAGACAAAATAATATCCCAATCATTACAGCCAATCCATATATATGTACACCCCATTACTTAGAATTTTGTACATCCATAAACTCAACAATCACAAATATTCCACTAGCTTTATGGCTTTGGTATGACATTTGGTTAAGTATAAAGCATGTAATCTATGATACAAAAAGAGAGGTTAATAAGGCTCAAAAGGGGCTTAATAAGGGAAAAATCATGTTAATATGGTAAGCTATTTAGCTAATGTAGTTTATGAAACAATGAATGCCTAATCATTTCCATGTTAATGCATGTGATAAAAATGTGGTCTCAAATAGAAACTCAAAGCAAAGTCAGGATGCACATGTTGTGAAGGTCACACATTATCAAAAGATAATGAGAATAATACGGATGTGTCATTCTAATAAGGCTCAAAATCTCACCAGCTTTGTCTGCCACTAGTTACCACTCTTCTACAGATAATGCATATCGACCAATCTCAAGCGTAAAAATACATGCTAAAGTTACCATGAAATGCTCTATTCAATTCACACTCTAATCATGACTATATTATCCCAGAAACAACAAAAAATAAGAAAATATTTGTTTGTTTATTTTATTCTTTCTCTTATTTTGATTGAAAACTTAAAACAAGTAAAACAAACAAATTCAAAAACACACACATATAAAAAAGGTAATGCAAAAATGTAAAGAAAATAAATTTACTTCCTTTGGGTTGCCTCCCAAGAAGCACCTTTGTTTACAGTCGTTAGCTTGACTCCATATTTCCTCCTCACGTGACAAAATTGCGATCTTCAAATGTCACATGCAACTCCTCCATGTGAGGTTCTTTAGGATAAGGTCTCAATTGATGATCGATTATATTCAGCATCTTCCCTATCCTCTGACTTTCAATCTTCACTAAGTCCATGCACTCTAGAAAGATCTCAAATTCTTTTCTCCTTTTTCTTCCTCGTTTATTTCCTCCAATCTATGATGTAAAGGTGAAGAGTTAGTCTAAAAAATAATCATGAACTTAGTACTCACCTCCGAGCTAAATGATATGTCTTTTTCTAGTTCGAACTCCTCCTCACCTCTTTCTTCACATGCAATTCCTTGAGTATTGCTCTCAAAATTCTCAAGCTCCTCATCAGTCTGTAAGGTTTCCACACTAGCATCCATTAGGTATACCTTTGGTTGATATGGCTGCTCTTCTTCCTTTTTTGATTCTAGATGTTCAATCCTCACTGCCATTTCACCTATTTGGCTTAACAAGTTCTAGCTTATAGATGTTATATGCCTCATTTCCTACTAGAATTGTTGCAACTGTGGTTGTATGCTCTGTTGAAATTAGAGATTGTTAACAATCACAACATTCATCAATTCTTCCAAAGATGTACCTGAATCGTGATAAGAAACTTTTGGTCTGTACAAAAATTGTTGTGCATTCTACAAACTATCATAGAAGTAATTTTGATGGTTATCCTGTCCATAACCACAGTTAGGTTGATCAGTCCAACCTTGATTATAAGATTAAGAGTAAGAGTTAAAGAAAACATTACTTCCATCCATGACTTTTTTTAAAAATCACAAACACAAAATAGAATAATGAAAGGATCGTGAAATAATTGAAAATAAATCAGTTACAAAAAAATATATAAAAACACGAACTAAAATCCCAAACAAAAACTAAAACATCGCACTCCCATATAACAACGCTAAAATTTATAACATGTCAGAACGTTAGTCAAAATAAAAACTAGATTACTACTATAGCAATGGTGAGTCTATGTCAATCCTATAGAGAATATGTGTAAAGATGTTACAAAGAAATTAATCGGTGTTTAGGTTTAGGGGGTTTTGGTTTTATAAAATAGCATGAAACTAGACTAATAAAAACAAATTAAAGAAAACATGTGAAAAATGATAAAAGTTAGGAATTTGGTAGGGACCCGATTCTTTGGTTCAATCTCGACCTACACCCTAATTAAACATATTTCATTGATTTGTTGTTCTCTAATCTCTCCTAGCAACTATTAATCATGGGTTAATAATTAACCTAAGTTTTCCCTTAGGTAGTGTTTACTCAAGATACGATCGTTAATTAAAACTAAATATCGAATAACTTAGGATACTATCTCTAGATTCAATTGGGTATTAGTATTACGAATTAGGAAAACTGATTAATCAAGGCAACGACCACATATGATGCATCATTTAACCTAGGTTATGTTATCCCTAATGATTACAAATCATTAACCGCTACACATGAATTTCAACTTAACAATTATAGATTATATCAAAATTCTAGCTATGGGTTTGCAAATAAATAATTTAATGAACACATTAAAATCATCTTTTCACAATACCTAATGGGTTCATACACAAATAACCGAACAATAATGAAAACATGATTATCCATACACAAAACCTAAATCAATTAACATAGGATAACATAATCAATTTTTAATAAGAGAAAGACAAAAACAGTGAAATACATTTAACCCAAGTCGATGACGTCGACGATACCTCCGAACTGACATCAGAATGTTACCCCTCTATGGCTCTCCAAAAGATCATAGCTTTGTCCCTTGAAAATGTCCCACTGAAGAAACACACACAGCTCTCTACTACGCCTCCTTCTCTTCTACGCTACTGTTCTATTTTATGATTTAATTATTGGTCCACTAGTTCTATTCATGCCCTCTTTAAAACCAACAGTGCCTATTGAAAACATCTATGAGTCTTCATTTCATAGACATGAGACGTCTGTGTTTTGCTCATGCTTCCCAGCTGGTCCTTGTCCTTGGATGTTGCGTTCTGGTCTTCTCAACTCTTCCTTTTATGCTTCCATTTGCTAGTATATTTTGCACATTTGCTACTGCGGTATTGATGCTTTGGCTATCTACCTACTACATGCTATATGATTCGTCTTCAATTGTTACTGCCTTCTTTGTTTTACCAATTAATCCAAAAGCTTTCCATTAAATTTAAACTAACGTTATTATATGGGACATGTATAGACAGGAGCAACTTCAATTCATTTTCATTTTCTTTTTTATTTCTTGTCTTTATTTTCTCTAATCTTCTTGTTGTTCGAAAAAAATGAATGTAAATATTCAAAAAATGGCCCAAATATCATGTTTTTGACTCACTTTAACTTCTTTGCTTATGAATTGTTCCTAAAATCACATGTAAGTCAAAGTAAGTATCTTAAGCAATTTCATGTCAATAATTGCTAAGTGTTATGGAATCATTTCATAATCAAATAAGTACCTATCATGTATCATCACAAAAAAAACATCATCTTTGAAGCTTTACACATTTACAGGCTCTTATATGATCCCTATACATGACTGTGTATGTTACTCACATGGGCATGTACATATCCATACAGGCGTGTATCTCTAAAATAACTTAAATTCTTTCATTTTATGCTATTATTTTCCACGAATTATTCTCCTTTTGATTCATAAAGGCTATTGAGGCTTGAAAATACACTTGAAACAAAATAAGCACCTTAAATAGAGTAAAACTCTCAAATAACAAGCAAAACACACTTAATATGGGCGTAAAAACATATTATAATAAATATTTATTGAGAATAGTTGCTCCTATATAAAGATGTTAATGAAATGAACTAGAATATCAAGTGGGCATGGAGACTAGAGTAATAAGTTCCCTTATTATATTTTTATTGCCCATGTAGGGGATGATTTTAAGGAGATGATGAAATATTCTTAAACTTACCTTGTTTGTTGATGAGGGAAGTTAGTGAAGTTGAAGTGTGGGAGCATTTTGTCACATGCAATTGCTTTTCCCCACTAGATCTATTGCTAATCATGTTGGTGAGACTATGCCTTTAGATACGATCACGATTGTCTGAAAATATGCATGTCTTCTATGTGCTAAATGGTTTATACACTTGGTTAATTGTTTATATGGTTACCAAGTTAGTTCTCTTGAGTATAGTGGTCACTATTAACATACATTGGGTGCTACCAAATTGTACCAATTCTTGTTTATATTTTAAATGGAAAATTTTTAATTTTTTAAAAAAATAACTAATAAAGATCTTGAAAGTTGGGTGATGGAGGTTCTAGTTTAGTCATTCCATACGTGTAATATATTATAGTAAGGTTAAGTAAGTTTCCAATGCTGGTGAAATGAGGGGATAACTTGGCTTAGCTTATAAGAATGTTTTGAGTGCTCTAGTTAAATTTTGGCATGCATTTTTCTTTCTAAAAAAAATAGAACGTGAGTCACTTGTTTTGCTAAAATTTGGATAAAGATTAAATTTTACTCATTTATACCATTTGTAGGATTTTCGTCACCACTATTGTTGCTTATTGTAAGAGTTCCATTATCACTAGTATAAGCCCTTAATCATGAATTTGAATCTTAGCTTACTTAGCACCCTTTAATGCAAAATATTCTCTAGCATGTCTTCCTTACTCTTAGGCCTCTAGAGCATTAATAAATTTAAGTAAAGTGATTTGTCTAACGTCTTTGATTTCTTTTACTATAAAATAATAGCTTCAACCGTCTTTAGTAATGTAATTGTTAGTTTTTGAAATAATTATAATTTTAAGAACTTCTTCACCAAGTTGTTTAAGGTTGTTGATAATCTTTTATGATTTGTTTATATACTCTTTCGGAGTTTTTAAATCTTTCATCTTTTGTAAGTCATATGCTCTTATAAGATTCGAAACATTGTTTTTTTGTTTTTGCATTCCTATAAAAATCATGTCTAAAATACTCTGAAATTTGAAATATAGTTTCTGTATTCATAATTCTATTTAAAATATTTTTTAAGATAACATATTAAAACATTTTGTTCTTTACATTTTTTATTATTTTCTCTTAATAAACTTTGATTTTTTGTGCATTAGGTTTCTCAAGGAATGGTTCAATATCCATCTCTTCTATTAAATCTTCATATATATCCCAAGCTTGCAAATATGTTACCGTCTTGATAACTCATAATGGTAAGAGGTGGAATAAGTGTAAAGTTCTTTAAGGCCATCTGACAACACTTAAACAAAATATTTTTTTTTTTTGAGCTAGAACACTCAGACACTCAACTCACTCTTAAAATGTCACAAATCCCTTAAGAAATTTTCTCTAGTACCAAATATAGTTTATAAAAAAGTGTTATCTTCCACTTTCAACTAAAAATAGAAAGATTAAATACAAGAAATTCTAAAAACAAATTTTAACTAACTAAATTTGATATGATATAATGATGTTTGACACACAAAGTCAACAGACTCAGTGCATAAGGTTCCCCACTTTGCGAGGGTCTAGGAAGGGTCATAATATATACAGTCTTTCCTTTGTATTTTTACAAAGAGGTTGTTTTAAATTGATATTTGACAATTAGTCATATATACTAGGATTGCTTATTAGATAACAACAAAAACATAATTAGTGCATGTTTGGATGGGCTTTTAAGAAAAATAAGTGTTTGGCTGTAACATAAAAATACTTATTTAATAGATATGGCTTTTTTGACAATCAAAATACAGTTTTTTAATAAGCTCAAATTTGGAGCTTTTCCAAAAAGCACTTTTTCAGGTAAAATTTTCATATCAATTAATGAGCTTATTTTTTAGTCTCCTTTTTCATTATGTTTTACACTTAATTATCACAATAACCACAAACCCATCTTCACGTTTATTTTGGGAGTTATATAATATTATTTGGCTTTTTTATATGTTTTAATATTTATTTTTGATATTAGATTTACTTATGTTATAATCCATATAAAAGATTTGGTTAGATATATTTTTATTTATGTTTCATATAGTTTAAAATTATATAATAATTAATATATTGTGCTTTGCATATTGTATAATATACTTTAAATAATTTTTATATACATAAATAATTTTTATTACACAACAAAATATAGTTAAAATTAAAGTTCTTTTTATTTTTATGTTGCTAAACAATCTACTGTATGAAGCACTTTAAAAAAAAACTCTTTTTTAAATGATAGCCAAATAGTCAACTGGCTTCTTACAAAAGTTCTTCTAAAAAAAGCTCTACAAAAAAAGCTCTACTAGTAAAAGCTCTAATGTTATAAGCCTAAACAAATAGAGGCTTAGTCTAATACTAAATAAATAAAAAGATTTTTCATTCTTGATTCTAACAAACGTCACAGTTACAAAATATTAACTAAGTAATATCTAATGCATTTCTAACACAAACCTATAGCTTCTTGTTATTTGTATGATCAACTAGATGACTATCTATGAAGAATTAGAAGTAGTTGCGACTTCTTTCCTTTGTTCAAATAATACAAAGATTCACATTCAAAGTATTAAACAAACATCGAATAATAGGTTACCTTCCGTTTAATGTTATTTAATAGTTGATAGCTTAACCTTTTTATTTGTCACTCAACATTGCAGAATAGAAGAGTTATGCACTCTTCCTCAATGTCATTTCCCTTATAAAACGTAACACAGTGTTCATTAACTATGAGCATACTTTTAATTGGATATATGACTTCTACCAACCATAAGAAAATATCTTTCACCTCAAATGGCTTATACCTAAATATTTGAGCAATCTATAGGTAGAATTTGAAAAGTTGTGTTAAAAATAAGATCAATATATAGGTACACTCAAACACCTTTCATGATCAAGACATTCCACGACTTTACATATCTTGCAGTTCTCCACCACCAAAGATTCATATTCAAAATGTGAATTAAAGGGTTTTTCCAGGTTTTAATATTGCCAAAGGTTAAGATAAAAAATATTTAGGTCATGTAACATCCCATTACTAGTGGGAAGGGTAGGATGGTAAATGTGAGTGACTAATGAGAGTTAGAGATGCATTTCCATGTTCATGCATGATATGCCATACACTTACACATGAAT
>JANZLD010000002.1:59483968-59495832 GCA_026413575.1 Erythroxylum carthagenense
CCCCCCCCCCCCCCCCCCCCCCCCCCCCCCTCCAACTTAAAACTTACATTATCCCTATTGTAACATCAATTGTAAGAAATGGAGCATTTAAAGAAAGTAGCAAATGCAAAAATGTAAATAAATAGAAATTGACTTTTATTAGGTTGCTTCCCAAGTAGTGCCTTTGTTTATTGTCGTTGGCTCAACTCCCTGTTGCTTATATCAAATGACACCAATCACTTCAAAAGTCTTTAAGCAATGACCATTCACTCTAAATGTCTTGTTGGTTTTCAGACTCTGTATCTCTACTGCACCAAAAGGAAAGACATGAGTAACAAAAAATAGATCATCCCAACGGGAACACAACTTACCTGGGAATAATTTGAGTCTAGAGTGATATAGAAGCACTTTCAACGAAGCTTTTCCTTAAAATCATCTTATCATGAAAAGCCTTCGTCTTCTCCGTATCTATCATTACATTTTGGTAAGATTCCTTCCTTATCTCCTCCAACTCTTATAGCTGCAACTTCCTATGCACACCTACGTCATCCAAATTCATGCATCTTTTTATAGCCCAATATGCCTTGTGCTGTAATTCCATCAAAATGTGGCATGACTTCTTGAACACAGTCTATACAGAGACATACTAATTGGTATTTTGTAAGCCATCCTATAAACCCATATTGCATCGTCTAGTCTTACACTCGAGTCCTTTCTATTGGGCTGCACTATTTTCTCCAGGATCAACTTGATTTCTTGATTCAAAACTTCAGATTACCCGTTGGATTGGGGATGGTACGAGGTGGACACCTTGTGCACTATGTGATATTTATTAAATAGTGTTTCCATCACTCTGTTGCAAAAATGGGTCCCTCTATCGCTAATGATTTTTTTGACATCCCGAACTTAGAAAGAATGTTAGCTTTAAACAAAATCTGCAACAACTTTGGCATCATTACTTCTGGTGACTTTGACTTCCACCCCTTTAGAAACATGATCGATTGCAAGTAATAAGTAAAGCCAAAAGAAAAAGGGAAAGGTTCCATAAATTCAATACCCTAAACTTAAAAATTTTCAAAAAAAAGTATAGGAGTTTGTGGCAGTTGATCCTTACAGGATATATTACCGGACCGTTGACATCTATCATATGATTTGAAGAAGATGTATGCATCTTTGAACAATGAGGGCCAATGTAAACCACTCCCTAAAAATTTATGAGTCGTCCTCTTTACTATGAAATGTCCTCCACACACATACGAATGGCAGAAGGCTAAGATTGTGGGTGTTTCACCTTCAGGTACACACCTTCTGATGACTTGATCTACATAGTGCCTCCAAAGATATATATCATCCCAAACATAGTACTTCACTTCAATTCACAACTTATCCCTATGAATCATTGACAAACCAATAAGTAATTTGCTAGTAAATAAGAAATTTACAATGTCTGCATACTATGGTGGTGTCACATTGGTGGAAAATAATTGTTCATCTGGAAATGTCTCTTACAAAGGAATTTCATCTTCTTCTTTGATCAAATAGCTGAGGTGATCAACCACTACGTTTTCTACCCCCTTCTTATCTCTGATCTCCAATTCGAATTCTTGAAGGAGGAGAATATGTCTGATCAGTTTTAGTTTTGCTTCTTTCTTCATGAGTAAGTATCATAAAGTTGCATAGTCCAAGCAAATATGATTGAAAAATTTCTAAATCAAATACCACAAATAAAAGTTCTTTCTCAATGGTCAAATAATTTAATCGAGTTGGGTTGAGAGTCTTTAATGCATAAGAGATGGCATGCAAAGCTTTCCCACTCTTTGTCATAGAACCACCTCCTTTGTATAATCACTTGTATCACACGTGATTTTGAAAGGGAGGTTCAAATATGGTAGTTGAATCTCCCAAGTCTAAAATAGCTCTATTAATCACAATGTTACCAATTTTGTGAGGATAAAAGTGGGGAATTCATTAGGGATCTGGTTCTTTGGTTCAATCTTAGCCTACACCCTAATTAAACATATTTAATTAATTTGTTGCTCTCAATTCTCTCCTATCAACTATTAATCGTGGGTTACTAATTAACCCGATTTTGCCTTAGGTATTGTTTAATTAAGATACAATCGTTAATTAAACCTAACTATAGAATAACCTAGTATACAATCTCTAGATTCAATTAGGTAGTAACATTACAAATTAGAAAAATTGATTAATCAAATAAACAACCGCATACGATGCGTCATTTAAACTAGGTCATATTATGCCTAATGATTACGAACCATTAGTTGCTATAAATGAATTTCAACATAACAATACGGATTATATTGACTATTGTAGCAATGGGTTTATAGTAAAATGATCTAATGAACGTATAAATCATATTTTCACAATACCTAATAGGTTCATACATTAATAATCAAACGATAATGAGAATATGATTATCCATACACAAATCCCAAATCCATATGCATTGGATAACACAGGCCCCCTAAAACGAAGACACCTTCTGTTCTTTTATTTTCAAAACACCACACTTTCCACACATATAACCCTCCTGCCAAACGTTTGCATTTTAGGTTGCTTCTTCCTTGACTATACACTGCATTTTGGCCATGCTTCCAACATTCCTTGGCTATGCTACTTTTCTATTTTGGTCCTATCCAACTGCTGGTGTTTTCTTCATTCTTGGTTGTTGTTTTACTCCTGTTACATGAAACACCCACGTTGCTTTCTTCTTCTGCACATCGTAGCTGCTTTTCCATTTTGTTCTTCTTTCCTTTATCCACTTGTTGCCTGTCCATCATCCTTTGCTTCGTACCATTAAATTGACATTCTTGCATGGCCCTCACATTCTTGCCTTCAGTTTCCATAACTCCATGATTCTTTTCCATTAAATTCACATTGCTTTATACCTTAAACATAAAAGCTAGCTTGTATGGGCGTGAGCATCTTATGCTTTAATCTTCTTTGTATTTTCAACATATATCTCATTTCTTAGCATTTTCTTGTCTTCTTTGTGCTATAATCTTCTTCTCCTTGTTCTATGAAGACAAATGAGTGTGATCCTTCAAAAAATGGCTCAATTATAATTCTTTCCACTCACTTTAGTTTCTTCACTTCCAAATTATGCCTAGAATCAAATATAACTAAAGTGAGTATCCTAAGCATTTTCCTAGCAATAATCACTAAGTGTTATGGAGTAAATTCATAATCAATTAAGCACATATCAATTTTCCCATACTTAGCTTTTAGCTGTCCTTATGCAAAACATCAAAATTAAGTTCATAGACCCAAACATATTTACTCATCTCCTATATTTCTCAAGAATACATAATCATAAACAAAGATGAACGACTTTCGAAACCATAACAAGAACTTAACATTCCAAGCTTTTACTCATGATCAATCAACATTCAATACCTTTCAAAACCAAGCAATCTAATGGTAGACTTGGAAAATGTGTTTAAATAAGATATGTTCACGAGTACACTAAAATACCATTCATAATCAAGACATTCTACAACTTTGCATATCATTTCATTTCTCCACCACTAATGTTCACATGCAAAATCATGGATCAAAGGACTTTTCAAGGTTGTAACATGGGTAAAGGTAAGGTGAGATGTATTTAGGTCAAATAGTATAAAATATTTCATACATTAAAGCTAATGAAACAAAAGTAACACTTATTAAGATATCAAGTGCATAAGTTAACATTCATACAAAATTGGGTACCATCAACTACGACAAATGCAACACTTATATTTCACATCTCAAATTCAAGTTCTTATACACAAACCACATGAAGCATATACCAATCCGAAGGGATCACTCATACAATTGATGACAATACATTGAAATCACAAAGAGTGAACCTTCCAAGTCAACATCTACCTCATATTCAACATACTCAAGTAACCCATTCATTACAACTTGAGGAGGATTCATTAATCACAAGCAATTTTTCAACACATATGCATTTGCCCTTGATACATTTATTTAAACTTTTTTTCTTTTTTCTTTTCTCTTTTCTTTATAAACATCAAAGGAAACTACATTAATATGGGAGTTTCAACGATAAGGCATAAAATAGCATCCCAACATCATAAGCAACCCATACATATGTACACCCCCATACTTAGAATTTTGTACATAAAAAACTCAACGATCTCAAATGTTCCACTATCTTTATGGCTTGGGTAAGACATTTGGTTGAGTTTAAAAGAATATAATTTGATTTATACAAAAATAAAGACATAAAGCTCAAAGGGGCTTATCAAAAGGAAAATCATATAATGGGTAGGATATTTGACTAATGTAGTTCGAAACAACAAAGAATGCTTAATCATTTCCATATTAGTACATATGATAAGAATGTGGTCTTGAGTAGAAAATCAAAGCCAAATTATGATGTACATGTTATGAAGGTCACATATTATGAAAGGACAATGAGACTGATATTAATACGTTAGTCTATAAAGGCTTAAAATCCCATTGGCTTTGTCTATGACTAGTCACTACTCTTCTAAAGGTAATGCATATTGATCAATCAAAATAGAAAAAATTCAGGCTAAAGTTGCTATCAAATTCTCTGTTTAATTCATACTCTAATCATGACTATATTACCTTAGAAGCAATAAAAAAGAGAAAATGTTTGTTGGTTTGTTTTATTCTTTCTCTTATTTTGATTGAAAAATTAAAACAAACAAGAAACAAACCAACATAGAAACACACATGCATATAAAAATTAAATGCGTAAATATAAAGGAAAAGAAATTTTCTTCCCTTGGATTGTCTCCCAACAAGTGCCTTTGTTTAGGGTCGTTAGCTCAACTCCGTGTTTTCATCACATCATAAAATTACGGTCTTCAAGTATCACAATTTAAGTTATCTCCATGTTTAGGCAGTTCAGGATAGGGCCTTAGTTAATAATCCTTCAAATTTCGCATATGCCCTATCCTCAAATTCTCAATCTTTACTGAGTCCCCGCACTGTTTGAATATCTCAATTGTCTCTTCACCTTGTTCCTCCTCGTTTAATTTCTCTAACATGCTACATCAAAACCTGTTTCATACCTTATTGAAATTGAAGATTAATAGCATTACCGGTTTTAATGTAGTGGTCTAGAGATGTACCTGAATTGTGAAAAGAAACTCTTAGTCTGTACAAGAATTCTTGGCGTCATACAAATTATCATGGAAGTAATTCTGTTGATTATCCCATCCATTACTAAAGTTAGTTGATCAGTCCAACCTTGGTTATAGGATTGAGAATAAGAGTTATAAAAGAAATTACTTCCATCCATATCAATTTTTTATCACAAAAAAAATGAAACTATCAAGAAATAACTAAAAATAAATTAATTACAAACAAATATATATATATATATATATAACCAATTAAAATCACAATGAAAACTAAAGCACCGCACTCCCTAGAAACGACATTAAAATTGACAACGCTTCGTAATGTTAGTCAAAATAAATTAGACTTACTACTATAACAGTGGTGAGTCTAGGTCGATCTCACAAAGAGTATATGTAAAGTTATTGAAATGAAAATAATTGGTATTTAAGTTTATGGGGTTTTGGTTTAAAAAAATAAGAAAATAAAATAAGGTAAACTAACTAACAAAAGCAATTTAAAGAAAACATGTAAAAAAATGATAAAAGTGGAGAATTCGGTAGAGACTCAATTCTTTAGTTCAATCTTAACGTACACCCTAATTAAACATATTTTATTAATTTTTTGTTCTTAATCCTCTCCTAGCAACTATGAATCATAGGATACTAATTAACCTGAGTTTTCCCTTAGAAATTGTTTAATTAAGATACGATCCTTAATTAAACCTAACTATCAAACAACCTAGGATTTGATCTCTAGATTCAATTGGGTAGTAGCATTACGAATTAGAAAAAATAATTAATCAAGGCAACAACCACATACGATGTGTCATTTAACCTAGGTTATATTATCCCTAATGTTTACAAACCATTAGTCACTGCAAATAAATTTCAATATAACAATTACAGATTATATTGAATATTCTAGCAATGGGTTTGTAATAAAATGATCTAATGAACACATTCAAATCATCTTTTCACAATACCTTATGGGTTCATACATAAATAATCAAATGATAATGAGAATATGATTATCCATATACAAAACCCAAATCCATATGCATAGGATAACACAAACAATTTTTAAAGAGAGAAAGAAACAATAAAAGTAGTGAAGGAATCGTCTTTGAAGTGAAGTTGGGAAGCTACCCCTCTATAGGTCTCTCAAGGTTGAGAGCTTTGCCCCTTCTATTCATTGAAACCAAGAACTCCCAAAATAAAACCCTCCACCAAAGACTCCCTTTAAAATGAGGACACCTTCTGTTCTTTTTCAAAACATCATAGTTCTCACGCATAAAACCCTCCTGTCAAACATCTGCATTTTGGGTTGTTCCTTCCTTGTGCGTTGCGTTTTGGTCATGCTTCCAACATTCTTTGGCTGTGTTGCTTTGTCATTTTGGTCCTATCTAGTTGCTGGCATTTTCTTCATTCTTGGCTATTGTTTTGGTCCTATTGCATGAAATACCCACGTTGCTTTGTTCTTCTACACGTCGTTTTAGTTTAACTACTTTGTTGTTTTGTTCTTCTTTCCTTTATCCACCTGTTGCCTGTCCATGATCCTTTGCTTCATACCATTAAATTGACGTTCTTGCATGGCCCTCACGTTCTTTCCTTCAAATTCCATAATTCCATGATGTTTTTCCATTAAAGCATTCCTTTATACCTTAAACATGGCAACTGGCTTACATGGATCACATGCCTTAATGTTCTTTGTATTCTCAACATATATCTCCTTTCTTAGCATTTTTTTTATCTTCTTCTTTCTCTAATCTTCTTCTCCTTGTTCCATGAAGATAAATGAGTTTCATCCTTCGAAAAATGGCTCAATTATAATGCTTTTGACTCACTTTAGCTTCTTCACTTCCAAATTATGTCTAAAATCAAATATGAACTAAAGTGAGTATCCTAAGCATTTGCCTATCAATAATCACCAAGTGCTATAGAGTAAATTCATAATTAATTAAGAACATATCAACAACCAACTGCAATAAAGGACCAAGACTACATAAGGTGACTAATCCTTGTAGACCACCAATCTCATATATGAGCTGCCTTAAGGACTCAAAACAAGATAAGCAATTTTTTGGTCTATATAACATGTTTTTCAAAGTTAATATTAATCTGTCTTTGTTAGGTGTGATTAGGAACATTCCTGCTTAAGTGAAGTTCTTCAAGAAACTAAGCACTAAAAAATGGAAGTTTAAGCTAAACGAGAAGGTGTTAGTTTCAGAAGTTGCAAGTGCAGTGCTTCAGTAACAATTACCCCCCAAATTGAAAGACTCAAGGAGTTTTCTTGTGCAAGTATCAATGGGTAATGGTGATGAGGTTAAGGGTATGCTTGACCTTATAGTGAGTTTAAACCTTATGCCTCATTCTATTTATGAGAAATTGGATCTAGGACAGTTAAGACCTACAAACATGTGTTTGCAATTAGCTAATAGGTCAATCTGTTATCCTGAAGGAATAACGGAGGATGTGTTAATGAAAGTTGGAGGATTGATTATTCCCGTAGACTTTATTATCCTAGATATAGGGGAAGTAAATAAGCAAGAAAAGGAGCACACCATACTTAGGGAGGCCTTTTATGACCACCACTAATACCTTGATTGATGTGTAGAACAAAAAATTGAACATGATTGTTTTGGGAAAAACAGTAGAATTTTCAATCTTTAATATTAAACCTATTCCTACTACTACTTTTTCTAAAGATTGTTCTTTTGTTAATCAAATTAATGTTGCATATTTTGATTTTACCTTATAGAAAGAAGAAGAAAATGAGCTAGACTTGGTCGAAGAGAATGATGAATGCTGCAAATTGCTAGTCGATGCAATTGAGGAGGTGTTTGGAAAAATCTTAGAGAAAAATCCCAGTGAAGAGAATATAATAGTGGAATCATTCATTTTGAGTGATCCACCTTAAGCATTCTGTTGAGGTTTCTAGCTACAAGACATTAAAGAAGCACTCAATAGGCGACAACCCATATAATTTTTGTTATGTTTTTCAATTCTTTGTTTATTATTCCTTTTTAATGAATCTCTATTTAGTTTGTTTTCTTTGTATGCGCATGCCCAACTTTTAGTCTCTTTTATCTATTTTCCTAGCATTTATTCTTCACTCCTTGACACAGTACACTAGAGTCCACATTGCACCAAGACTCCACATAGCACACCAACCCTACCTTCGTATCGTATTTCGTTCCTTTTTCCTTTTTATTACTTGTTAGTTTAATTTCTCTTTGTTTCAATTTTTGTACTTATGTTATTTGTTTACATCCTAGTTCCCTCTTCCATTTTCTTATCACATTGGGGACAACGTGATATTTATTTGTGTGTGTGTGTGTGTGTGTGTGTGTGTGTGTGTTTGTGTGTTAGGGGGAGAGTATTAGTTATTAAAAAAAGAATATTATGTGTTGTATGTTGTATGTGTTTTTCTCATTTAGTAGTTAGAGATTCATGGTCATGAGATAAACTCGATTGAGATTAGGAAGGCATAATATGAGTGAATGAGTATACTTGTATGCTTAGGCTGATTGACTTGGATTTTGAATAAAAGGACATTAGCTTGTTGTAATAGATGAATTATACTTTTCATTTGGTAAGAATTTGAGTCCTTTTGAAATATTTAACACCAAATTCAAGTATTCTTTGATTAGAGTGTTCTTCATGATTAAGGAACTCTAGAACTTGCTTGCAAATACTAGTAAAGATCACATAATCTTACGCAAACATTGAAATGATGAAGGCAATTAGGATTTATCCCTTTTACTTAAAAGGCCACTGTAATTTTACCCTTAGTGAGCCCCCTTTGAGCTTAACATGAACCATTTCTTCTTTAAACCCAAAATGTGAGCCTTTAACTTAATTATTTAACTTTTTCATCATACCTACCATAAGGACAAATTGAGCATTTGAATGGTTATGATTGAGTTTAAGGAATAATTGCTTGAATAGGTGTGGGGCAATCTTAGGATACAATTGGTTTTTAAGTTAGTAATAGGTATGATCGTAATAATTTGTATCTCTCCTCTGCATTTTACCTCTTCTAAAATTCATCTCTTCATTATAAATAAATAAAAAAAGAAAAAAAAATAAAAAAAGAAAAAGAAAAGAAAAGAAAAGAAAAGGAGTGAATAGAAGATAATAAGAAAAATAAAAAGAAAGAGCAACATAAAAAAAAAAGGGGAGAGCTAGAGAGGGGTAAGGAGTGCTAATCTTGTTTATTGAGAGGAAAGAATTGAGTGTTTTATGCTTCATTGTTTGTATTACTTTAAATGTTCAATTCGATCTATGGTTTTAAACTGTGAATTTCCTTTTTCCTACCCTTAACCTGAACCTATTACAACTAAAATAAAGACCTTTTAATTGATGTTTATGTTTGATATGAGTGGTGGAGATTGGATTAGTAAGCAAACTTATGGTAGATCCCTTACATGAAATGAATTATGAGTGAATATATCCTATCTTTGAATGCTTGAGAGGATGGAGAGTAGAGTGAGTGTCTATCACACTTATTGATGATTCTTTGAATTGAAGTACTTGTTGATCTTGGCTAAATATGCGGAGAATAACTTGTTTATGGAATATTATGAGTTCAAGTTCTTAGGTTATGTTTATTAAAATGATTTTTGATATCTTTTACTGTTATTTAGGGAAATTGTTGTTTCCATTGTTTGTTCTTGTATAGTCTAGTGTTCTTTATTTTGCTTGGGGACAAGCATAGTTTAAGTATGGGCGAATTGTTGTGTCTAATTCTATTGACTTTTACTTGCTTTCATATATTGATTTTGGTTACAAATTCTTACGATTTACTTTAAATTTGATATGAATTGTGTGAAAATTTTGTGGATGTTACATGAGTGTTAATGGAGTGTCTTGTGAATATTGCAAGAAAAATTAGAAGAATTATGCATGAAAGAATGAAATGGGACATGAACAATGGATGTAATAAATTAATTTAAGCATGCATAAAGTCACATCTGTGACTATGGAAGTTATGGGTGTGATAATAGGAGTCACACCCATGACTCCCATGTTACGGGTGACCCCCTATGCACACCCATGACCCCCTCATGCATACCCATGACAACATTTTCTTTAATTGTCCTAAATCTTATGTGTCATCTGCAGGGTTGAGGGCTCCAAAATCTAAACCTAGAATCACACTACAAATAGGAAGAAAAAGGAGGTTGGTAGTACACATACATTCTGGGATCAAAAGGTTGGACTGATAGGCTAGAGCAAATGGAACAAAGATAAGGTGTGGAGGCAGAGAATTAGAGAGCTTCGTTTGAGAAGAAAGAAGAGAGAAAGAGCAGAGAAAGGAAGTAAGGGTGAAAGCCAGTGTGAGCGTTCGATTGTCTGGGTGAGAACCAAGTGGAGGCAGAAGGCAAGAGCTAATGAAGAGCGCTTCAGATTGGTAGGAGACCCACCACGGACTTGTTGGATCGAAAAAAGAAAGCATGTCATATTTAGAGAAATGGTAGATTTCAAAACTTTTTAGAAATTTAAATTGTAGGGGAAGCAATATATCGAAATCATTATGCCAATCTATACATGATATGGTATCAAGATAATAATAAACATAAACAAGATAGAGATTATTACCAACTCCTTTGCTACAACTTTAACTCCTCACTACGCTATCCTCTCCTTCTTCTGGCTTTTGAATCATTTCCTTTGTCAATCTATCCTCTCCTTGTTGTTGTACCCTCAACCAATTTGATCTACTACTTGTTCTTCTTGGATATCTTGGTTAATAAGGTCCTTTGGTGGGAAAGGAGAATAAATGTTTAGAGGAGATTTTTCTTAGAAAAAAGAAGGAAACAATGAGACACTTCTCATTCTAGGTTTTACCCGTGAATAGGTGAGAGGAGAGAGATGGTCAAAACAATGCAAGAACACTTTCTTACATACCTTAATTTTGGTTATGCATAAAAAGAAAGAAAAAGAAATAGAGAGCATCCATTACATCATACCTTTCTTTATTCAAACATAAAGAAGCCATTAAATGAGACACTTCTCATTTGTTTTAAGATGACTATATGAAAAGACCAATCACCTAATATGAGACCTATCAATTTCAGTTTTTGATGATAAAAGAAGGAAGATGGTCCATCCAATGTACCTCTTTCTTCTTTAATCCAATCAATGCTAATTGGTTACATGCTATCATTAAAAGATAACCATTAAACTATTTAATGGTAAGATCATTATCCCATTTAATGATGATAATGCATGATAAATACCATCTTTATTTAGCAATTCAATGCTAAAAATGCAGCTGCACATTCAGCCCAATAAAATCAAAAATCATTCTCCTTTCTTTAAAACATTATGTTTTAATATAATTAATCTAATTACTTAAATTAAACTAAAATCTAGCCTATTTCTAAATGTTCATTTAGGCTTCTAATTAACCATTAATTAATACAAGCCCACCATTCAATCATGGGCTTTAAAAACTCCTTATTTCTTACTTAGCTTGATAACCTTCTTTGAAGCCAAGTGGGGAATCTTATTGGACTTAGGGGGCGTTTGGTTTGAGCACAGGGTTGGGCATAGATGTGGGTATAATAGTAGAAGGGAATGGGAATGGGTATGAAAAAATAAAAAATAATGTTTGGTTTGTAACTTGGGTTTCTGTATTAATACCAATAATGTTGTTTGGTTTGTTGCATTAATAGAAATAAAAGATAATATAATACTATTTTTTCATATCATATTTCCATATCATATTTATTATTATTATTACAAAATTTATAATAA
>JANZLD010000002.1:59499485-59516975 GCA_026413575.1 Erythroxylum carthagenense
TAACCAATTCTATACATTTTATTATTATCAAAACATAAGTGGGATTTAATTTGTCAACCACCATTGGTCCAACAGTTACTCGATGAACTCCTACCATATTGTCTAAAGTCGGATCTATCCTTTTTCATTTTTTTAGCCATTTACCAAAATTTCGTGTGAGGAGTACCAAGTCTTCATTTTTATCTGATTCATCTTCTGCATCATTCATACTTTTTCTAGTTTCCACATGTAATGCCAATCCTTTGCTTCCTTCTTGTTTACCCTTTAAAAGATTCATTTTGAAATTTGTAAGAATTCTAATTACCTTCTCCAATGACAAATCATTAATGTCATAGGCCTCCTCAATTGTTGCATTTTTTGGAGTAAATCTCAAAGGTAATGATCTCAACGTCTTCTTGACTAGTTTTAGATTGGAGTATTTCTTTTTGAGTTGATGTGCCTGATTCACTATATCTTATAGTCTTTCATGAAAGTATCCAATAGTCTCATTTTTATCCATATTTAGGTCTTTAAACCTTATAGCTAACATCTGTAGTTTCGACGTTATCACAAATTTTGTTGGATCCTGATTTTCTTCTAAATTCTTTTTAATTGTCTAGTTATTTACTTTTGTTTTGTTTGTTCGTTTAATTATTTATTTTTAGAATTGGGTCATTAATTAGAAATTGAGGGAAGGACTAGAAATTTGAAATTGAAATGAAGTGTTAGAAATTAGAAGGTTTGTGTTAAGTGGATTAAAGGAGTAGAGCCATAAAAGACAAAAGAGGGGCAAAATGGGAAAGGCTAAGTAAGTGAGGGGTATAACTGGAAGAAAGGGCTAAGGATGAGTCTTAAAATTTGAAGAAGAGTGGGAAATGTCGTGAAAAATCAAGGAGGAGAAGAAAAGAGAGAAAACATTAGAGAAAGAGAAGAAGGAGAAGAAAATAAAAAAAGCTAGAGAAGGAGGAGGAAAATTGTGGAAAAAAGAGAAAAATCAAGCTTTTAAGGTAAGTTCATCATCTTCTTCTCTCTTTAGTAAAGAAATGGATTGTTGTGTTGAGAATGAAGAAGTTTAGAGAGAGAAAGGGGTTTCTATGTTGGGAATGATTGGAGGAAGAAGATGGGTTTCTAAGTTAGGTTTTGGGCTTCCTAACTTAGATGGACTATGGGTAGGTTAGGTTTGAGCTTTATTTATGTTAATTTCAATTGTGGTGGTTTTGAAGTTTTAAGGATTTGATTTGATTATGGAAATTGGGGGATTTCCATTTGAATTGGAATTGAATGAAAATTTTAGTTGTGTTAGGAAATCAAGAACAACCTACCCAAGAGCAAGAGAAAGGGCTCAATTGAATTTGGATTTTCAAGAGTTTTAAGGTGGGTAATTTATTTATAGTTATTATGTAATGAAAAAAATGGTGTGTTAAAATGACTTGCTTGAAATGTTGTGATGCTAAAATTGCATTATGATGTATGACATTGTGATAAAACGATTAAATTGTGTGTATGATCATGTTACACCATTGCATTGAGTCATGGCATTTTATATAAAGAAAAAGCTTGAGAATATGGGATTGTGAATGGTTGAATTATGCATGGAATTTGATTGCGTTTGGGTGAGAGAGGAACCGTTTCATAGTCACATGCACGTCGACATAAATCCTTCTCCCGGCTACCCACTTGTGACTTACGAGATTCGAAAAGTGGACTCGTTTTGTTTACGGAGTAAACCTCAATTTCTCTATTTTGTTCCACGGAACACTTGAGCCAATTGTTTGTGCATTTGCATTTTGATATGTTAAGCTATAATGAAATATATGTGTCATGCTTTGATTATGTTTTGAGCTATGAGTTATGAATTGAAATTGTGAATGTTGAACTTGTATTGCTAGATTAAGAAACGACATGGTTGCATATATGAATATTTACATATATGTTGATTGTGTGGCTTGTTACCAATAGTTATAAATATCTTAGTCACTGAGCTGTGTAGCTCAACCCAATGTTTTCCCCACTCCTTAGGTGCAGATCGAGAAGATCATTAATCTTTGCGAGACTATTGGGTAGATTCCAAGATAGTTAGCTTTTGTACTAAGTTAGCAGCTAGAATTTCAAATAGCTTTATAAGCATATTGAACATTGAGCATCCAAGGTATTTTTGTAACTTGGGTTAAAACTTTGATGTAATGTGGATATGTAATTAAAGCTATGTATGGAAGCTATGTGTGAACTTCATTTTGATTTGGAAATAATTTGAGTATTGAAGAAGTTCTGTTATGGATGTGCTTATTATCTGGTAGTGTACATTTCATACTTTAAGTTTTTCATAGGGATAGAATTGTGTACTGACTTTGGGGAAAAATCTGGAACAATCTAGGTAGAATTGGTAAAATAGTCATTGGAAGTTGTAGATGACCTTTCTAGCTTTCCAACGGTTTAAAGTTTGTAAATTTCTTTTACCAGAGTTGAGAGATACAAGCATTACAAATTGTAATGTTACTTCATCTTAGTTAATATTCATCTAAGACTTAGTCACTGTTCATCTAAGACTTAGTCACTGTTCATCTAAGATGAAGTTTCTATTCATCTAAGACAAAGTTACTGTTCATCTAAGACGAAGTTACTGTTCATCTAAGACGATACAAAAGAAAGAAGGAAGAAAACATTGTCTTAGTTACTGTTCATCATCTTAGTTTGTATCATCATCTTCTATCCTATTTCTGATGCTTTGGGAAGTAGAATTTCACTTTTTGATCTTCTTGAAATTGTAGATCTAAAAGTTTGCTTTCAAATGGTCTAAGAACGAACTCAATCCAACATCTGTAGAAAAAGTTATGGCCATTACGCAAAGAGAGGTACAAATTGATTAAGGACATAAACATGTTAGATTCTTTTGGTCATAACTTTTTTATCTGACCTCTAAATGAGGTGGTTCTTGAAGCAATAGACTCCTATTGAAGTTTTCTACCTCTCCACAAATATTTGTAGCTTTTGGGGTTGAATTGAAAAATATTGATGGAAATAAAATGAGGGTTCATTGGAATATCCCTCCAAGGAAACCCGCTCACGCTTTATGACTCTGGATGGATTGTTGGGCTTTAGAAATGGGACTCAACATCTTGTGGTATCAGAGCTTAGGTTTTTTCCAAGCTTAGAATGCATAGTAGGATGAATTGTGTGCTATGTGATTAATTGATTGTTCGTAGTAAATGACATACATATCATGCATACATATAGGAAATATGATTAAGATAAAATGTGAGCTAATCGTTAGTGTTTCTACTGAAGAAGTGAAATGCCACCTCGTAGAAGGACACGAGGAATATTGCAAGGATCAATTGCACCTGAATCTTTACCAAGACAGGAGAGTACTGATGAGTTAGTAGCCCCAGGAAATGCTAAGGCTTCTGTAGGGCAGAGTAGTGGGCCATCTCGATCACAGGCGCAGGAATCGCCTGTTCCGCCAGAACAAGTGCCTCCTCTAGACCCAAGATTGTTTCAGGCATTTACTCAGGCCTTTGCCCAAGCTATGGGACAGATGCTACAGACTTTTGCTCTGGCCCCAATTAAGAAGGGGAAGCAGTTTGATAAGCTGAGAAAGTATAGGGCAGTGGACTTCTATGGAACCACTGATCTTGAAGAGGCTGAGACTTGGCTGCAAAAGACCGAGAGGATACTAGATCAAATGGATTATGAGGATCATGAGAAGGTTTTGTATGCTACTAGCTTGCTTCAAGGAGATGCTCTGCATTGGTGGGAGAGTGTGCTGGGGAGTTAGATGAGACCACTGGTGCTTGCATGGAAAGATTTCCTAGTAGTGTATAAGAAGAAATACCTGTATGAGGTGTACATTCAACAGAAGCAAAGAGAATTTCTGAGTCTCACCTAGAGGGAGATGACGGTGAGCGAATATGAGTGCCGGTTTGCACAACTATCTCGATATGCAACAGAGGTGTTGCTGAGTGAGGTAGTTAAGTGCCGTCACTTTGAGTCAAGACTACACCTAGCCATCAGGGAAAAAGTGGTGGTGCAGAACTTCGGTGACTTTCAATAGCTGGTTGAAGCAGCACTGAGGGTTGAAAATATTGAAAACATAAAGACTACTATCAGCAAAAAGAGGAAAGGCAGAGAACAGTCTAAGAGGGGAGGCGGTGCTACTAAAAGATTATGAATTTATGATAGACTACCACCTGGGGAAAGCTAATGTAGTAACGGATGCGTTAAGTAGAAAATCAACTATGGCACATGTGGAGACAGATAGTGTATCTTCCTCTGTTGAAGGAATTAGCCAAACTCAGGGTGACATTGAGATAAACTGAATCTGATTGTATATTGGCTAACTTTAGAATAAGGCCAGTATTGAATGAAAAGAATAAGGAATTGTAGGAGCAAGATGAGTATTTGAGAAGGCTCAAAGAACAGATTAAAAGTGGTAAACCTTCTGAAATAGAGGTACGGGAAGATGGATTGATGGTGGTAGGAAATAGATTATGTATTCCTGATATGCAAAGGTTAAAAGACGAAATTCTTGATGAGGCACATAATGCATCTTATGCAATGCACCCAGGAAGTACACAAATGTATAGAGATTTGAAAGAGCATTTCTAATGGAAAGGGATGAAGAAAGAAGTTGAAAAATATGCTAAACAATGCTGAGTGTGCCAGCAAGTCAAGGTTGAGCACCAAGCACCTTCAGGTAAGCTTAAACTTTTGTCAATTCTAGAATGGAAATGGGAGAAGATTACGATGGATTTCTTGATGGGATTGCCAAAAACTAGTAGGAAACATGATGCAATTTGGGTGATCGTTGATAGGATAACTAAGTCAGCACATTTCTTGTCAATTAGACAGATGAATTCTTTGAATGCTTTGGCCAAGAAATACATAGATGAGATAATCAAACTTCATAGGATTCTAAGTTCGATAGTCTCGGATAGAGATCTCAGATTCACCTTCAGGTTTTAGGAAAGCTTATAGGAGGCTTTGGGAACTAAGTTGCACTTCAGTATAGCTTTCCATCCATAGACTTATGGACAATCAGAGAGAACAATCCAGATTCTGGAGGCAATATTGAGAGCTTGTATTATGGATTTTAAAGGCTCATGGGATGATCATTTGCCTTTAATAGAATTTGCTTATAATAATTCCTATCACTGAGGAATTCAGATGAAACCTTATGAAATTTTGTATGGTAGGAGGTACAGAACTCCTATTTATTGGGATGAGGAAGGTGAAAGGAGGCTTTTAGGACCTAAATTGGTGCAAATTACAGACGATAAGATTAAATTGGTAAAACAGAGACTTAAAACAACTTAAGACAGGATGAAGAGCTACACGGATGCACATAGAAAAGAGATGGAATTTGAAGTTAGAGACAAAGTGTTTCTTAGAGCTTCTCCATGTAAAGGAGCTTTGAGATTTGGTAAGAAGGGAAAGCTTAGTCTAAGATACATAGGCCCTTATGAGATCATTGAGAAGATTGGGCCTTTAGCCTATAAGTTAGCCTTGCCATCGGAATTATCTAAGATTCACAACGTTTTCCACGTGTTGATGATGAGGAAGTACCGATCAGATCCTTCTAACATAGTTCAACCTTCAAAGGTTTAGTTAAGGGAGGATTTGACATATGAGGAGCAACTAGTGGATATTTTAGATTCAAAGGAAAAGGTTTTGAGAAATAAGATTGTAAAGATGGTTAAAGTCTTATGGAGGAACCATTTGACAGAAGAGGCTACAGGGAGCCTTTGGAAGCAATGAGGGAGAAGTATCTGAACCTCTTCAATGACTCAGGTAAGAATTTTGAGGACGAAATTCTTTTAGGGGGAGAGTTGTTGGATCCTAATTGTCTTCTAAATTCTTATTAATTGTCTAGCTATTTATTTTTATTTTGTTTGTTCATTTAATTATTTATTTTTAGAATTGGGTCATTAATTAGAAATTGAGGTAAGATTAGAAAATTGAAATTGTAATGAAGTGTTAGAAATTAGTAGGCTTGTCTTAAGTGGATTAAAGGAGTAGAGCCATAAAAGACAAATGAGGGGCAAAATGGGAAAGGCTAAGTAAGTGTCTATAGAAAAATTTATGTCCATTCGTTTGAGAATAGGTTTTAGACAGAAGCATTTTGCCTGACCTTTCGCATGATATCGTTTAACTTTTTGTCTGGTTCAATTTTCTTCATCTAGATAACAAAATATCGCTTTAGACAACTACTTGAGAAATATGAATTTTTTAGCCTATCTTTTTACTGCTACCTTTAAGTTGTACAAGACATTTTATTTTTAATATCTTTTTTTAGGATAAAAAGTTAATACTAAAATAATATATAATAGAATCTATAACGTTCTCATCAAGATTATGAGTAAGGACTTACATATAAAGGTTATAGGTATCTTTCGAAATCTTTCACTATTATTTGAATTTTTTAAAATATATTTGTTATTGCTTGTCATCATCAAAAAGGGGTGATTATTAGCTCAAGACTTTTTAACAATTCAACAAATAAATATTGTACGAATATTAAGAGAGGTTTAAGGAATTTTACGCTAGCTATTTACACCATCAGATCCCTGAACAACTTTGATATTCTCAAATTTGATGTTCCTGATAGTTTTCACAAACCCTTTGGTGGAAAGTCTGTTGTATTTGGTGGTGATTTCATCTTTTTCTTCTAAAAATGTTGTAACTTTGTCTAGACCTCTAGAGTTGTTACATATAGATTTGATTGGTCTAACCAGAACACTAAGTCTTGGTGTTGTGAACAACCAAAGAGGAGAAGAAAAGAGAGAAAATGTGTGAGAGAGAGAGAAGAAGGAGAAGAAATTTGAAAAAGCTAGAGAAGGAGGAGAAAATCATGGAAAGAAGAGAAGAATCAAGCTTTTAAGGCAAGTTCGTCATCTTCTTCTTACTTTAGGAAAGAAATGGGTTGTTGTGTTGAGAATGAAGAAGTTCAGAGAGAGAAAGGGGTTTTTGTGTTGGGAATGATTGGAGGAAGAAGATGGGTTTCTAAGTTAGGTTTTGGGTTTCTTAACTTAGATGGACTATGGGTAGGTTAGATTCGAGCTTTATTTATGTTAATTTCAATTGTGGTGGTTTTGAAGTTTTAGGGATTTGTTGTGATTATGGAAATTGGGGATTTCCATTTGAATTGGAATTGAATGAAAATATTGGTTGTGCTAGGAAATTAAGAACAACCTACCCGAGAGCAAGAGGAAGGGCTCAATTGAATTTAGATTTTCAAGAGTTTTAAGGTGGGTAATTTATTTATAGTTATTGTGTAATGGGAAAAATGGTGTGTTAAAATGACTTGCTTGAAATGTTGTGATGTTGAAATTGCATTATGATGTATGAGATTGTTATAAAAGATTGAATTATATGTTTGATCATGTTATGCCATTGCATTGAGTCATGGCATTTTGTATAAAGAAAAAGCATGAGAAGATGAGATTGTGAATGGTTGAATTACGCATGGAATTTGATTGTGTTTGGGCAAGAGAGGAACCGTTTTGTAGTCACGTGCACGTCGACATAAAACCTTCTCCCAACTGCCGCTTGTGGCCCACGAGATTCGAAAAGTGGACTCGCTTTATTTGCAAAGTAAACCTCAGTTTCTCTATTTTGTTCCATAGAACCCTCTAGCCAATTGTTTGTGCATTTGCATTTTGATATGTTAAGCTATAATGAAATATGTGTTTCATGCTTTGATTATGCTTTGAGCTATGAGTATTGAATTGAAATTGTGAATGTTGAACTTTTATTACTAGATTAAGAAATGACATAGTTGCATATATGAATATTCACATATATGTTGATTATGTGGCTTGTTGCCAATAGCTATAAATATCTTAGCCATTGAGCTGTGTAGATTAACCCAATATTTTTCCCACTTCTCAGGTGCAAATTGAGAAGATTAGTAATCCTTGCAAGACTATTGGATAAATTCCAAAATAGTTAGCTTTTGCACTAAGTTAATGGCTAGACTTTCAAATAGGTTTATAAGCATATTGAACATTGAGCATCTAATGTATTTTTGTAACTTGGGTTAAAACTTTGATGTAATGTGGACATGTAATTAAAGCTAAGTATGGAAGCTATGTGTGAACTTCATTTTGATTTGGAAATAAATTAAGTATTGAAGAAGTTTTGTTGTGGATGTGCTTATTATCTAGTAGTGTACATTTCATACTTTAAGTTTTCCATCGGGATAGAATTGTGAACTGAATTCGGGGGAAAATCTGAAATGATATAGGTAGAATTGGTAATAATAGTCTTTTTGAAAGTTGTAGATGATCTTTCCAGCTTTCCAAAGGTATAAAGTTTGTAAATTTTGATATCGAAGTTGAGAGATACAAGCATTATAAGTTGTAATGTTACATCATCTTAGCTACTGTTCATCTAAGATGAAGTTACTGTTCATCTAAGACGAAGTTACTGTTCATTTAGGACAAAATTACTATTCATCTTAGACAAAGATACTGTTCATCTAAGATGAAGTCACTGTTCATCTAAGACGATGCAAAAGAAAAAAAGAAGAAAACATTGTCTTAGTTACTGTTCATCATCTTAGTTTGTATCATCATTTCTATCCCATTTCTGGTCCTTTTAGAAGCAAAATTTCATTTTGTGGTCTGCATGAAAGTTGTAGATATATAAGTTTTCTTTCAAATGGTTGAAGAATGAACCCAATCTAATGTCTGTAAAAAACGTTATGGCCATTGCGCCAAGAGAGGTACAAATTGATTAAGGACATAAACATGTTAGATTCTTTTGGTCATAACTTCGTCATCTGACCTCCAAATGAGGTGGTTCTTGAAGCAATAGACTCCTATTGAAGTTTTCTACCTATTAAAAAAATTTTATAGCTTTTGTGGTTTAATTTAGAAATATTGATGGAAATAAAATGAGGGTTCATTGGAATTTCCCTCCAAGCTTTATGACTCCAGATGGATTATTGGGCTTTGGAAACGAGGCTGATATCATTAAGAAGCATTCCTCATCAACAACGCTAAATATCGCATACATTGTTTGTGAAATTCCAAGTGCACTTTCTTCTTCAGCTCTTGTCCATTCAGATGGATTTTTTTGAACTACCTCTCCTTTATCAACAGTGATCATCAGATGTGTCCACCCATGTACTACCAAATGCTAAGCTTTTTTGCTCTAAGCTTGGCTGAGGACTTTCATTCGTGATTTCTATGTAGGATAGTTAGATCCATCTAATAGTGATGGTTTGGTAATTGATGCACCCTCTTTTATAGCCATGTTTGTGAAACTAGGATCCGCACCAACTTGCTACCAAGTTCTAAATCGGTGACTTTTCCCTAATACCAATTGATAAAATTGATGATGATAATTGTTTCACAAACTTTCCAATTTTTTTCATAGGTGTATCTAACACAAATAAAAATAAAGACAATCAAAATGAAATACTAAAGACACCAAAAATTTGGTAACGTAGTTCGTCACACCTTATATATGTCTGCGATGACCTCACCCAAATTAATACTTTCAAGAAAAGTGCAATAGACTTACACAAGGTCACATTAAAGTAATATTGCTCAATCCTTGTAACTATCTCTCAACCTCACTTCCTATGAAAGATTTTCACAACCAATAACACGACTGACTCCTGTTAACCTCATTAGAGGATTTTTCTAAACTAATTTTACTTAAAAGACAATTAATAAAAGTAACTCAAGTATTCAATCAACTAAGAACAGAGCAACAATATACTTGAGAGAAAAGAAAAATTTCCCTATGGTTTCAGCTTCTCGAAATACATCTGAAAATTTGTCCACTAGTTGAACTGATTCATCCAAGCTTTAACTACTCCAATTAAACCACATGGGATACTCCCCACACTATGTATATTTCAAGCACAAAACTAGAAGACCAAAATTGGAAAATTAGAAACTAACCCATAGTGTATTTCACTCCCAACACGTGCATAACCTTGAATAAACAAGTCTGGAAAAATTAACACCTTAACCTATGGTATACTACAATCCCCAAAGTCATGCAAGTCTAGCTGTAATATTTTTCAATCACAATTAACACTCTTCACCATCGTTATTTCACATACCCATGAGATTTGTTTTAGCTATGGATAGAGACGTGCACCAATACTCGATCAAGAAGAATTCCAATTTATCCACGTAACAAAACAATGTCCCAATAGCCAACATGCTATTACCGCTTCCCTTTTATTTTCTTCTATCTATAGAATCCACTCAATTTAGCAATAACTCCATCCAATTACTAACACGTCCAACAATAAAACAATTCAATTAGCAGCATCAATAAAACAATTCAATTAGCAACATAATAATAAACTTCAATATAGTGTAGGATTCTTTCACCACTACAAGTGTAACAACCACATCTTTTTGAATCCTACTACAATTAATATCTTATAAGTCCAATTAAGATGCCAAAACTAAATAAAAACATATATATAATATATATTAACATTATCAATAGGGAATCTTTCTGTCAAGTCTTCTTATTCTCTATATACGATAAACTTAAATCTAAATGAAGTGTCTATCGCATTAAAGATCAATCCTACTATTATAGAATTCTTCTTTAGAAAAATTAAGAAGAAGAAATCTTTTTCTTTTTCTTTAAACTTTAAATGTTACATGTTACCATGAGCAGATGCGTATAACAGGATAATAGGATAATCTGTCTGAACTGCTTACAATTAGCAATATCATTCTTCAATTGGCACATCCTCATATCATTATCAATAGGGAATCTTTCCATCAAGTCTTCCCATAAAGTCTTCTCATTCTGTATATATGATAAACTCAAATCTCAATGAAGGGTCTATTGCATTAATCCATCCTACTATTATAGAATTCTTCTCTAGAAAAATTAAGAAGTCTTTTTATTTTTCTTTAAACTTTGAATTTTATATGTTACTATGAGTGGATGCATATAACAAGATGATAACAAGTAGCATAGGCACATAAACTCTATCCAACTTTTCCCCAAATATGATATGATAGTCTATAAAGGATAATTTTATCCAGTGAAATTTGATGGTGTTTAGTCTATAGTTATCAAAGCTGCTTAAAGTCAACAACATGCCAACTTTTCTAGCTTCTTATACAACTAAATTAACACAAATAACCACCAAGCATCGAAGTCCAATAGTAACAGTTGGTCTTCGTTTAAGTAAGGTTGGAAGTTCAACTCCTACTTGTGTATGCAACAATGTTAAATAGTTAGTGGTAGTGCTGAGCTGTCTCTCGTGATCCCACAAGGTATGAGCAAGGAATCTTACAGGCTTAATAATGGTTTAAAGTGTCATCGATAGTTCATGCTCACCCAAGAAACCTTGTAGGTTAACTAAAAAAATTAACACAAACTATATAAACATAAGAAAATAAAAGCTGTTGAGAAATACGTAGGAGAAATAGTTTAAGAGAAAAGAAAAGATTTAGAGGTTTTGAATTGGATTATTTAAAGATTGTTGTTAAGTAGGTAGAAAACTCGGTTGGGTTAAGTTACAAATTCCTAAAAGAAATCGTCTTCCTTAAATTAGCAGCCTATGTGTTGGCACACAACATTTTCTGACAAACTGTTTTGTATTCTTTTGGAGGCCATTTCCCACTAAGCAGGATAGCAAGTTCCAACCCCCAAAGTGGGTGAAGGTGTGGTGGCTACATAAAAATAGAAGTAAATTCAAAGTAAGTGATCATATAATGTTAGAGTATCCTATATTAACTGAACATGAAAATGTTAAAGGGTTTATAAATAGTACAAGTTAACTATCCAAATGACTAGTTCTAACCATTTTGACAACGGTTAACCTAAGCTCAATTCTTGTTAATGGACTCTACACTTTATCCATATTAAAAATTCTAATATGGTATCAGAGAAGGTTTATTAGAATTACTAATTTCCTAATTGTCCGTTTGGATATCCAGTCCCAACGATCCGGTCTAGTTACCACTGCATTAATTACAAGTGACAACTGAATGTTTAGTCCCAATTGCACTTGGGATGGAGTGTTAGAATATCCCATATTGACTAAATATGAAAATGTTAAAGGATTTATAAGTAGTAAGGGCCAACTATCTAAATGACTAGTTCTAGTCATTTTGGCAATAGTTGACCTAATCTCAATTCTTGTTAACAAGCTTTACTTTCTATCCATATCAAAACTTTTAATATCTATTTTTATATAAAGCTTCAAGTAGATAAGAGTGGGAAGCAATCGAATGTCAAAGTCTCCTGGATAAGGAAATTAAATAGCAAATTTTGCCATATTATTGCATTCCACTTACTTCAAGGTGCCTACGATTTTGATATGGTTAATACATTTCATTGGTCCAATTTGGATTGGAGAGAAAGAAAACCAAATCATTTTCTGTTAAGTTTATATTGAATTGGGATGTTGCCAAGTAAGGAGCAATAATGCGAGTGATTATTTAAGGAGAACATTTCCAAAACACTACTTATATCAGTGTTGTTAAGATATATGGTATATATTTTATTATTTGATTTTGGCATTTTTTGATAATTGGACATCTAAAATAATGTTGATGAGTTTAAAATTAAAATCCAAGTTAATTGAATTTAATTGGGTGATAACAACTGGCTTGTAGTGTGACTAAATAACAATTCTTGTTCACCATGGATTTTTGGGATAATGGTTTAAGTTTGATAGAACTTTATCTTTAGTTGGAGTGTGCATAGATCACACCTATATGTGTGCAAAATTGAGTTACTTGAGATCTTAAGATTATGTATGAAGACTCACTGATGAAGCGAGGAAAAAATGTAGGATTGATTTTGAGTGAATTACGTAACAGACATTGGTGGCAGTAGTGTAGAGTGTGAAATTGGAAGCGGGTGTACGTGTATGTCTCTAGCTGCATTTTTATCTTTTGACTGTTAGTGTGGGACTCTAGCATTTTTCCTATCTTTGGTTGGCTGCACGATTGCTGGGAATTTTGGATGGGAGCTTTCAGCTTTGGGATTTTTAATTTGAATAGGTCCTTACTAATTCACGCAACATATATTGATGGTCTATAGGTGCAGCTGTGAACTTCTCTATAAATTCCTTTTTGGGAGTGACTTCAACTAAGATAAATTGTGGATTAATTTTTGGTATGTGTAGTGTCATTTTTTGGACTACGTTGGTGTTGATTTTTAGGTTAAGGGATTGCATATCTGTTGCAACCCTTACTTAGTTGTATCATTAGTACTGGAATTTTTCTTTGGTACTGATTTTACATTGTTAATTAATCCATCTTATTGCTGAATAATTGTTAATGGCCAGCTGCACTATTTCCTATTGTTGAACAACAATTGATGGTGGTCTTAGCTTTATTGGATTAACATTTCTATGATAAAACATTTGTTGATTTGAGATGTTTTATGGCTGTTGCGCATGTAAAGTTTCAATGACTATATCAAAGATTCATGGCATCGTTCTTGGTTGACAACTTCTCGTTTTTTTGTTGATGAAGTGACATATTTAGCGAAGTTGCTTTTTATCTCAAGTGTTGTCTTTGTTTATGTTGAGTTGTTAGTTTAATCACTTGAGTGATTTATTTATTGTTCTTGTTTCATAAGATTGTTGAGAAAAATCCTCTGTTAAGGTTAGTATGAGGAATTCGTACTATTGGGTGTTAAATTACTTTCAAGGGTAGTGAGGACGAGGGATAGTGTTAAGGGTCGAGTGGTGTTAGCTTAGTAAAGCCTTGTGTAAAATCTAATGTCATTACTAAAAGTATTAAGCTAGTTGAGGGCCCCGTAGATGCAGGTAAGGTATGTTGAATTGTGTTACCAAATTTCAGTATTGATCTATTTAATTTCGTATTTATTTTTCTGTTTTCATTTGGTACAGAAAAATTGACAGTTGCTGATACAGTTAATTTATATCTAGTAACTGACAAGTATAGTTACAAGCAAATAAGGCAGAACCTTACAAGTAACTGCGATCAAATCGAAGTTGTTGCGAAACTACTACCTTCTATTGTTTGTCAATTGATATCAGAGAAAGGTTACCAATTTAGAACTTGGTAGCAAGTTGGTGTAGATCCAAATTTCACAATTATGGCCATAAGAGAAGGGGCATTAATTATCAGCCCACCATTGTTGGACAGTTCCAATTACCTGCATGGAAATCACGGATAAGATTCTTTATTTAGGCATATGGAACATGAGCATAAAACTCGGTGTTACATAGCTAGACACATCCGATGATTACTGACGATAAAGAAGGGACAATTCTAAAAGATCCATTTGAATGGACAAGAGCTGAAGAAGAAAGAACACTTGGAAACTCACAAGCATTACACGCAATTTTCAGTGCTATTGATGAAGGATGCTTCTCAATGATATCAACTTGTAAATCGACTAAAGAAGCGTGGGATACTTTGCAGACTATTCATGAATGGTCCAAATCTGTGATAGTGTCAAAACTTCATATGTTAGCTATGAGATTTGAATAATTGAAGATGGATATAATGAGACTATCAGGGACTTTTATGAAAGATTGCATGATATATCAAACCAAGCTTATCAACTTAAGAAAGAAAACTATAATCTAAAATCGGTCAAAAAGATGCTAAGATCACTATCTTCAAAGTTTATTGAAAAAATTGCAACAATCGAGGAAGCTCATGACACCAATGATTCGTCATTGGATAAGGTAATTAGAATTCTGACTAATTTTGAGATGAATTTTTTAAGGGGTAAACAAGAAATGAGCAAAGGATTGGCACAATAAGCTGAAATTGGAAAAGGTATGAATGATGTAAAAGATAAACCCGATGAGAATGAGGATATGGAGTTATTAACACAAGAGTTTAGTAAGTGGCTGAAGAGAGTGAAAAGGACAGACCTGAGTGTAGGCAAAACGGTGGGAGCTCATTAAACAACAACTTCAAACAACAAGCTAAAACCCAAAAGGGTGAAAAAAAGTGAAGAAAATTCAATGTCGTGAGTGTCAAGGCTTTGGACATGTGCAAGCAGAATGTGCTAACACCTTGAAGAAGAGAAAAGGGAAGTCCTATATATGCACTTGGAGTGAGAATGAATCCAAAAGTGAGTATGGTAATGAAGAAGTAGTTATGAATAGTGCTACATTAGTTACTCTATACAACAAAAGTCTAGTTACTTGTTTAACAATATCTGAGCAGGAAGTAACTGAATATGAAAAAGCGAATAACTAGGAAAATTTTGGGAAAAGTGTAGAAAATTAAGCTTAAAGCTTAATCTCAAATTATGACAGTAAGGACAATACTTTAGATGATAAAAATGAAGGTATTTATGAAGCCTATGAGTTAATGTACTGTAAATGAGAAGTTGAAAGAGGAAAACTCTTCCATGAAGAACATCATTCAAGATCTAGAGAAAAAATTTGTTTTCTACATTAGATGAGCTTGGAGAAACAAAATTGAAGTTGGTCAATATAGAAAAAAGGAATACGAATGTTAAATGGAGGTACCAAAAAGCTAGAAAAGTTGTTGGAAATTGGTAAGGCTAAAGGAGACCTTCAAAGCATTGGCTATAGAGGTGAATGTTCTAAGTCGAATGATGAGAAAATTGGTGTGACCATATCTGTCCAAGGAGAAATCTCAAAGAAAAATCAGAGGTTCATACCTATATGTCACTTTTGTGGAGTAATTGGTCACATAAGACCCTAATGTTACAAGTTGTTACAAATGATGTTTCAAAATGGTCAAAACCAAAAATATAAACACTCTCCATTAAATTTCTAGTGGCAGCCTATGGTACTGAAGCACCCTTGGATTTGAAAGGGTCAATTACAAGCACAAAAATGTAATGAATGAAAAACAAGATATTATACATATTCACAGTTAGTTACTGCTTTTAAAGAAACTATCAGACAGAGGACAAGTCAGTTACTTCAGAAGAGGAAACTGATGACAAAGATAATATGACAAGGAATAAGGCCAAGCTTGAATTTTTTCTAGAGGCATAGGGACTTTGTGCTTTATATTTTTAAAGTATTTTTTTGTTATCTAAAAAATGAAACGTAAAAAAAGATTTGTCTTCTTTAATTTTTATGTTTCCATTGTCGTCCCATCTTTTTAATAGTTTGCATCATGACTTTTATTTGGCTCCACCAAAGACTCTTCAGCTCTCTCATCAATATGGGTCCCTCTCTCGAGTATCTCTCTCTTTTTCGAGCATATCTTTTGGTGTTTTAAATGGTGGTAAATTGTCATTTTGGCATGTTTATGATTTTTTCGTTGCATCTATTATTGATTCTTATGATTATGCATTTTGATACTGTTTTGTCCCAAGGGGGAGACATCAGATTGTTTATGATGGATATTCCATTTAGGAGGAGATTTTAAGATATACGTGTGACTATTTGTCATACCTTTTTACATTTTTTGTCCCAAAGGGGAGAATGGATTTGTGCATTTCATGACCATATGTCTAAGTATCTCTTTTAAGGGGAGTTTTCACTATATGACAAACAATGCCAAAAAAGGAGAGATTGTCAAGATATATGGTATATATCTTATTATTTGATTTGGGCATTTTTTGATAATTGGATATCTAAGATAATGTTGATGAGTTTAAAATTCAAATCCAAGTTAATTGAGTTTAATTGGGTAATAACAACTGGCTTATAGTGTGACTAAATAACAATTATTGTTCAACTTAGATTTTTGGGATAATGGTTTAAGTGTGATAGAACTCTATCTTGAGTTGGAGTGTATATAGATCACATATATGTGTGTGCAAAAGTGAGTTGCGTGAGATCTTAAGATTATGTATGTGTAAAGGATCATTGGTGAAGTGGAGAAAAAATGCAAGATTGATTTTGAGTGAATTACATAACACATATTGGTGGAATTAGTGTAGAGTGTGAAATTGGAAAAGGGTTTACGTGTGTGTCTCTAGCTGTGCTTTTATCTTTGGGTGTTAGTGTCGGACTAACATTTTTCCTATCTTTGGTTGGTTGCACAATTGTTAGGAATTCTGACTGAGAGCTTTCAGCTTTGTTATTTTTAAGTTGAATGGGTCTTTATTGATTCATGCAACATTTAACATCCCGTCCCTATATTAACAGTTAGAATTTAGATTTCAATAATAAAGAGAATAACAATGTGAGAGTTAGAAAAATTTGCATTTCATGATTAGAAAAATGTCAGCATTCATGCATATGAATTTGAATCTTTACACACATGAAAATACTTGCACATGCACTCATTGACATTCCAGGTATATTGATAATAATGGGATAGGTTGAGAATTATGGTTATAGTGAATGAGTAGAATGAAATGGATTATAATGATTGGAAATAAAAATTTAAGTGTGGGATTTGGTGAAGTAAAATACATTGGAGAAGTTTACTAAGAAGATACAGTATGGAATTTTTGGAACATCGGGGTCGAAAGTTAGGGCACTTAGAAGGGAAGATGCTTAGGGGTGAAGATGTAACATCCCGTTACCGATGTGAGGGCATATCGGTAATTTGGATGGCTTGAGTAGTGAGTGCATTCATGATCGGATTGCAC
>JANZLD010000002.1:59519822-59543976 GCA_026413575.1 Erythroxylum carthagenense
AATTTTGGCTGTTTTCTTTGAAATAGTATTTTTGCCATAACTTCTTCATTTCAAATCCAATTTGAGCGTTTTCAGTGCCGTTGGAACCGTTAGAACGGAGGGAAAAAATTTATTAATTATCCAATCCAAATTTTCTATAGGAGGTTTTCCCTATTTATGAGGTCTTTCTATGGTCAGTTTTGGGTCCGCTATGCTTTATGGGTCCGAATGTTGGGCCTCGGAGATGGGGTCCAACAAAAAGGCTTAAGCTATCTGCAAGGAAAGAGCCAAGAAGGGAAGAAGCATGTAAAGAAAACGAGAAAAATGGGACGGTTAAGAGTAAAGACCAAAAGAACTAAAGAGGCCAAAATCGACAATAAAGAAACAGATATCAGCTGATTCTCTTAAAACGCTCCTCTAAGGAGCTTTTTCAAAACAAGCTGATTGGGTTGAATCAGCCAACCCAATCAGCTAATAACCAAACACTTCAAACAGCTTTTTCACAAAGTCAATAAGCTGAAATGAGTCAACCAGCTAAAAAAGAGCTTATCAGCTCATTACCAAACACCCCCGAAGGCTTTATTGAGAATCTATCTTAATTAGCTTGTCATCCTTCAGAGAGACAATTATGTTGCATTTTTCCATGTAAGCACTATTTCGTGAAAGAAGAAAGTATTTTAATCATCATATTTTAGCCAAAGCACCCTAGATCTCTACTAAAAAAGGAAATGATTATACTCTATTTTTTACAAATAGCACAATAAAGTAGCTTTCTCTTCAGCTAATAAATCCTCATTTAAGGGAAAGTTACAGAGATTAGGTTAAGCACCTTGCTTATATTTATTTCCAATAGAGTGTTTTCAACTTTCCTGAAGTTTAGGATCTTCAATTCATCTATAATCTTCTAAAGCTTTATCATACAAGTATAAAGCTTGTGTCCTTAGATTTCATGATTGATCTCGTTTGTAATAGCTTTATTAAAACCATCCACTCTAGCAAGAAGATTATTCAGCCTGAAAGGATATTTTGACTCTTGTGGAATTAGAGAGGCTTTATATCACAATTAGAATGTGACCAGAAAACAACATGTTATGAACTAGGGATAAACTATTTGGAAAAGTAGAGATCCATATGTCATTTATAACGAATCATTCTAACTTTTTTCTCAGAAGCCATTCCTTTTTGGTTATTACTTCAATTATAGAAAAGGCCCTCTATTTTTAGATCAGTCACCTATATGTAGTTAGCACAATCTCTGAAGTCTTTAGTGAAATTCTTGATATATGAGTTTCCTTCGACTTTGGGAGGTTAGAGCATATTGTTAAAATTTTCAAGTATAATCCATGGTGTGTTGATAGCAGCTCCTAAATCCTTAGCTTATTCCAAAAACGAACCCTCTGGAATATATGATTAAATTCACATATGAGTGTGATCTAGAGATCACCTTTCTCTATTATCATTCTAGTGGAAATATGGGTAAATTGATTCTTAATGATTGAATGCAACATTTCATTCATATTTGGATTAAATACAATCATAATTATACCATTATAGTGGTTTTGGTGATTTGAATGCATTCTAAACTAATTTGAGTACTTACTTTTCTTCCCTTTAAACTTAGTTTCTAAGCATAGCACCATAAGAGGTTTAATAAGAATCTTATTGGCAATAGAAAAGATAGCACAAAGGGAACAAAGATAAATGACAAGAGTAGGTCTAACACTCATTGGCTTCGACTCACTCTCCCCTCTTCCCTTGGTTAGATCCCTTTCTACTTTTTTTCCTTAGCTTTGTGACCTTTTTGCTTGCGTGGTCCTGTCCTCTACTCGAGACTAGTGCTCATTTTATCTGGTTTTCCTTGGCCTGCTTTGGCTTGAATGCCTTTAATTTCTTGAGCTTCTTTTTCCTATTAAGGGTAATTGAGTCTTTTTGCCTTGAACTGATTTTCGCTTTATACTTTTTACCATTTTGGGAGCAATTTTTTGGCTGAGCTTCTTTTATTTTCTTAATAGTGTCTCTCTTCTACAATACATACTTTTTCTAGAACTAAATGCCCTCCTTTTTCATTTCATCTAAGCTCTCCACTCCTAAGCTCTAAGAATTCTTCCCTACCTATAATTTCCCCTAGTCTAGAGGAAACTAAGGATATCTCACCACATCTTTCTTAATAATGAAATAGCTAGAAACAAGTCCTTGGTGATCATTCAGACCTCTCCCTCCACTACTGTCCACCTTTTGTGCTTAATGGAAAAGCCATCATCACACTAGAAATAGAAACTCTTAAGGAAGGGGCATGTGATTGGGAAGTATAGGTTCTATAAACCGTCAACCTCTGTTTCATATCATCCAAAGGTTAGAGCAAAACCAATGGAAGAATAAAAGCTTAGTAGATATCTTGTTGTCTAAAGATAACCTCATTTTACTTAACTTTAACTCCTATAATGAAGCTTTGAAAGTGGTTGAAGAGGGCCCCTAACATGTGCTTTATTACCCTTTGTTCTTGCAAGCTTGGAAACTTGGTATTTTGTTAGAGAATGTGAAACATCAAAATATCCCTTCAAGGATTAATATAAATAATATACCACTCGAGCACTAGACCACTCACAGCTTGAGCATTCTTGCTAGTTACCTCAACAAAACATTGTATATGGATGAGAAAGAGATCATATTGGATATGCATGTATTTGTACAAGTGTTGACATTTCTAAGGAGTTATTGGAAAGCATTCCTATCATAAGGTTAGGACCTAATAATACACTCTTTGAAGATAGGCTCATAGTCTTATATCAATGGAAATCATCCCTTAAAGTTCAAGGAAAGCATGGAAACCTAGAGGGAAAGTTTTCAAAAAGAGTGACTATTAGGAGCTTATAAGGTTAGATAAGGAGGAAAGTCAAAAGGAGATCACTCCAATAACTATGGGTGCTCTAAATCCAATGGTGAATGAGACTATTCAGGTATCTTATGAAGTTATAAATTTCCTTACTTTTATTAGGAATGAGATACCTAAATCCCTTACATAAATGAAGAAATAGTGGAAAAGAGAAGAAGATGCAACTACTATCCCTTAACATATTGAGAAGAACTTGCCAAATGAGTATGAAAAAATAGATGAGCAGCTCCAAAGAGTGCAAAGAATGAAAAGCTTTAATAAAAGCTCATTTAAAATGACAATAGTTTCTTTGAATGTACGAGGATTAAATTACCCAATGAAGCTTAATGCATTGAGTGATTTTGTCTTTAAGGAGAAGCCTTTGACTATTAGCCTCTTAGAAACTAAAATCAAATTGAAGAACATGAATAAAATGAATAATTTGGGTTCCTAGTTAGGGACAATCTCAAATCATCACTATCATGATTTTGGTAAAATTATCATTTGCTATAATTCTAATTTGGTGAAGCTTAAAACTCTTGAGGCAAATGAGTAAGTCATGTATATGAGAGTACAATTCTTAATGGAGGATGTAATTGTGTGTGTCTCCTTTGTGTATAGGTTTAACATCGCTTTGCAAAGAGTCGAAGTATAAGGAAGTAGCTTAAAGAGGATGAAGGGAGTTTGTTGTGGTCTTTGGTTGATCTGTGGAGACTTTAACTCCACTCTATACATGACATAGGCTGAGGGTAACTCCACTCTACACACTAGAGAATTATACTTAAGATTTTCTTAATTATGTTAAAGATATGTAGCTGACTAACTTGAACTATGAGGGCCACTTATTTACCTGGAGCAACAAGTAAATCTTAGGCTGGTCCATCAAGAAAAAGTCGAATAGGGTTGGTTAACTAACATCCCTAAAACCATGACTAGCTTTTTCGATCCACTATTCTCTAACTATACAGGTGTCAAAATTGATAATTTATTTCATAAGGTTAGTAAAAAGTCTCCTTTCAAGTTTGATAACTTTCTTGTCCATGTTAATGGTTTTTATAAAGCTATTAATAAATGATTGGAAGCTTACTTTTAAGATACTAAACAATTTATTTGTGTCCAAAAAGTTGAAAGTAGTAAAAGAGAAATTATAAAACTCAAAGCCATAAAAACTCTAAGCATAAGAATAGAGGTAGATAAAACCAAAAAAAATTAGTTCCACTTAACAATTTCTTGCCATATATCCTAGAGACATAAATCATTTGAATGAGGAAAAGCTCTCTCTAAGAACTCCTCAAAAGTAGTCAACAATCACATTTCTCTTATCCAGCAAAGATCTAGAGTTAATTGGATCAAGGAGGGAGATAGGTGTACCATATTCTTTTTTTTATCTCCTTGAGTGCAAGGAAAAATATTAACAGGATCTGCTCCATCACTTTGCCAAATGAGAGAGTGATCAGTAATCAAGAGGGGATTTAGAGGGAAGTTGTTAATTTCTATGAAGATCTTATTGGAACCAACTATGAATTAAACTCTTCAGTGGAGACTCTTAGCTCTTTTATTTTCAAAAGGCTTTCAAGTGGAGAAGCTAAAAATCTCATTAAGTCAATAGAGGAATGTGAAATAGAAAAGGTTATCTTCCAAACGAATGGAATTAGGGCTCATAGACCACATGGTTTGAATGGGCACTTTTTCCATAAAACTTGGTTAAAGAAAGGATCAATAGTAAAGGAAGTGATTCAAGAACTTTTTTAAATAGAGTATTGCTCCGGGATATTAACAAAACCTATATATGTCTTGCTTTTAATTCCCTAAATCTTGCTATCTCTAAAGAATTCATGCCTATGAGTTGCACTAATTTTCTATATAAGATAATAGTAAAGCTCCTAGCTAACAAGCTAAAGTTAGTGTTTGATTCCATCATAAGTGGAAACTAGGGAGCCTTTATGAGGAAAAAATAAATAGGGGATAGATAACATCCTAATTGTCTAGTTATTGAAAGAACATACTAGGAAGAAATTCCCTTTAAATTGATCTATAAAGGTTGATTTTCATATAGCATTTGATTGTGTGAGCTGAAAACTCCTACTTCAATTATTAGAAGTGATAGGATTCCTACATATATTCATAAATTGTATTAGAGTTTACATCACTTCAACCTCCTTTGGTATACTTATAAATAGGACACCTATTAAGACTTTTAAAGGAGCTAGGGAACTTAGACATAGGGATTTTGTATCCCCATATCTCTTTATAATCTATATGGAAGCTCTATCATAGTTGGTGAATTACAATATTCTTAAGGAAGTAAAGTTAAAATATCATACAAAGTGTAAGTTAGTTTCTTTAACTACCTTATGTTTTGCTGATGACCTTGTACTTTTTTGTAAAGCTCACTTATCAGTGTGACTCTTGATGGAGACTCTGCATCAGTTTAAAGCCTTATCAGGCTTAAAAGCGAACCTCAACCAAAGCCACTTTGTGCATACATAAAGTGCTAATCACCTAGCAACTAGAATTGCAAAAATAATAAGTATGTTAAGGCGGTTCATACTATTGATGTATTTGGCTTCCTATAATAACTAGAAGACTTAAATTTAATAAATGTATAACTTTAATTGAAAAGATTAAAAAAAGTATTAGTTCTTGGACAAGTGGAGCTTTATCCTATGGTGGAAAATTCAATTATTAAAGGTAGTGATTTACTCTATGCATATATATTGGAGATCACATATATTTCTATCAAAGAATCTAATAAAAATAATTAAAAGGATGGTGAAAAAGCTTTTATGGACCAATATAAAGACTAATTATGGGCATGTAAAAGTGAATTGGATATCATATGTAAGCCTATGGATGAAGGAGGGTTGAGATTAATTTCTATCAAATGTAGCGATAAAACTCTAATGATGAAAAGAGGGTGGAGAATTCTGATTGAAAGGGAACTTCATAGACAAAATGGTTTTTAGTTATATTCTCAAGGGATAAGTATATGGACTATAACTTCAGGACCATCTTATTCTTGGTTCTTCACTCAACTATTGAAGTTAAGGGACTTAGTGGAAACATCAATCACTTCTAAGTTCAGTAAGGAAGACAAAGCCTTTGTGTGGTATGACAACTAGACTAGACAAAGGACACTAAATGATCACCATGAAACAGTTAGTGTACTAACTAGATTATCGCTTAAGGCAAAGGTGAATTTCTGTATATTTGAAGGACATTGGCTTGATCTTCCCGCAGAAATATGACATGGTTCATGGCTATGCCCTTAATTATGCTCTTGAAAATTCCTATCAATGGTATAATATTCCATTCCTGCAACTCTCTAATTGATTTTGTAGGTAAAAACTTCAAGGAAGGACTAGTTGCGGGATGGAGCAAGATTGTCTAGAATAAACACCTTAAACATAGTACAAGTTTCTTACTCTAGCTAGCAATGCAAAAATAGACTTAGTAAATTGGATATAATAGGTTACTTGAACCTGTTGAGGGTTTTTATATTGTGTCTAAAAGAGGATGAGACTAAAGACCACTTGCTTTTTGAATGCAACTACTCAAAGGAAATATGGAGAGAGGTTAGGGGACTTTATCATTGGAATGCTGATTTAAATTCCTTAGTTGAGATTGTCAATTGGCTTCAATATCATAAGAGCTCTCCTTAAGCAACTAAGGCTACTTTTGTCATTGTTATGGAAATATGTTTCTATGAGATATAAAAGGAGAGAAACTAGAGGAGATTTGTTAGGAAAGAAGGGTAAAAAGACATCATGCTAAAAGATATAACCTTCAGTATAAGAGAGTCGATTATAAAATACAACTTTGTGATTAAAGTAACCAAAATCTAGTTAACATTTGCAGGATTTAAGTTGTCTCTCAAAGGCTTCCATAAGTTTTATTATTTATCATGTGTTTTGGATTGTATAGCCATATATTGGAGATTATATAAAGTCATAGACGGGTTGATGTCTAGAAGCTACTGCCTAGCAACTCTTTTGGTGATTATTCATTTATTTTTACTAATTCAATTTAGCTTTAAAATCTTATAATGCTAACTGCATCGTGGAACAACTAAACCTTTTTATGTTTTGCTAATATAGTCATAAATAGGGGTAAACATAAAGCCTTTTCCCTTCCTATTTGATCTCATTTTATATACAAAATTATATTCATTCTAATTTTAGGTTTTGGTTACTTATTGTTTTTATCTAAACAACTTTCTCTTTGGTCTTCAAGAGCTAGTTTTTACCTTGATTTTAAACTTTAGCACATATGATCTCTTTTATCACAATACTCATTGTTAGAACCTCCAGTAATATAGATTAGTTTTGTTTATTGGTCATATAGTTCCCATTCATTTGCTCTTGCTCTTATGAAACCAAAATTGGGCATTTATACCCTAAGTCTCCATTTTGTTAGTTTTCCTTTTGCATTCAATATGCTACTTATTTAACATCAACATTCTCTTCTTTATTGGTGGTAGTCATTTTAGGATGTAAGTTCATGAATTCTTGTGAATTTTTTACCTATAGCTTGCAATGTTTTGATTTGCTTAACTTGATTATGTCTCCTTAACAATGTTATAAAGACTGAGTCCTCAATATTCATCCAATTTAATGAGGGAAATTTTATCTAAAAATGACTGTTAGATATCCATAAGAATGTAAACTCTCATGTAGCTCACCTCTTAAGTTGCCAGTTGCTTCATATAGGCATAGTAGTTTGTCTAAATAACTAGTTAAATGGTTAACCTCTTGGTTATCCAATATTCTAATAGAATATTATGAATGTTAATCCAAAATGAAATATGTTTTGGCTTAATTTTCTAAAATAAATACTAGGTTTTCATCATTGAATGAGAAAATTTTATTTGCTAAAATGCCAACATCTAGACTCAATGATTTTTTTGATTTCTTTCCACTTATTCAAACTTAATTAAGAAGATATTATCTTCATTAACTATAACTTCTTGAAGACATTGTTGCTTCTAATGATAATGTGCCCAAGCATTTAGCATTAGAAATGGCAGTCTTTTGTGTATAAAGAAGCCAATGAGAGCATTGTCCCACTTATCGACTCCTTTCTTTAGGATATAAACTAGAGGATAGACTATGGTGATATCATTCTCTACTTTTATAGGATAGTACTAAAGTTTTTACAAAGGAGAAACGTCCTCAGGACTTCAAGCAAATTCATCCTGATGTTGACTTTACTTGAAGGATCAAAACAGAGAGGATCATGAGTCAAGGAATAGGTTGATTTAATATCTAAAGCTATTGAGTTGCTATTGTAAAGGATAAGGAAAGCAAAAGATAGTTATGAGTAAGGGAAGGAAAGTGGCCTAGTAAGGGGACAAGGGCTTAAGGCTTGATATTATACTAAAAATGAAAATATAGAAAAGTAAATAAAAAAAAAACAAACCATTCAAGGGCAATGAAAGACGAGAAACTGGAAATGAAAAAAGATGAGCAAGAGGAGCTCTAAACAAGAGGAGAATGAGGAAACAGAGGAGAAAACTAGGAAAATTAAAGAAAGGCAAAAGAAGGAAGATGAGTAGTAGAGGCAAGAAATGGAAATTGTGGAATAAAAGAGGTGGAAGAAACGAGAAAAACTTAAGTAAAATAAGAAAACAAACACTAAAAATAATATAAACGCTTAGAACAAATGAATTTAAGGAATCATAGAGCTAGATGAAGTGAGGAAGAACCAAGAAAGCTAAAACCAAAAAGAGCCTATGAAAATTATGTAAGAAATAACAAAGAAATTAGAGCTACTCTCTTCGTAATCCAAGGTATTACAACTCATTGTTAGGTAGTAAAATTTGATGTTCCTTGCGAGCAAGGGGAAAGGAAAAAAAAAAAAAAAAGAGAAACAGAAAAAAGAAGATACACATTTACCATAAGTTATTTGATTTATCAAGGGATTTATTCATTATACCTAATTTATGGATTATTTCATATTATAGATGATTTCTCTAATATGCATCAAAAAAAATAATGATTACAAATTCTATTCATATAAATAATAATAATAAAAAGAAGAAGAAATAATTATTATCTCTTCATTGAATTCAAACTTTCTCAATTATTAGTTCAAACTTTTTCAACCATTCAACTTTTCACTAATTTATGGTAATTCTTCTTCATGTATTTTGATATTTTTTATTTAAAATAATTCACGAACAAATTTTTATATAATTTTCTACTACTTATTTAGGATAAGGTTATAAAAAGATAAATCATTTCCAACAATTCTAAAGTAAAAATCAACCCTAAATATAGTTAATTACCCATGTTCTGTTAACTTAAGAAACCTTCCTTTGTTTTCTTTTGCTGGATTTTCTGTTAGTATAAATTTTCTGAAACTGCAACATACGGAGTAAAATAAGAGGCAGAGTTAATCACGTTTACTTGCGAATAAAAACTGCGTCACTGAAATCCGTACGACAAATTTCACTTTCTGACGTAAAGAAAGTGCGTAGTAGCGACTAAATAATTGCGTTTACATATATCACCTAATAGCTTAAGCAGTCAAAAACCGAGAAATACGCTGACCAACTTCAGAACCTAGGCAAGATCATAGCCTTCAGCGGATTCTTCATCACCATTGTGAAAGCAAAAGTCTCAGTGGGGTCGGGCGGGGCTCCGGGAACTGGCAACCACCTGAAGGCATGCACCATCCTAGCAACCAGCAAGTTAACATGCAAAATCCCCAAAGTCCAAGCGGGGCAAATCCGACGACCCGCCCCGAAAGGAAGCATCTTCACTCCTCTAGTCCCCGTCAAATCCACCCCAACCCCATCCCCTTCTAAGAACCTCTCGGGACGGAACTCGTCCGGATCGTCCCACAAAGCAGGATCCTCCGTAATCCAGGCAGTGTAAAACTCCACGTTTACATCCTCCGGAATTTTGTAGCCACCAAGCTGCGTCTCCTGAGTGGCTGCGTGAGATAGCAGAAAATGGCTTGGTGGGTGTCGCCGGAAAGTTTCTTTCACCACTGCACTAAGATAAGTCATTTTCTCCACATCCTCTTCTTTCACCAAGCCATCTTCACCTACAAAGCTGACAATCTCGTTGTACAGCTTTTCTTGTATCTTTTGGTTTAATACCAAGTGGAGTAGAGCCCATTCAACGGTTGTTGCACTTGTGTCGGTTCCAGCACTTATCACCTCTGAGCACAAAGTCGTAAACTCCTCTTCTTCTAATGGCCCTCTTTTTGTTGTTTGGAGCTTAAACAAAGAGTCTATATAGGCTGCACCAACTGGACTCACCATCTCTGAGTTTGGTGGTTCGCCTTTCTCTACAAAGGCTCTCCTGTTCCTTATAAGTGGAACCAAACAATCCAGTTGTCTCTTCCTCAGTTCTTTGGCTTGTTTCATTTCCTTTCGAAATAGAGGAGCGAGAACTGGCAAGAAATCTGGGAGCTTTGGTGCTGTGATCAACATGACCTCTTTTAGGGTGGCTTCTATTCTTTTGATCCTTTCCTCCGAGACTCTTGCACCAAAGCAGAGACATATTAGGACGCTACATATTGTGAACCTGCAGTTACTCATCACCTCAACGTAACCATTCTCAAAAGCCTCTACTTTTAGTCTTTTCATGTGATTCTCTAGAGCCCATTCTCGTATCCAGCTGCACTGTCTGATCCTTACCGGGTTAATAAACTCGGTGACAAAGTTTCGGCGCAGAGTTCGCCAGAGAGGACCGTATTTCGCGGAGTTGATCGCACACTTTCCAACGCTGAAAACAAGTCTGATCGGCGAGTCGGGAGGGCGACTTGCGAACAGAGGGCCTCGCTGGACTAGGGCTTCGTGGATGAGCTCAGAGCTGCTGACGATAACCAAAGTACGTTGACCCATTTGCATAGTGAAGATTGGGCCATATTTTGCACGCAAATCGCGTACTATGTACATAAAGGATCGACGTTGCAGAATGACTTGAAACAAGTTACCTACTAGCGGCCAACCTGGTGGTCCTGGCGGAAGGTTCCTGACACCACCGCCGGTGGCCGACCAATATCGCCACCATAGTCGGAGAAGGAAGAGCAAAGAACACAATATCAGGAAGTTTATCACATCCATGACTGAGAAGAATTTGTGGCGATTTCAGGGATAGAACGCTGGTGTATATATAGATGTAGAGGGCAATGCTTGACGATTAGTAAAAAGGTCTTGACTACGGTGTCGATAAATGCATGTGGTCTACTTCAGCACTATTTGGTTTATGTAATTTTGTACTTATATGATATGAGCAGAATATTTTGAGAAAATGATTTTTCTGAAGATCTAGGCTTATTTAATTTATTAACTAACTGAAGGATACCAATTTTAGGAAGGACTTTCGGTCATGCATGTTTCGTGAGATATAATAGAATGAAATGAAACTTACAATGTAACAAATACTTAGTATAACGTAATTGACATTGATCAAGATTTTCTGAGGGTACAAGATATTATGTCATTACAGAATTGGAATTAAAAAAATTAGTAAGAGGTATTTACTCATTTACTTTAATTATATAATGCCAAATACTAACTTTGGGTTTCGTCAAGCTTTTTTAATTTACTAACTCTTAATTTTGAATTAGATGCTTAATGAGAGAAAACCATACTTGGAGTCCAAATAGATTTGTTAATGTTCATAATGCGACTCCATTAAGTTAAACTTAAGTTTTAATGTAGAAGGTCGTTTCTAACTTCTAATCTTATTCAATAAGTAAAAGCAAAAATCTTCATGAACAATATTGTATAAAACAATTTTGGCATGTAAATTAGATGATATGGATAGAGAAAAAAAGATAGTTATTTTTCATTTTAGTAATTTTATGGTCATCATAATTATCATAATTTATTTTTTGTAAAAATTAATTTAATTGACTGTTTTTGAAAGTGGAAAAGAATTGAATTAATAGAAGCTTCCACTGAAAAGGCAATTGTTTAAAACAGTGTACTTCAAGTCTCACTACAAGAAAAATGTGGGTTAGAAACGAAAATTTAGCAACGGAAATTTTACCGTTGAAAATTAGCGACGGAAAGCATATTTTCGTCGCTAAAATTGAGTGATTTAACAACGGTACTACTACTCGTAGCTAAATTTGGAGGGAATTCGTTGCGACAAAATTAGCGACAGAAAAATATGACCGTCGGTAATCATTACAAGTTAGCGACGAAAATTTTACCGTTGGAAATTAGCGACGGAATTAAGTGATTTAGCAACGGTACTACTATTCGTCGCTAAATTTGGAGGGAATTCGTCGCGGCAAAATTAGCGACGAAAAAATATGGCCGTCGGTAATTACTACAAGTTAACAACGAAAATTAGCGATGAAAATTTTATCGTTAGAAATTAGCGACAAAAAGCATATTTCTGTCGCTAAACTTGGAGGGAATTATTAGCGATGGAAATTTTCATTCCGTCGGTAAAAAGGCGGGAATTATTGGCAGAATAAAAATTTTTGAATTTACCTACGGAAAAATGGATTTAGCGATGGAAATTTTCGTTCCGTCGGTAAAAATGAGGGAATTATTGGCGGAATAAAATTTTTTGAATTTACCTACGGAAATTTCCGTTGGTAATTCTGTCGGTAAATTCTTTTTAAATTCCGACATCTCTCTCTCACTTGTATCTTCTTCCTTTCTTCTTCTTCCTTCTTCCCGTGTCTCCTCTTTGGTTTTCTTAGAGCCCATTTCTCTATTGTGGATTCCTTTTCTGCTCATCGGCGTTGTCTTCTCTAGCCATTGTCATCGTGTCCTTCGGTAGAGGTATTTTTGCAACTACTGTTGTGTTTTTTCATATATCAGATGAAAGTTAATTTGGATATTTATTACTTTCGTTTATTTGTGTATTTTGTTATTGGAAAATAAGTTTGAGGTATAAATATTAGTGATAGAAGGGACAAGACGAGATTTTAGTTGAGATATTGGGATAAATTTATGATACATGTAAGGTGTTTGATGAAATATCTGTTCTTTAAAAAAATAATTTAAGTTCTTTATTTTCGATTCTTTTTTAGTATGAATTTCATTATTTCAATTCTTTTACTTGAAATAATGAAGTTATCTTCAAGGTAGCTCTTACAGAAACTAAACACTTTGCAGATAAATTTTAAAAAATAGTTTTCAGCAAATTTACCGACGGAAAAAAATTTCGTTGGTAAAATATTGAATTTAGCAACGGAAATTTTTTCGTCGCTAAATTACCGACGGAAGAGCCAATTTCGTTGGTAATTTTCTGACAGAAAATTTTGTTATACAATCGGTAATTCCGTAGGTAAATTTACCTACGGTATAATTTCCGTCTGTAAATTTACCTACGGCTGTATCTCCAACGACTTTTTTCGTCACTAAATTTCGTTGCTAAATAAGGTTATCGATGGAATATGTCTAAATTCCGTCGGTAATTTTCGTCGCTAAACTCCATTTTTCTTGTAGTGACTATAGCCATTGATTTTCGAAGCAAATAACAAGCTAGTAACTTCAATCAATGAAAAAATATTAATCATAAATGAACTATCAAAGATTGGTAAACCTTAGGCAAAACCATATGCATAATGAAGTACTGGGTTGTAAAGATCTCAAGGACCTGTAGCCAATTTTCTTTGAAATTAGAGAACATTCAAACCTTGAGATGTCAAAGGGAGTTGTGAGGTATGATTCATTTCTTAGAATATTTCTAACTATAATATGCTCCCTGATCCATTAGAGAGTGTTGTAATAGAATTCATTTTCTACTTTATACTATAGAACACTCATTTATTCCTTTCTTTTTTAAATAGTATTTTAACAATAATTTGAAAACTTTTGAGTCTCTTTTATAGGAGAATCTCACTTGTTCATTCCAAGAAAGGGATTGTGGCCAATTATTTCCATAACATTGAATCTTACAAATATTTCAGATGTTTCTGGAAAATATTTGTGAATTGATAAGTTACTAAGCAATATTATTGTGAGGAGTAATTGCTTAGCTCAAAATTATAATACGATAAGGCAACTTCCTTTAATCTGTCCATGGTTTGCAATCTTTGCTAAATTCCTAGCCTCGATGTAAACTTTTTAGCTAAGGCCCTTTCTACTAGAGATATATAGGAGGTTGTATTTTCTCTCAATTTTAATAAGTCACCTAACCCTAATGACATGAATAGTTTTTTCAACCATAAATCTTGGCCTCTAATTTAAACTATAGTGACTGAAGTAGTTTAATAGTTCTTCAGTTAAGATAAGATGTTGAAGGAGGTTAATCAAAATTTAATTTATCTTATTCCTAATATCTATTGTTCTTGTTCCTTGAAAGAATTCAAGCCTATATTTTGTTGTGACATGATATACAAAGTCATTTATAAGCTGATTGCAAATAGACTCAGATTTTGGCTTCCTAAATCCATTGATTCCTTATAAAGGGCCTTAAGATTTTGGCTTCCTAAATACATTGATTCCTTATAAAGGGCCTTTATAAGGGATAGGAAGACAGGGGACAACATCCTATTCACCTAAGAGCTTTTTAAAGGATACAACAGGAAGCATGATTCTGAGTATTATGCCCTTAAAATTGATCTATACAACAAATTTAATTCAATAAATTGGAATTTATAATCAACACTTTGAAATATTTCAGAACTCTAACTGTATTTGTTAGATGGATTAAGTAATGTATAACTTTAATATCCTACAATGTTTTAATGAATGGAGAAATAACAAAGCTTATAAAGAGAGGTAGAGGTATGTCGTAATGAGATTCTTTACCTCCTTATCTCTTTATATTAATGAAGGAGGTGCTTCTAAAGCTCAACAATTTAGCTATCAACTAAGAGAAGCTCTTTAAATTGCACCAAAAAAAGCTAAGGATATGCAACGTAAGATAGGGTATTACTCTTTTTAAAAGCTGATGCTAAATCCTTAAGTACTTTGGTAACTACAATGAACACATTCATATAACTTTCTATTTTGGCTATCAATAAGGAAAATAATATGTTACTTTTTTCTTTAAGTGCATGACATCTTGTTATATGGTTCTCCTCGTTGACATGGTTGAAAACATAACATCCTAATTAATTACTTAGGTATTCTAATTACCTTGAGAAGACCCTCATATTTTGACAATCTACCCCTCACAGAAAATATACAAAGGAGGATCTCAAGCTACTACAATTGAAGTTTTTCCTAGTAAAGTAAAATTCCCCTTATAAATTATGTTATAAATAATCTCCACACGTATTATCAACATTATCAAAATAATTGAGAGGTTAGAAAAAATATTTCTTTGTGTAGGTGATCCTGCCAAGCAAGTAATGACCAAAGTAAAATGGAGTAATTTTTTTCTTAGCACAAGGGAGGCTTAGGAATTACCCTATTAGAATCACAAACAAAATGCTCATGATTCAAAGTATAAATAGTTTACCCAATGATAAACAAGCTCTTTGGTTCAAATAGTTGTATAGTTTCTACTTAAGGAGTATTAATTTCTATACCATTCATCCTAAATCTAATGCCTTTTAGAGTATAGTTTAAATTCTCATGCCAAGGTAAATAATAAGGATAATGATCAAGAATAAGATTGGGAATGATGAAGAAACAACTTTTTGGTTTGATATTTGGCTCAATGCTAGATCGCATAGAGGATTATATAAACTCAATGGACTTCATAATTTTATTCTAGGTTTTAATTTAGTCAAAGATGTACTAAGTTATATAATAATATGCTTTGATCTTCTTCCTATAAGCCCTCTCATAAATATGATATTAAGAACAAAACTCTTTTTCAGATAAGAAGGACTTTATTTTATAAACCAAAAATCTAAATGGCAAATTCACTTATTTTTCTTGCAAGTTAATGTTGAAGATTCTAGCTCCTAAAGCCAAATGGCATAAACTAGTATTGTTTGCACAAGTTGATCCTAGAGAAGTTTTACTCTTTGGCTCACAATCAGGGAGAGGTCGTCCATATCAAACATAATTAGAAAAATTAATAACATTCTAAGCATTTGTTCGCTAGGCAATCTTGAGAAAGAAATCATTAAGCACTTATTCTTTAAATTCAAACAAGCTTCCTACATCTAGGAGTTCTTTAGCTAGATAACAAGCCATCTCCTCCCTTTAATCTATCTACATTAATTATTATTTAATCATGTTAGGACTATAATCTTTGTAATGGGGATATTTTAGCTTATATAATTTTCTTAAGAAACATTGCGTTTGCCTTATAAAAAGAAAGAAATATGGAATTTTCCAAATGCAACCAAAAAATAAATCAATTTTATTATAGGAACTAATTAGTTTCAACAGAGAAAAATTGAAAGTATAGAGGATTCAAACTATAGTTCATATATAGCTATTGTTTGGAATTTTCCTTAAGGAATAAGCTGAAAACTCAAGTTATAGCTTAAAGAATTACATAATTAAGTTGTAATAACTTTTATAACTCAAGGATCATATTTTTGACCTTGGTTTTGATTATAAAAACCTAAAATATAATTGCAAATTAGGAATCCAAGTTATTTCCTCCAATTATATTAGTCTAAGGTGGAGTTATAGCTTTATTCCTTATTATAGATCCACACTATAGAGTTATTATGTCTATATCTCTTTGAGAAATTTTTCATGCTTTAATAGCTTTATATTTAGCTCTAATTATTCACATTTCAATGCAATTCTTTAATATATAAAAAGAACTTTCCACTTTGCATATTCCTTCACCCACAATTCTTATATATATTTATACCTAATACATCTTCTTTTAAAATTTTTTTGAGAGAAATGAAGTATTCTCATACTTTTCTTCTTGTTATAACTCATCAATCTAAGTAACACATGTTTATTTTATGTATGGCTTAATAAAAAGGATGTAACATTTATAGTAGAATCCATTGGTGAATATTATTAATTCTTTTATAATGGATTTTATGAAGGTAGGAATTCAATGGAGGGGAAAGCTTCTATAGAATGGATGGGGATCATTCAGAAGGATTCAGAGAAATTATGTAGATTTGGTTGATGTTAATGGAAGATTTCTTATGTTTTTTTTAAAGCCTAGTCAATGAATTAATTATTATTAACCATTTTCATGACTAGGTTGTTTTCTTAGTTGCCCTTTAAATATGAAACATGTGTATTTTTTGGTATAGAAGGTTGCTACTAATTGACATAGATGACCATAATTCTTAATTCTTATATAGGAAATATAATAAACTATTTTGATGATGAGAAAGCATTTCATTGCTACTAATTGATGTAGACGACCATAATTCTCAGTTTCTTATATAGGAAATAAAATCAACTACTTTGATGACGAGAAAGTATTTCCTTCTTCTCTATGATGCTCTCAATTTCTCCAACCTCAACCTCTATAACCTTCCCCAATCCTTCTCTAAAGCTCTATGACGTTTACTCTTTATGATAATTTCATTCACTCTTATAAGCAAGATTCTAGCTGGTACCCTCATTTCTCCATGCCAATTTTGATGGTTATCATACATGTTCTAAATTTCTTTACCAGGGGACATTTACTAAAGGATTTTAATAAGACATTCATATGTTTTATTCTAAAGATTTCTCATATTTCCTTTGTAGGAGACTTTAGGTTTATAAGTTAATGCTACTTTATTGTCGAGGCTATTTTTAAAATCCTTTCAAACATATTAAAGAAATCCATAAAACTCTTTGTCAATGAAACTCAGGCTACTTATATTAAAGGAAGAGATATTGAAGATAACACTTTTAGTAGCGCAAGAGATGTTCAAGAATATAAAATTAAGAACTCTACTAAGTCATATATAAAGGTTGTCATAGAAAGAGGCTTTGATTCTTTGATTCTTTATATTGGGGCTTCGTTATAGTTGCAATGTAGGCTTTTGAATTTCCAATAAAATTCCTAGGATGGATCCAATAATGCCTCACTACCCTAATCTATAGCATATCTAGTCTATAGCATATTAGTTAACGAGAAACCAACTCCTTTTTATTAAAAGGGAAAAAGGATCAAGTAAGGGGATCCACTTTCCCCTATCTATTTGCTTTAGGGAGGGAGGTTCTTTCTAGATTAATTAACCACTAACTTATCCTTAGGCATGCTTTTGAATTTCTTATTAAATGTAAGAGTTTAATGATTCACAATCTTACTTTTACAGATGACTTGTTTCTCTTTTTGGGGTTGGATACTCCTTCACTTAAAGCTCTAATTAATGCTTTTGGGATATTTAGGAAGATATTAGATCTAACTATGAATAAATCAAAAAAGCTATTTTTTCATTTCAACTTCTATTTCTTATTTATGAAATTGATTCTCTTCAATTTATATTCTGAAGGATAAACAATTGCCTTTTACTTACTTCAAAAAGCAATTTCTTCATTTGGCTCTATTTCTTATTTATCATATTGATTCTCTTCAATTTCTAGCTTAAAGGATACACAATTGCCTTTTACTTACTTGGGAAAACTATTTCTTCATTTCAGCTTCTATTTCTTATTTATCAAATTGATTCTCTTTCAATTCTAGTTTAAAGGGTAAACAATTTCCTTTTACTTACGTAGGAATCCCTATCTCCCATAAAAGGCCTAAATTCACTTTTTTTTTTCATTTGATCACTAAGGTCAATAGAAGAATTTATCATTGGCATAATAAGTCACTATCCTTTACAAGGAGACTTCAACTATTCAATGCAGTGTTCAATTCCTTACATATCCATTATTCTACTCACATTGCCCTCATTGCTTCACTAATCAAGACTATAGAGAAATGTCTTAGGGGCTTCCTATAGACAAGACCTTCCAATGGCTTATATATGGCTAAGATGGCTTTGAAAGCAATTTGTCTTCTAAAGAGAGAAGGTGCTCTTAAGATTACTCCTTTGAAACTCCTTAACAAAATATTATTAGTCAAATGTATTTAGAGGTTACTCATAGATAAGGAGTCTTACGAAATGGATTTGCTCGCATTACCTAGAAAAATTGATTTTTAGTCTTGTCAAGCAAAACTTGACACCTTTTGGTCAATACAAAATATTTTAAAGTTAAGGGATTAGGCCCATCTCTGGTTTAAAACTAGGCTGCATCATATCATTTTGAATATATTAATGAAATTAATGATAACATAAATATTGAAATATCATTTTGAATATATTAATAACAATCCAAATCATCTATAAAACTATTATTTATAAATTGTAATGTGTAGCTAATGCACAGAGCTCGTCCTTAAAAGAAATATTGATTAAAATTAAAATTTTTATCAGTATAATAGATACTTATTTAAATTAAGAAAAGATAAGAAAGTTTAAGGAGAGGAACAATCCTAACCATAAGATTGAGTTTAGGATTAGTTATAAGATAGGGAAAGTATTAGGTACCCTATTTTATTTATGTAAGCGATTATTGAGGTCTTAGATATTGTTTGGTCTTTTAGGAAATTTTGATAAGAAATAAAATTTGAGTGTGAATCTAAAAGGATATAATATGAGGTTAAGCGCATATGAATTTCTAGTTTTACCTAAGAATTAAAAAGAAATTATAAGAGATACCTATATTATTATCATAAGGCTTATAAAGAAGATTACATTTTGAATAATTTGTAAAAGAAAAACTCAAAATATTTTAAATAAAGTAGGTTTGTGCTAAACAAAGAAGTTTGATTGGAAATAGAAATATGTTTTGGCTAAAAAAATTTGTTAATTAAAATATAAAGTTTTTATTTTAAATGAACAACTACCTCTCAATTTGTAAAATCTAAATGATTTGAAAAGTGATAATCCTAAACTAGATGAGTCTAACTAAAAATTAAATTAATTAAAAATAACGAACCTAAACTAAATGAGCTAAGAAATTCAAATGATTTAAAGTGAAATGGCGTACATTGAATGATTCAAATTGGTTTTAAGAAAATTTAGAAAGACTTAAAGAGAAAAAATAAGGCTCAAACTAAATAAACTAATTAAAAAGTTATTGGGCCTAAAACTATAATAAGACCTTCTAATAAGAAATTAAGAGATGCAAATGTGCCTTTAGTTATTCGTGTGTTTAATCTTCAAAATAAGAATTAATAAATTAGACAACGTAGTTTTTTTTTTATGTAAGCTAAACTAAAAAAAACTTAAGTACCTACAAATTAATTTAAAGATTATAAAGAATCTTCATTTGAACTTCTCATTTTATTAATTTACCTATACTTATTATTATTTTCTTTTTATTGAAGATGACCCTTCATCTCTTTGTTTCTATCTATTTCTTTCTCTAACTCTCTCTCATTAGGTTATACAATCCAAAAAAATTAATTAAGAACAAAATATAAGAAATAGATTTTAATATTCATTTTAGGTTTTGGCCTATACTAATTATACATCCATTAAGGCCAAACTTTTTATAAATCATTTGTTCTAAACTCTTGAGAACTAACAATCCAAATGGAATTTTATTTTATTAATTTAAAAGTATGTTATTGCTAAAATACCTAATTCCAAATAATAAAAAAGGATTCCATCAATAACAAGTCATTAAAGATCTAAGTATATATTTAGGCAATTTTTCTTAACTATGATAATAATTAAGATTAAAGTTGTAAGATTTAAACATGTGCTCACTATAGAGAATCTTGTAGGATTCCCTCATTAAGCCGCTTTCCCAACAATAGTATAATCGTCATATGGTGATATGTATATAATACTAAAACAATTGGCTTAGTGCCAGTGAGAGATTTTTTATTTATGCCTTAGAGCCAATCAGTTTGTTATAATTTAGTGACAAAATAATTTAAAGACATTATTTATCTTGAACATATTTAGATGTATATGATAAAGTTTGATGTATATGATAAAGTTTGTGAGATAACTATATCTTGCAAATGAAATTATGATGAGATTATAATTATGAAATTCATAATACATTTATTTATTATCCCAAAATTATTCTTAGTTATTGATCTATTAAGACTGGGCATTCATAGAATGTAAAAAAAACTAGCATATGTTTTGTTTTTTTATAAAATAAATAGTTAACCTCATAGACTAAAGTATGGAAATACTAAAAAAAAACTTGTGGATATTTGTTAGAGAACAAGTTTAATAAATTGACCTCATATGAGAAAATCCGTTTAGAACATTACTTGTGTGTCTATGAAAATTCTCATTGTGATGATTGTATAAGTGATCATTTAACTTGAGGTCTCCAAAGTTATCTTGGGTAAGGATTGATATGTTTTGATATTACTTATTATCTATTCTAATAATGGGTAGTTCAGTCGATCGTTATTGGATGTAGTATAAACTAAATGGAGGTAGTCGAGTAGTCAAGATATGATTGATCACTCTAAAGTAACTAGGAAGAATATTTCATTATTTTATATTAGTATTGATTTTGGAAAATCCTTGACTAAGGTAGAATGATGTTTTGTAAACAATTTATAAATGTTATTAATTGAATTAATAACTAATGGTGAATAACTAATATGATTGGACTTAAGATAGAGTAGACATTAAATTTATATTCTATGTCTAATCAGAATATTATATGATGAAAGAAATGAATTATATAAAAAATACATATGGAAAGGTTAGTCAAAACAACTTTGATATTCTTAAATATTTGGGATAATCATGATTTGTTGCTAGACACCAATCTTGATCTATGAATATAAGTTGTTTAATTAAAAATTAAAGATAAATTAAAGGAGTTTAATTTATATAATCCTAAATGTGATTTGGGGTTATAATTTGCATTCATTGTTAACGTATTTAGGAACTTAATGAGTCAATTACAATAAACAAGTTATAGAGAACAAAGATATCTTAATCAAATTAGATTTGATTGTAAAGTTTGAGAAACTTTATGATTAAATATAAGATATTTAATAAATAAGGATTAATATGAGATATTGAATCTTAATTGGGCATAATTGATATTTAGTTATAATTATTTATAAATCTAATTAAAGTTTAATTAAAATTAGACTTTAGATTTCAATTAAATTACTAAAATATCTAAAATTTATTATAAATATGCTTAAGTTCTAATGGAGCTAATACTCTTTATCTAACCATCTCTGTAATAATTTCATAATTCTCTTAACTTGTTATGTAGAAATTGTTAAAGGTCAAATACTTATGCAGCTACAATGGTTGATATGGATTGATTTTCGAAAACAGTTTGAGGTATACAACAAAAAAGAGATCAAGTATTAGAATAAGATACGAATTAGATTTACGCGTAATTATGATTTATGTATTAATCATTTTATAGAATTTTAGTGATACTAACTTTCGGAAAGTCAAATGAAAAAGTTTAAAAATTATTTGGCTGAGTATAGGATTAGATATTGGTCCGATTTCCTAGCAAATTTATTAGCAAAGAGGATTATAAAAATATCATTTAATTAAAAATATTATTCTTTTTGTTAAGGAATTTAAATAGTGCTCACGAGTCATAAACTTTTAATAATTTTATGTAAATATTAAATCGATTGTGCAATTATTGCATCAGAAAAAAGCATCCGAAAAGGGGGCATGATATTATTACTTTTACTAATTCTATGGTTAGTAATTAAAATGAAAAAAAGTTAGTTCTCTCTATACATCAATGTTATATGTAAAACTTTATTATTTTTAATTTTTAATGTCAGACATAAATTTCTTATTTTTAATTGGTAGGTACAAAAATAGACTAGCTAATTTGCATGTAAAGTAATTCAATTTTCAAAACAATAAATAAATCTATAATATTGAAACAAGTAACATTCCACTCTATTGTGTCTTCAAGTCAAACCTTGATGGTTTAGAAAACAGAAAGATAACAGAAAAGGAGGTACTCCTTAAAGCGTGATTAGCATGAGAGGAACAGTATTGAAGCCTTGCCGGTTTGCCGTACATGTTAGAGGGCAATTCTTGGTTGTGGTTGGATATTGGCGGCCAGTTATTAATGTTTTTCTAGCAGGCATTTAAGAACCTAATCTAGAAATACGCACAAGAACCAAGAAAGTGCGCAGAAGCCGAAAGAGGTGGAAATGAGTTGGTTGAGCGTAGGAGTCCAACAGCGACGTATGGGAGGTTTAAGGTATAGTTTTCCTTTTCTGTAAGCATATAAAAGCAATTCAACAAGAGCCCATGCCCGTCTGGCACAACGTAGAAGAAAACCCTCTCCTCTCCTGCCATACTTTTTTAGCAATCACGGTCGTACGACAGAGCCTACAAAAGCTAATAATGATAAATTAATAAAAGTGTGGAAACACCTGAGCTTTTTTCTGAAAGCGCCTGCCAAAAATTAAGACTGAAACGATTTGACATGGATCAAGTACACACATGGTTGGTCGATCAATTTAATTCATGTGTTCAAAACCTTTTCCTGTATATATATATATATATATATGCCTAATCAGTTTTGTTTCTGCCTTTCACCTAACGTAGCGCGAAAAAGGTACGCGCTCAAGCTCGTACAGTGGTGGCCTTTTTGCTAACACCTCAAGTAAAAGACATTACGTGGACATAAGTTGTGGTAGACGGTGATATAGTCAATTAAATTATTATTTACTTGTGTTAAATGAAAATTTATTACTAGTGACAAACTTGTATCGGGTAAACTGTAGAGATCGATAATGAACCGGACACGTCCAAGCACAAACTCGAATTGACAGCTTCTATTAGAACTTGATAAATTTATTACGAGTGACAAACTTTTGTTACCTAAGCCCAAACATAAGCTCGATTAGAACTAATCTTGAAACTAAACCTGAACCAGATTAGCCTTAAGATAGTTGAGTTTGAGTTCAAACTAGATTCGATTTAATCTAATTTAATTTTTTTAAATTAAAAAATAAAATGATATCTATTTTTTATAATTTCTAAGCTCCGGGTTGATTCGAACCTAGGTAGCTAGAGTTCAGCTCAAGGCCTAATCAACCCTGACTAGACAATTGCCACTCTTAATTAAATCCAACTCAACCAGAATTTGTAAACTAAAAAAACAAAAATAAAATACATTTAAATATATGTTTTAGAAAGGGATTTTTGGTAGTGGATAATCTAGGGTTAGATAATGATTTTATTAGTATAAACCATTTTATTTATTTGCAGAGACGCATCTTACCTATATATCACTATAATCTTAAAACGTCTTAGTAGATGTCTTCATCTTACCTATATATCACTATAATCTTAAAACGTCTTAGTAGATGTCTTTAAACGCAGGTATAGGTTGTAAATGATTTTAGAGAAGGCATTAACTTTGAATGATGCAAATATCTTTTCTGGAGATGGTATATGGTTCTGCCGGATTCTGGCGAGACTGAACGTTGCCGTTTGGATCCATGAGTTGGCTACCTCCTGTGGTGATTCCGA
>JANZLD010000002.1:59585146-59595167 GCA_026413575.1 Erythroxylum carthagenense
CTATAAACCAATCAAGTCATAAACAAAGAGCACTTCAATATTTCCAATCCATCAACACAATCATCAGATCTCCTGTCCGGAACCCAAATACAATCAAAATCATCCATACCCATAGCACTTCAATAATTCAGCTTAATCATCACAGTCATTGGACCTCCTGTCTGGAACCCATATCACAATCAATCATAATCATTGCACAAACCATAATTCACCATACACAATTTCATAATTCAAGTCCTTATACAAATTCGCAAATCATTTACATATTCCAAAAGAAATGCATTACCAAATAATAATGGCATTTTCAAGCCATAAATACAACATCAATTTCATAAACCAAAAATACAAATATATAAAAATCTCCAAAATACCCAACATAAGCCTAAGCTCTTATTTTTACAATAATCCAACTTAAACAAAAATACAATCACAAACATGATGAACGAACGTCTTGTCTTTCTTTCATCTAGTCTCCTTAATGATTACCTAAAGATGAGGATGAAAGTGGGTGAGCTTTACAGATTGTGGATAACACATTTATAAATCAAAAAATAAGCAAAAACCATTTTTTTCAAAACTTTTGCCATTTTATAAAAATTTCACAGATGAAATTCATCAAATACTTATTTTTCAAATTTTCTCAATTTATCAAAGAATTCATGAACAATTCAAGACCATGAATGCATCACATTTATTAACAGAAACAAAAATACATAACATATCAGAAATGGTTTAGGTCGATCCAGAAAATAGAACGTACTACACATTCCCGCATAGAGATCCTGTGTAGCCGTGAACAGAACGTACTACACCTTCCCACATAGCGGTCCAGTGTAGTCGTGAACTTATGGGAGTCCTTAACGAAGCTTCAATGTCAGTAGCGGGCAGGCGGGTGAAGCCTTTGACAAGTGCACTTGACATCTTATGAGACCTAACCAAACCCACAAAACAGACATTTCACACTTGAAAATAGATTTGCCCGAAGGCACCTTTCCAAAACCGAGTTTTTATGTTATGTCATATTTAACATAATGTCATTCAAAATTTCAACCGAAATTCACCTATCAATCAAATTTTCACCAAGTCAATCCAATTCACATAACATATTCTCAATCATTCAAAACAATGAATGTAACAATTTTATCAAATCATTCAAAACACTGAATTTAACCATTGTAGCAATTTCTTAAATAATTCAAACATAAAGAATAACAATTTCTTAAAATCATTCAAAAAAAATGAATTTAATCATTCGAAAACAATAATCTAGACACATTTTGCTTTCTTGATTTTTCCAAAACACATAATTAGCTTATAATTCAAATTATAAACATGGTACCCATCTTAATTCCATGCTTGAAACTTGATCAAAGCCTCTCTTTCTCCATTGCCTCACTTAAATTCCCTAATTCATGAAAAATTCCTAATTAATAAACATCCAAAATTGAACATCACATAAGGCATAATCACCAAAATTAACTTTAGAAAACTCAAACCCATAACATTTTCAAGCTATCTAAACCAAAATTCTATCATAATCCAACAACTAAAATTTTTCTCTTATCTTAAACCTTCTCCAAATTCAAAATTTCTTAGCTCATAAGGGAGCTCTCATCTTCTTCCATCTTTTTTCTCCTTGAATCAACTTAAAAATCTTTCTTGAAATCCAAGAAAAATCAAGCCCTAACCTTTTTTTCTTCTCCTTTCTTCTTCTCCATCCGAAACCTCCTTCCTCTCTCTTCTTTCCTTTTTATTCTTTCTTTTCCTTGTAATTTTCGTGCTCCTCCTTGTCTTATACGAAGACTCACCCTCCTTATTTACCAACTTGCCATTAATGAGTGAGTAATGACTCATTTGCCCTTCCTTATAAGCTTTATAACTTAAAAACTTAAGTGATCTTCCAAATTTGCCCCTAAAGTATTTTCAACACTTTAATCTTATTTAATTCAATCAACCTATGCCATATGATCTTACTCTAATTAATATGCTAATTATTCACATTAACATGCTAATTAAGTCCGCAAAAATCATAAAATGTATCAAAGTCTCAAAATATCATTAAATCATGCTTAACTTAGGACATTTTTCAAATCATTAAAATGAAGGAATTTGCTAAAACTTCCTTCTAGAGAAATGTTGCTCATTGTCTTAATTTCATAATGACACCAAAATCATTTAATTTGGATCACTACTCCAAAAGGTATACTCCAAATATTTTGAACTATTCTTATTCTTAAACATTTTCCTATGATTTACTTCCATCCAAAAATTTACATTCTTAAATACTAAATTGAAACTCGAGCCCTTCAGACAATTTTTAGCCTTATCTCTCTAGTTTAATCTAAATTAAGAATCACGTCATTTGGATGACTAGAGAAAAAGTTATGGCCAAAATACTTTAAGCTCTTACTAATCTAGGACTGAATACTAAACCCATCTTCAATCTAGAAATTGAAAGTCTTAGAGGCTAAACTGAAATTCAATTCCTTTAGATAACTTGTAGCCCCATGTCTTTAGTTTATTTTGCAATAAGAATCAGTTCAATTGGATCTCCACAGACTAAGAATTTACCAAAATACTGAACCATGTTTAGAAAGTTTCCCAACTCACTTTGACTAAATGAATCATCCTTATTTTAATCTCAAAAATCTACAATTTTCCATGGACAGATAGAGGGATGTCTTAGGAATCCAGCGCTTCAAAAATCAGTTCAATCGAAGGTCGGACGAAAATGTTATGGACAAAAGAATGGAGAGAGGTCGGTCAGAAAAAAAATTCCAAATCGGAGCTTGCACTCGCGAGCGGGCGAGGCACTCGCCAGCGGGTCTCTCCCCAGGGCGATAAAGCGCGGGCGCTTGCCAGGGCGACTGAACACGGCGTTCGCCCTCACGAGGGGGCGCTACTCCTTCTCTTCTTCCGACCTTCCAACTTCTAAACTTTATAACTTGTGACTCAAAACTCCAAAATTTTCAAATTTGGTATCAATGGAAAGCTAAAAGAAAGCTGTACAATGTCCATGAAGAACTCAAAAATCAATTCTATCTCTAAAGGGGTCAAAATCTCACTCAAAGTATCTGTCCACATTTATGTCACCTTAAACAGTATCACAACTTCTAAAATTTTTATCTTTCAACTCCAAGGTCCAAAAATGTCATACTTTATATCAATGAAAAGATCAAAATGCAACCTACAACTTTCATGAAGGACAGAAAAATCAATTTGGCCCCTAAAGGAGTCAAAAGGCCACTCAAAGTTTCTATCCACTAATGATCATGCCAAACAATAACAGAAACTTCTAAAAATCATAACTTCACATTCCATGGTCTAAACAATTTCAACCTCTAACTAGGTAAATTTTAAAGATCAAAACTTCTAAAGATCAAAACATAATCTAAAACTTTCGTGAAGAACTTAAAAGCAATTTCAACCTCTAACTAGGTAAATTTTTCAATCAAAGTTTTTGCCAGAAATTTGTCATCCTATACTACATCCAAACTTTAAAATTTCATATCTTCCAATTTCCACAATAAAAAATAACATATTATACATCAATGAAAATATCAAAACCTAAACTACAATCTTCAAGAGGACTTTTTGGTCAAATTCTAACTCCATGAGGGACAGAACTTCACTCAAACTTTCTACCCATAATTGGCATTTTGACAGCACCTCCCCTAAACTTCAACTATCCATATTTCTTCAAACACCAACACAATTTACAGCACCTGCACAAACACTTCATTCATCCACATTCTCCAATTCTCACATCCAAACACAATATACAAATACCTCATTTTAAAGCTATGCAAATATTCCATAATCCTTAAGAACGCTAAAGAAGCCAATCAATTCCACATAAGTCGAGAAATTTTTCTCAAAAGAAAGGAATACAATAAACACCATTCTATTCATTGGACGAGGCCATGTTCAATATCATACTACCTCATCTTTTTATCAAACATATGCAAAACACAAGGAAACTCAAATATCTTTCATTTAATCAAATGCTCATAGATTCATTTATACTTTTCATTCATTTCAAGGAATCATACCATATTTCCTCATTTAATTTCATTTAATAATTTCTAATTTCCAAGAAAAGATCAGGGTCCAACAAGTTTCTTCTTTAAAGAACTAATCAAACTTATGCAACCAAAGAACTTTCGAAATCTGGGTAAAAGTAAGATGATCGTAATAGTAGGATGATAACAACATATAAGATATTATAAAGTAGCTTTCTTGATACAATAACTTACAAGAATTCCAAGAGAAAATGATCCCAAAAACTCCAGAAGTTGAGAGAAAATGAGAGAGTTTCGGTGGTGAGATTGCAAGATAATGAAGAATGAATAAGATAAAAATGACTTTAACAGAATCTTGCCTTTTCCATTGCTAAGTTTCAAGAAATTGTGACAACATGTGTCACTATGCATGATCTTCATTTGTCCCACATTGGAGCTGCCACATGTCAATACTATAATAAGCCATTTGTCACTCACTTATTACTGCCACTTGTCAATGCATCAACTATGTCAAATGTTACTAACTCATTAGCTTAATCATTCCAATTTTCTTGTACCAACTTATCTTGTCACTTGACAAATTTCCTAGTTAGTTTGTGCATTTTAATACCTCAATTTTCTAATGGTATCAATTAATTTCAATTCACTATGTAGGATCCATTAAACCCAAAATTCATGTCAAATGCAATTATCAATCATCTTACAATTTTTAACACCTATTATACATGTACTTTCATGAACATGTAGCATTCCAACTAGGGTATAATTTGGGGTTCTATAGAAAATGGATGTGAGATTTTTATTGCTTTTATATTATGGTTAACTACAATTTTTTAGAATTTCAAATTCATATATATACACGCATTGTTTACACCTCTAATAAAATTGTAATCATTATAAGATTTAATGTTTAAAATATTTCAAAATAAAAATTAAACTAAAATAAAAACCTAAAAGTAAATTTTTTTTTTGGAATAAGATATCTAATAGCATAACACAAATAAAATAAAATAGGATATGAAAATAAATAAATTACAAATCTCAATTAATATATTTTTGTTTTTAATATTTTCATTACAAATCTCAACTAAATAAGTTTTTAAAATCAAAACCAAAATAAAAAGTTGAAAATAAGAAACAAAAACTAAAAATTACAAAGAGGATATAACCAAACAGTACCTTATAATATTACAAGAATCTATGTTAAATTGAACAATTGTGACAAAGAAAGCTGGATAGGATAAGCACATTATAAGACACTCTCAAGCAGTGGATGGTGGGCTAGATAAAGTTTAATCACTTACAGGTAAGATATATTTCTTTATGATTGGCAATTCCGAAATAATGAAATACAAACTCTGCCACAAACTTAGGCGCAATTGGTGACCTCACACTAGTGCATGTCTACTTTGGAAACCGAATAATGCATTCACACAAAAGCAAATCAATGGTGAGAAATCAAGACAATCATAACCAGTTAAGCACCCTCCCCGCGATGGCTATAGGAAGCACTCAAGTGATTTCACAAGCAATAATCATTGTAGTAACTCTCCTCTCCTTTAGTTCCTAGAAAGGGCACATGAGAAAAGACAGTTGACCTATCAGATACCATATGTACAGAAGAGCTTATGGGGCTTTTCTCCACCATGAAACTTTATCAGCTGGTATAAATTTTTAAAATCAATCATCAGGCCAACTTTTTTACTAGCAATGGAGGAAAAAAAGTTATTATTGTCAAAGTAAAAGAACCAGCAACAGTCAAAAGCTTTCAATGCAACCCACAAGCTGAATATGATGACCGTCCCGCCAATGGTGCACAATCTCATGTTGTCCACTTCAACTAATAAAGCGGTATATGAGGACCATGTTAAGAACCAAATATGAGATTCCCTGCACCTAAAGCAAACACTCCCAATTGCCCTAAAGACAACTAACTTTCTTCGACCTGAAGCCACCTCCGTTACTCCACTCTCACTGAACTGATGCATTATAAAGCCAGCACTATAATCCCCAAGATCCCTGACAAAATGGCTTCAACAGCTCCAGTTGCCATAGGCACGCGGGGCACTGTTGGATCACTGGTTAGAAAAGAGATCGAGTATTTCACCAAGTTCGAATTAGACCGATTTGGAAGTTCTAGGAAAATTCAAGAACAGGTTGTTGAGGTGGGCTCCAACGACGACCGTTCAAAGCCTGCGGGTTTTTGGGCCTTGAAGATGAGCTGGAAAAGGAAGAAAAGAAGTCGCAACTGTGGATTCCTTCGAAGCATCTGTTCAGTTGTAGAAGTTGCTGATACCAACCAGCTCAATGGAATTCCCGGGTTCAGTTATATAAACCTCAAGGATGATATGAAGAATATGCATATATGAAGAGCTCACACGTTTTCTATTCCTTCAAACTGATACACATGTTATGCTTCAGCCAGATTCTGTCAATTACAGATTTGTAAGCTCGTCTGTACATCTACAGAGGAGTGTTGTCAGTCGTCAGATACGATCTCTCTGGGATTTGTGGTCGGATGTTGTGGCTAGCTTCTTTTGGTAACTGGGGTCATTTTGATTCTGAATTGAAACCAAGGTAGGGCTTCAAACACTAGCACTTCAAGGATAACTATTTGGCACAGAAACGACTTCCATGGTTCAAGAGTTTTGACAATTCAATGCTCTAATGTATAAGCACTAGCTTTTCAAGGATAACTATTTGGCACAGAAAGGTTACAGTTTTATATTTGTAGTTCCTTTTGTGATTAAGACGATGCATACTCTATAATTTGCTTAAAAAGCTCAGGGTTTCAAGTTGTAATTGGTTGTGCAGGATGTCCGACAAATCAGAAGACTCTGTTAAGAGTTTGTTGAAACAATGTCATGTATTTTGGTCTTGAACAGGCTTAAAATGCTAAGAAGTCAATTAGAGCTTGTAAAGCGTACTTATAGCGCGTGAATCTATAAGCGAAATAAGAAGATTCAGAGAGAATGATGAGAATGAGACAGACTTTACTACTGTAAGAGACATGGGTACAGAATACAAAGGTGTCATTGTATTAAACAAAACCGAAAAGAATTGTGAAGCCAACATTCGATGAAAATACTGCAACTTACGAAGCAAACTCACCAATTGGTATGCAAAATTATGGAACTAAGAATAGGGACACATACAAATTTCACGAGACTCAGGACGTGTAAAAGCTGATAGAGCGCTGAGACTCGTGAAACAAACAGTTCTTACAGTTTTGGTAGGTTTTGTATGGCTCAGTTTTCAACTTGTGTGATAATTCCTAAACTCCTTGGTTTTCGCTTGCATTTCCTTCTATTACTGAGTCAACATAACGAGAACTGCATTTTAATGAAATCCTGTCAACTTGTTCCTCAGCTTTCGGCTTAACCAGAAACTGGAGTGCACTCACAACATCAGACATAAATGGTCTTGTGTCAGGTTCCTCTTGCAGACAAGTGGCTGCTATTGCAAGAGCTTGATACAGACCCTTCTTTGGGTAGTTTTCTTGAAGCAATGGATCTGCCATTTTTGTAAAATGACTTTTATCCTTAAACAGAGGCTCCGCCTGCAAGATAAAGATTCCAACTAGAATTAATTTCAGGATAAGAAAAAGTAAGTGTAGATAAGCTTATATTTGCTTATTGTCTGGTTAAATAGATATGTCCAAACATAGATTCTCATGATATAAACAGCAGTTATGTCTCTAGTATCATCAACATACCCAGTAAATTAGGTTCTGCTCCTCAGTTGGTCTTTTCACATCAATCACTCTCCTTCCGGTTATCAACTCAAGAAACACAACACCAAAGCCGTAGACATCAGATTTCGTTGTCAGCTGACAATTGCGCTGATATTCTGGGGCGCAATAACCATAGGTACCCATAACCCTCGTAGACACAAGTTCCTGCTCTCCTGAAGGAGCCAACTTAGCAAGTCCGAAATCAGATAGCTTTGGATTAAAGTCCGCATCAAGTAATATGTTGGACGCTTTGAAGTCACGGTAAATGATCGATGGTTTGGAAACATGATGCAAATACTCCAGCCCCTTTGCTGCTCCGACTGCTATCTTCATCCTTGTATTCCAATCCAAGGGCTCCTTTCCGGGAGGCAAGTCTGCCAGAGAAAGTGCTGTTAGAATGCAGGCACAAGGAATGCTTCTATGGCTGTCACTATAAGACAACATATTGCTACTGTTACTTTTATTTTTTTACATTCCGGTAAGAAAATTAAAAAAGGTTGAAAATGTTGAGCATATACCAAGAAGGTGATCTTCCAAAGACCCATTGATCAGGAATTCGTAAACTAACATTCTGTATTCGTCTTCAATACAGTAACCAATCAGTTTGACAAGGTTTTGGTGTTGAACAAGATTTAACATAAGAACCTCTGAGAGGAATTCTCTGTTTCCCTGTCGTCCATTCTTGTCAAGTTGCTTGATAGCCACATCCTGCAGAAAAAAGAATGAACAAGTGGACAAACGAGCACAAAGCGTAATAGGAACACCACAGAAAAAGAGGCAGAGACAGAGACAAACTTGATCAGTACTTTGAACGCGTCCTTTATACACTTTCCCAAATCCACCTTCTCCCACCAGACAATCGTCGTTAAAGTTGTTGGTTGCAGCTGCTAGTTCTTGATACGAGAAAACTCTAGCAGATACCTTTGCATTTCCAACTTTCATTACCTCCTCTGATATCCTCCTATGCCTGCTGCTTCCTGCACATTTAATGATTTCAGACAGATCAGGATGCATGGCATATCATCATTGGTTCCATGCAAGATAAAGTGTAAAAATAAAATCTTCATAAGTTCGAGAGAAAGCATCGCTTCGTCATTTCAAAATCCAGATCCGGAAATTCTCAACAATTGTACCTGTTTTATGTGACATACTCTTGATGAAGAAGGAAAATCTGTTGCCATTTCTATTAAATGCCTTGCTAGTATCTGCCACGCTCTCTTTAAAGGAATTATTATCCTTGAAGGAATGATTGCTTTCGAATTTACAACAAGAAAGGAAACTCATCTCCACTCTCGCTTCCGTAATTCCTTTATTTTTGCTATTTCAGGTTTTGGATTTTCCTTGTCTTTTTTGACCTAGAGGTTTCGAGTCCTACCTTCAGGTTCCTCAATGATTGTATTCATAACTGGTAGAGTTGCGTTTTAACAAACACCATTTATGGCTCCGAAAGCTGATTTGCATCAAGCATGCGTTTGAACAAAGATTACCGGTCAGAAGTTGCAAGCAATAGACTGATAATCTTTCGTGGGAAAATTACAGGTTTTCCCGATGACGCAAGGTGGGAGTCAACAACAATTTATAAGCTTTTAAGAATAATCACCATAATTAGTTGTTGTTGTTGTCGTCTATAAATAGCATGGTCAGAAAAAAATGTGGATAAGGGTATTTCCGTAGGCGGCAGCATTGGATATATTTAAGTTCTGATTGATATTCCGACATCATTAATACGTGGTAAATTAATTACATTTTATGCTTAAATTTGGGACCTAAATCAAGAGAAATCTGATACTAATTTTAGTTGATATCACCTTTTAGATGTCACCCCTCTAATTTTAACACCTGTTTATCTCTCAGCAGTTCCTCCTTGTAGGCTACGGTCAGAGCCGGCCCTGGGCAGGGGCAGGCGGGGCACCTACCCAGGCCCACCATTAAAAGGGGCCTCTTGCCTTAGCTGGTACTTAATGTATGAGCCTTTTCTTCTCTTTTCCTGTTATTGAAAAGAACGCATTTGCCTTTGTTTTATACACATGTTTGATTGATAAGCGGGTAGGAGAGAAAGGAGGGTGTGTAATCGTTGATTGGACTAGAAGAGGGCCCACTATAACAGTAGCAGTTTAGCTTAAGCAGAGAACATTGGTAACTATTGAGTAACGTAGCAAATTTCAACAATGTTGGGGCATTAAATGTAGAGAATGTTGGTGAGTTTTGAGTGAAGTAGCAAATTCCAACTACTGTAATAAAGGTCATATTTATCAAGTTAACGTGA
>JANZLD010000002.1:59604272-59617931 GCA_026413575.1 Erythroxylum carthagenense
AATGTCATAACGAGATTTAAAGTGTATTTGACTGTTCTAGCATACCACCCTCGCGGGTCACGGGCTCGGATATCACCCTCGATATCGGGTTCGGGTCTCGCAGGAGTGGGGTGTTACAAATGCTTTCCCCTTTAAACTCAAACTATCCTACTCTCAATCTGAGGCACCTACGAGGAAGGAACTTTCTGGATCTTCACTACACAATGTTCAGGACACTAAGATGAATCCTCAACCAAATTAAAAATCATGGTGGTAGGTGGTTGATGATCTTAAACCTAATTTAAATCTAACCTATTGTCCTCCTAGTAAAGCGTCCAAGCAAATGATTATCTCTTCACCTTTGGAGCTTCTTAAAACTGGAGCTAATAGATAAAGCCCACCATTCTTATCTTTTTTTTTGGACAAGAGGATAGCCTTCCCAATTATGAAACAAGGGGTTTTGAATAACTAGAAGCAACATTGTTTATAGAAAGTGCTTGTGAATAATGAGGACGTTTTTCTCTTCAAATTTGCAAGCTTTAAAGATTCTAAGAAAGTGATTCAAGATGGACCTTGGCATGTACATAACAAGCTACTATTACTCCAATTATGGACGTATGGGTTGAAATTAGAGGAGGTGAAATAGGAAAACAAACCTATATGGATTTGTATACATGATTTTCCCCTTTGAGTATTGGACTACAAGTGGTCATAGCCACCTTTCTAGTATATTAGCAACCCCATATCTATTGATTAAGCCACTGTTGAGATTAGGAGAATCAATTTTGGAAGGATATGTATCTTGATTACTTTTATAACTGACTTACCTAGGTGATTCCATTCATCAAGTTGAATGAAAATCTAGAACCTATTGAGGATCAATTGAAGGTCTCTCAAACATAGAAACCATAACCTGTAGAGAAGAAAACTTAGAGAGTAACTGAAAGGATCTTTATAACAGGTAACTGTTGAGTAAGTTTTAATCTTATAAAACCTTTAATATACCATAAGTGCACGAATCATGAATGTAGTATATAAGGTATTGATCTCTCGAGGAGTTGGTGAACTAATCTAAGTTATCTAAGGCCTAAAAGGATTATTAAAATGAAAATAAAAACTCAATAAAAAAGTAAATTCGTGAATATGGATTGATTGAAAATTAAATTGTAAAGTCAACACACAAGAAACCAAAATTGCTCACCACTAATTGACAATTAAAATTCAATTAAGGAAGATTAAAAAATTATAATATAGGGGATTTATCCTATCCTTAATGCTAAGTTTTTGTGTTAATGTGGTGTCGGTTCCAAACTATCGAAGGTTGGATTATTCTCTCTCGAATTATAATCACTAAGTCCTAATTATTAAATGCTAATTAAGTCGAATTATTGAACATGTAATCTCTTGATTATCAATCAGCCCACAACCTAATCAGATTTTAATCATTGTATTAAACAACTAGGTCCTTATACGAGATCTCTCTCTATATAAATACCAATTTGATTATTTACTTGGTCCACTAAGTCGTTTAACTCTTATTAACCAACCCAATCATTTTACATTTGGTTCACTCTCGATCTACTATCAAAGTATGTAATTACAACAAATAATCACAACGTGCAAATGCATTAACATAGAAACAACTAGATTAAGATTAAATCAAGAACAAATTCCTAAAGAAAAGTTAGAACATCCTTAACCTACGATTAATCATCATTAGTCCCATCTCATACATCAAATACATGAAATAAAAGATGGACAGAAAGAAAGTAACTTGGAGTATTGGAGGTTGAAGTAGCTAAAGCTCCACCTTCTTCTTTCTCTTCTTCTCTCTCTTGTTCTTCCTCTTCCTTGGATCTTTCCCAATTTAGAAAAATGGATGCACAAAAATTAGGGTCCTCTTTTGTCCTTTGTAGTATTTTCTATTTAGGGTAAAAACTAAGTTTACCTAGGATCAAAAAGTCCAAAATAACCCCATAAAGTTGAGTTTTAAAAACTGATCAATCTTTACTATCACACAGGTCATGATCATGGCCTATAGGCTTGTCCAACAACGATCGTGCGCTAGATCTTCTGTTGGGCTTCCTCTAAATCTTCTCCATTCTTCGATATCTGATTTCAAACACTAACTAATATATCAATGCACCTTAAATATACAAAATTAAAGATTAATAGCATGTTCTAACGCCTATAACACTCGAAACATACATATCTAACCAATTAAAACAATTCTATACCTGAACATACTGAAGTAAATCCCTTGTTAATATAGAAATCACATATAATATGTAGAATACACAAGAAGGGGGGCTTGAATTGTGTAAAATTTTCAAAGATATTAATCTTTAGAAACTTCTTGAATTTCTTTAAAAATTCAGATGATTATAAAACAATTCACTTAAATCGACGAGTAATGCAATCGCAAAAATTATTATCTACTCTTCTAACAACAAGAAAATTAGAAAGATAAGGGTTAGAGAATAGACGCCATGATTTTATATTAGTTAACCCTTAACCTTGGGCTACGTCTAGTTCCCAAAGTTTTTACGAGATTTCACTATACTCTTCAACGTTACAAGTATTCTTTCTACACTTGCAGAGCCTCTTCAGGTCTCTCTCATAAAGTATTCTTTACCTGCTTTCTTAGCCTCTTCAGGCTCTAGCCTTTCTTTCTCTTAGAAAGATATTGTTTGGGCTTCATGTTACAGATGTATTTACTCTTTCTTTCACACTTGAGTATAGAGTTTCTCTAATTATTGTAAAATCAAATTTTCTCTCTTGTATCATATATTCATTATAAAACGTTATTTAGTTTATGACTATACCTAGTATTTATAGCCTAAATCTTCAACTGTCTTCTTGAGAAATCTACTTCTTGAATCTTTTAGAAATCATTATTAGTTGAGTCCTGTAACTAACTCCATCTAACTGACTGACTAACATTTTAAAATATTTTTCATTTGAATTGTCTGATACTATGGTTCTTCTAGTGTTATGCTTTGTCTGATGTCGCGCTTTTGTCTTGTGTCGACCTTGTATCTTTTTATGTTGACCTTCTGTATCTTCTTATGTTGACCATGTATCTTCTTGAATTGACCTTTTGTATCTTCTTATGTTGACCTCCTATATCTTCTTATGTTGACCTTCTGTATCTTCTTATGTTGACCGTCTTGAGTGGTCCGTCTTGAGTCTTAAGTATCGTCTTGGTTTGACTATGTATCATCTTGAGTTGACGATTTATGTCACTTACATTTTTTGCACACTTAACAAACTCATCAAAATAGTTCACACACCTCTAAGATTATTATTATTTGATTGTCATCAAAATAAATAGTGAAGTGAAGTCTTCTTGACTTAGCAATCTCCCTTTTTTTGATGATAACAAATAATTATAATATTAGAAGATAAAATAATATTCAGACGAATAAACAAATAATGTACAGACGAATAACAATCAAAGCAACACACAAAATATGCATAAGATATACAATGTTTTCTAATAATCTCCACTTTTCTCCCTTTTTCTCCTCTTCTCCCCCTATTTGTTATTAATCAAAAAGATAATTCATCTTAGGTGCTTCAGAATTTTAGAATTCATATGTTGAATATCAGCGCGGATCATCTTGAGGTCTTGTTCAATAGAAACATGTAGAAGTGCTATTTCCTTATGAAGATCACCCACTGAATCACTCAATTCATCAACCTTAGTATGAATTTTCTTAAAATTTTTCTCTAAGGTGTCCTGAACTTCCTTCTGCTTGTGACTAGCTTCAGTCCAATTGATTAAATGCTTCAACAACTCTGAATTAATAGTAGGATCTTGTTGTATTTTAGTAAGTGGATGAAGGAGTTCAATAACAGATCGTTCTCTAAGTGAAACGTCTAATTCTATGATTTTGATTGAGGGTAATTTGAAGGTTTGTGTTCCTTTTGGGAGATCAAGATCATCAAGTCTGGGTAGTTTGAAAATTGGTTGCTCTAGAAGGTGTAAAACATTTTTAACTGAAGGTATGAAACCGAAGGGTCTAAAATGCATGATTAAATGCACAAAGGTTTCTAAGTTGAAATTGATACCTTCTATTGTTATACTTCTGTACCTTCCTTCTGTCACTTTGCCAACTACCTTGAAACTTTCATCTTTAGTGGAAACTCCAAATTGACTTCCTGATGCCCTTGATATGTGATGTGATACATAGACACCTACAGGTTGAGCTGCATGACATGCATTGTCTATGTTCTTTACAGCCACTTGAATTTGTTTTTCTATAAGAACATCTTCATGCCCTTCAAGAAATATCTTCATCTTCCCTTTTTCTTTGTTTATTACGGGGGTTGGACATCTTGATTGTACATCTGGAACAATCTTTATTGTTGTTCTACTTATTATCAAATAGATAGTTTAATGATCTTTTGTAATCTTCATTGGATATGGTTTTGACTTTTCATCTCGCAGAATACCATATAGTCTTCATTTTTCATAACTGAGAAGATGTATTGTCTGATCGTTTATTGGTATAGGCTCAACTTGTACCTTAACTATTTGCACAAAAGGTTCTCTGATAATAATTGAACTTCTGTTTCGATCAGGTATTGATTCTTCTATAACCTTTATTTTCAAATTCTTTTTTTTGACTAGTTGAGGAGGGTGGTAAAGTACTAGGTGGTGTTCAACTGTCCGTGCCTTTTGTGGAACATCAGATGAAGAAACCTTTTTCTAACTAGGCTTCATCTTCTATTGTTCTTCTTCTAATTTAGAAGAGAGTTGTTGTTGAGGCTTCTTCCTTTCAAATACTAACTTCCTTTTTGTCTCTATCTCTCCAGATGATTTTGCTGATTGAGTTTGCAGGATAGAGGCAATTGATTTAGTAGGCTATGGTCGTTGCTTTTGCTTCTCAAAATCTCCACCAAGAATCAGAACTTTCTGCTTCTTCTGTTCTTGTTGTCGTAAGGTCAATAATTTTGGTCTTGACTGCTTGGGCTTTTCTGATTGTAGCGTCTCAGCCTTCCTCTTCAAAGACACTTGATGAGTTAATTGTTGAACCCTGCTTTCCTCCCTCTGTAGAATCGTCTTAACTTGTATTGGGATATCAGACGATTGTTTAACCTTTCCTACTGCGGATATTCTTACTGTTGATCAAGGTTTTACTTGTATATTAGATGAAACATGTTCACTCTTGCTTCATCTTACTATAAGCTCCCCCTCAGACTTTACTTTAGGTGTAAAATCTATATCTGCTTCAGCTTCAATCTTGATTCCCATTTTTGTGGACAATAGAGGCATTAATAACACTCTTCACATTCATCTTTACTCTGTTTCCTCTATCAATTAGGATTCCAGATTCTCTGAAGAATCTTGTCAATAGCATACCGTAAGGTAAAGAGCCATAATAATCTTCCCTAGACTTTATCATGTTCTTCAAAATTAAGAACGGAAGATTAATGTGTTGGTGAGTAAGTAGATGAAATAAATAGTGTTCATTCAATGTCACCAGGTCCTTTAAGCCTACTCTTGGTAGAATACAGTGGATAAGAAGTGAGTGAAGAACCTTAGCCTTCAAAACGAGAGTTGAAGACTTCTTGACTCCTAGATTATTACATCCATATAGTTGTCGATTGATGTGAGCTTTATCTATATGACCATGAGCAATCCATTTTGTATTGTTAAATAGTTTGCTCTAATACTTGGACACCTAGTAGCCTTCTCGATAGAATCTTATGTGATTATAACCGACAAACCATCTACCACCGATACTAAGGTGTTGTCTACCACCTTTGCATTCTTCCAGAACTCATATATTTCATTCAAATATACCATCTCGTGGATATTGAAGAAAATTTTCCAGCTAACTACTTCAATTTCTAGTTCGATGTCCATTTGATTTTTCTTCGAGGAAGTGAAATCAACGTTTCTCCCATAAATAAGAGATTTCTCCTTTTTTGATCTATAAATAAGCTCTAAACGAACAAATGTATTTCTCTTAACAAAGCAAGGTTAGTATGTAAAGATAAAGATACGAAATGAGAAGAACTTGAAGTTTAGAACAGAGTGTTGAATCGTTTTTGTTGAGAGCACTAAACAAGTTGGTTTCAAAGTTTTTCAAAAATATTCTAGAGTGTAAAGTGTTTTAGAATCTTAAGAAGATTTTCTTTTTATACATACTCATGAAAAGTTACCGTTTGTAACTTACCATTACTATTTACTTGAGAACTTACTACTTTTCATCTTCTTCTTATACGAATTGTCTAGGCCATAGTGTGTCAGACAAATGGTCATCTAACATTACCATATTCAAGTTTTGTTTGATTTCCTTCAATATGTCTTCACTTAAGGGTTTAGTGAAGATATCTACCCATTGTTGATTCATCTTAACAAATTGTAGATTGATAATCCCTCTCTGTACATAGTCTTTTATAAAATGATGTCTAACTTCAATATGCTTTGCCCTCGAGTGTTGAATTGGATTTTTTGAGAGATTAATAGAACTTGTGTTGTCACAAAAGATTGGAATTTGATCTTGTTAGATAGAATAATCCTCTAACTGATACTTAATCTATAACATCTGTGAACAATAACTTGCTGCTGACATGTATTCAGCTTCTGCAGTAGATAGAGCAATTGAACTTTGCCTCTTGCTTGACCAAGAAATTATATTATGACCAAGAAAGTGACAACCTCCACTTGTTCTCTTTCTATCAATTCTATCTCCAACATAATCAGCATTACAGTAGCCAATTAACCTGAAATTAATTTTGCTGATTCCAACTATTTTACCCTGCTGGTTGTCTCCAAAAGTTATTGATCCTCCTTGCTTATATTGGAGGTCTAGGAACATAGACCTTCTTACCATCATATGTGGCTAGCATCCACTGTCCAAGTACCATTGGTGCTGGTTTCTTTTTCCAAGAAAGGAGATTTGTAGTATATATTATTTCCTTCTTAGGTACCTATATCTTCTTTGGTCATTTGGGGTTAGCCTTATAGTTTTTTAGCAAATAATAAGAATATTGTTTCTTTTTCTTTATGTTAGGAACAAAACTCTTATTATGAAGAACATTACTATTATGAACTGTATTCTTAAAACCTAAACCACTTTTATCATTTGGATGTCTATATCTTACAATCATATCATTCATCCTTTTTTTACTTTCAGTAAATGTTGATAAATCTGCTAAGAGACTGTTAATCCTTTGTTTTAGTTGATTAATTTCCTAAGATCTATCTATAGTTACTTTCTTTTTCATATCGTCTACTTGTTTCTTAAGGTAGACATTTTCTTTTTGTATGAGTTCTGTGTTCTTCAAATTTTCAGCAAATTTCTTTTTTAATATCCTATATTGATTTAAGATAGCATGTGAGTCTTCTAACAATTCTAAGTATGCATCCTAAAGATCATCAAAGTTAGAAATTACTTCATTATCGCATTCCCTTTCAGCTACCAAGCACATATTGCTTGTTCTGATGCTTCTGAGTCGGATTCAGATTCAGACGAATCCAGATCTTCCTATGTTGCCATCATGCTCTTTTTGTTTTTTTTTACTTTTCTTCTATTTTCTTTTGAGCAATAGGCATTCAGACTTGTAATGTCCTGGTTTATTGCACTCACAGTAGATGATAGAACTTTTCTCATTCTTTGAATCATCTTTGCTATTCTTTTTAAAAGTGAAGTCTTTATTTCCTTTTGATTTCTTTTTCCACATCCTCCTAATCTTTCTTGAAATGAAGGATAGTTCATCATCATCTTCACTTGAATCTTGATCAGATTCACTAGCATCAACATTCTTGATTTCTTCAATCTTTAATGCTTTTGATGATGTGCTTCTATTTTTCTGTATCTTCTGATTCTTCTGACCATCCTTTAGTGCAATAGATTTTTCTCTTCTGGGTTTATCTTCTGCATCAAGCTCTACTTCATGACTTTTCAGTGAACCTAGCAATTCATCTAGCTTAAGCTTACTTAAATCCTTGGCCTCTTGTATTGCCGTTACGTTAGGTCTCCATTTTTTTGGAAGACTTCTGAGAATCTTTTTGAAATGATCTTGACTATCATAGATTCTCTCCAGGCTTTAAGTCCGTCAACAATTGTTTGGAATTGTCTAAACATCTGATCAATAGTCTTATCATCTTTCATCTTGAACAGCTCATACTAATGAATAAGAATACTAATCTTGGACTCTTTCTCCTGATTTGTGCCTTCATGTGCAATGGCTAATGTGTCCCACATTTCCTTGGCAGATTCGCATCCATGAACCTTATCATATTCACTTCTACTTAAAGCACAACTTAAAAAGAACTTAGCCTTTGAGTTTAACTGAAGTCGAGCTTTCTAATTAGCTGACCATTTTTCATGAGAGATGCTATTGCCTTCATCGTCTGTTGGTGTATATGGACCATTCTCAATGATATCCTAAAGATCAATATGTGTGCAATCTATAAAAAGCCGCATCCTGTCCTTCCAATAATGATAATCTTCACCATTGAATGTAGGAGGTCTTGTGACCGAGGTATCTTCTGCTATAAAAACATGTTATTCAGCCATGTATCTTTGTCCTTGCTTTGTAATAGTGTTTCTTGGAAACCTTGCTCTAGTACTAACTAAAGTAAATCACTTGTTAATATAGAAATCATGTATAATATGTAGAATACATAAGAAGAGGGCTTGAATTGTGTAAAATCTTCAAAAATATTAATCTTTAGAAACTTCTTGAATTTTTTTAACAATTCAGATGATTATAAAAAAATCACTTAAATTAATGAGTAATGCAATCGCAAAAATTATTATCTAATCTTCCAACAACAAGAAAATTAAAAAGATAAGGGTTAGAGGATAGATGCCTTGATTTTATACTGGTTCACCCTTAACCTTAGGCTACATCCAGTCCTCAAAGATTTTATGAGATTTCACTATACTCTTCAACGTTACAAGTATTCTTTCTACGCTTGCAGAGCCTCTTCAATTCTCTCTCATAAAGTATTCTTTATTTGCTTTCTTAACCTCTTCAGGCTCTAACCTTTCTTTCTCTTGGAAAGATATTGTTTAGGCTTCATGTTACAAATGTATTTGCTATCTTTCTTTCGTACTTAAGTACAGAGTTTCTCTAAGTATTTTACAATTAGATTTTCTCTCTTGTATCGTATATTCATTGTAAAACGTTATTTAGTTTATGACTATACCTAATATTTATATCCTAAATCTTCAAATATTTTCTTGAGAAATCTACTTCTTGAATCTTCTAGAAACTGTTATTAGTTGAGTCCTGTAACTAACTCCATCTATCTCACTGATTGATGTTCTAGAATATTTTTCATTTGCATCATCTGGTACTATGGTTCTTCTAGTTTTATGCTTCATCTGGTGTTGCGTTTTCGTCTTGTGTTGACCTTGTATCTTTTTATGTTGACCTTTTGTATCTTCTTATGCTGACCATGTATCTTCTTGTATTGACCTTCTGTATCTTTTTATGTTGACCTTCTGTATCTTCTTTTGTTGACCTTCTGTATCTTCTTATGTTGACCATTTGAGTCTTAAGTATCATCTTAGTTTGACTATGCATCGTCTTAAGTTGACGATTTGTATCACTTACATTTTTCTACACACTTAACAAACTCATCAAAATAGTTCACATACCTTTAAGATTATTATTATCTGATTGTCATCGAAATTAATAGTGAAGTGAAGTCTTCATATACATGAATCAATTAATTAACTAATAAAAAATACTAAAATGCAACCTAAAATTGTCACTAATTATCATGAACTTATAAAGCACAATGTTCAATTTCAAGTTCTAATTGTTAGCAGTATAGAACAGGTTACTTGTACATCTATAGATGAGGAAGTTACAACCATAGTAGAACTGAAGAATATACTCACAATCATATCTCTAAAGGCTGGAGATAAGACTTTTATTAGATCCGTAACTTTAACTTGCATAAAGAAGAGATTAGAACAAACATCTCTTTAAGACATTATACCTAAAACCCCAACGACAAATTCTTAGTGGGTAGGAAATACCAAAACAAAGTTTCAACTTGTCATTAGGAGGAAATTCAATAGGAAAAAAGACTCCATCATTGAAGCTTAACTTATGAACATCATAACTTATAATTTGAAAGAAGCAAATGCTCCTACTAAGAAGCTTTTGATTAGAAATTTGATTTTGTATAATAAGGTGGTGATAATTGGCATTTTGGGAACTCGTTTGTGAAAAGGAAATATCAACTTATTAAATTACTTTCCATCTCAATAGAGAGAAATTACAAACTACAATTATCATTCCAATGGCAAAATAGCTATCTTGTATGACTGCGAAGTAATGACTGTATGCACCAGAGTGGTTTTAGATTAGATCATCCATTTAGAGGTTTATGTGAGGTACTCAACGTAACCAATTTCATATCCTTCTTTCATGTCCAAAATGCCTCTTACCATAGAGCTTTCCTGTGGAATCAAATTAAAGATGTTGTCGCTTACATTTGCAATCCTTAGATCCCTACTGTAGATTTTAATTTTATTCTAAAAACTAAAGAAGTAGAAAGATTTAGATATGTTTGAAATCCTTGCTCATAATTAAGAAAATTTATTGAGAAAGCTTAACTGACTAATATACCATTCGGTTGTAACTTTTTCACTTGGAGTAATAAACAATCTGCAGAAAATTTCTCTAGGAAAAAGTTAGATCATAGTTTCGAAAGCACTCAATGGATGGTGGCTTTCCTTAATTATTTCTTTACTTTTTCTTACAGTAATCCTTCAGATCATTCACCAATATTCACCTAAAATACTATTATTAGTCCAAAAAAGCCATTTAGATTCAATGGTTTTCTAATTAATCGAGTAGGCTTTAAAGATGGCATTTGGAAAGCTTTAAAAGCAAGAGTTTGTGGAACCAAGAAATAAATCTATGACAAGAAATTGCATCTTATCATAATGGAGATGAAACACCGTTTAAAAGATAACATTGGTAAATACACACCATTTGGTCAACACTACTAGGAAGGACTTGGAGAACATTCAATTGAATCTTCACAATAGTCCTAATTCCACTCAACTGCAGGAAGTGGAGAGATTTTCCTTACAATTTTTTTTCCAAAACTCTTCTATATGACTTTGCTCTCATGAAGCAGAGATTTAGAATGATTGGTTGAAGAGTGGTGATAGAAACATTTTGTCCTTTCACATGGCTATCATCTCTAAAAGAGCTAGAAATGGAATTTTTTTCACTTGAGTTCATTAACCTCAAGGTAAACTCTCAATCTAAATTGTTAGAGGGATCCTATAGTTACTTCTTTGAACTAATGAATAAGCCTTCTAGAGCTCACTCCACTACCTCTCAACTTAAAGAAATCATACAGGGAAGCCTTTCTACATAGGAAGTAAAATTTTGGTTTCCACATGTCACTATATAAGAGATTGATGAAATCCTGAAATCACTTTACCCCCATAAAGCTCCTAACCTGATAACTTTAAAATAAATTTCTTCCTAAAGTCCTGGCCTATTACAAAGAATCTTGTTTTAGAAGCTATTTTTTAATTCTTTAATAATGGTTCCTTATTAGAGATTAACAAGACTTTCATTACACTTATCCGCAAAAGTGGTGAGCTCAAAAAGTTCTCCAACTTTCACTCCATCTTATGTTGCAACTCTATTTACAAATTGATCTCCAAAATAGCAGCTCACAAATTGAGAAAGATTATTTCAAATCATATTGAAGCTACTCAAGGTGCTTATATCACTGTTAGGAACATTGGTGATAATGTATCGATACTTTAAGAGTTAGTTGAAACTTACTGTTAAAGAAGTGCTCTAAAGGCGATCACATTTAGCACTTATTGTAAAAACATTTGATGATTAATAAAGTCATTTTTCATTATTTCTATGTTTATATATTTATGGATTTGATGTTGATCTTAAATTGATTTAATGAAGTCTTTGATACAAAACATAGTATGGAGGAAATCATGATGAGATTATGATAATGAGATTCCTATCATGTGTAATTATGTTAGTATCTAAACTTTCCTTAGTTATACGATTAATGAGATATCATTAATCCGGATTGATTAGTGCATATTATACTCTTTGATTAGATCAAATAGTAGATCTAATAAGTTGTAGACGTGAGTTGTTTAAGGTTAACATGTGGATGCTTACTAAGGGTATTAAGTACATTAGATTGACCTACTATAAGACAATCATATGGATATTCTATTCCAGTTTCAATGATAATCTCATCATAGCAATGATGCAATTATCCTCTAACTTGAGGCGTTCAAGGATATCTCGAATACTGATCCTGTGCTTTCACTCCATTCATCGGTGCCTTTCAGGGGTTACTCATAGGGTGGTTATTAGGTACAGCTTGAGGTATTCAGAGGTAATTGAGTAGCCAATAAAGCATTAACCACTCATGATAGAAGGAGATGATACCCATTAAAGAATGAAGGAGATTGTCATAAAGGTATGTAAACATCTTACATTTCATAATCTTTTTTTCATATCTATGTGAATAAGTAGATATAGATTTTAAGGTTTCGTTTTATTTCCGTTGCGTATATTTGATATATATTATATATGAGATGCATGATCGGAACCTAACAGTGGTATTAGAGACATCTTATGCCTTGTTAGATGTAGAATACATAACATGTGAAAATTGTTTTCATAGTTATGATAGCTTAGAGTTCTATAATGTTTTGTTTGAAATTAATTATAGAAAAATGGTTTTGATGATTTTGAACAATTAAGTGTGATTGAAAACTTTTTCATGTTATTAAAATATTTAATTTTGAATTTACAAGAATATGTATGAAATATGTCTTTCTGTTGGGCATGTGATGTCTATTGGCTAAACTGATGAGGTTACACATGATTTTCATGGAATTTGAATATGGAAAAGTTATGTAAACATATTTGGGATGTGTTTATGCCTTTGTAATTTTTTAGAATTATTAAAAATATTTTAATAATTTTATCAAACAAATTCCCAGATCTGGACCGTTTTCCAGAAATTGTAGGATCTATTTTTTGTATGTTTATATTCCTGTTCCGGAACCTTAAAAATATTTTTATGTGATAAAAATGTGTTAATTTGACGTTTGAGGCATGCTTAAATGATTTTCTCGAAATTTGATTTCCAAAAAATTTTAGAAGTCATATTTGTCATTTTTAGTGTCATTGGTGTTTCGGTGATTAGGATAACTTTTTGGTGATTCCTAAATTATTTTGATCATCATGAAACAACCTAGAGATGCTTGTAATGATGAATTGATTTTCCAGAAAATTTTGGAAATTATAGAAATTATTTTTGAATTAAGTTTAGTAGAGCAATAGATTTTCTACAAAGAGTAGAAAAATTGGCATGTCTGGCAAAATTGAAGTTGTTTAATTTTGTACATCAAATAATTAATTTAAGGTAAATTAATTATGATTTAATTTTTATAATTAGGAATTCATGTTAATTAGAGTAATATTAATTCCAATCAAAATCACATACAATAATAATTTTAGCCAAGTTAGTAAAAGGAAGATAGTAAATCTAAGTGTTAGATTGGGCTTTCATGTTAGGATCCATAAGATGTCATAACTAAAATGATGTGTTTACGAGAATGTGTAGGTTTGCATGATGGATGCTTATGGGTTTAGGCCTAATTTGATTGGGTAGTCCATATCATGCCAGGT
>JANZLD010000002.1:59711456-59734895 GCA_026413575.1 Erythroxylum carthagenense
CTTTTTGCTTCAGCTGCTTTTCGCTTGTAAAGCTTCCGTCTGCTTTTTACTTCAGCTGCTTTTCGCTTGTAAAGCTTCCGTCTGCTTTTTTGCTTCAGCTGCTTTTCGCTTGTAAAGCTTCCGTCTGCTTTTTACTTCAGCTGCTTTTTACTTGTAAAGCTTCCGTCTACTTTTCATTTATATATTTCTCTTTTGTTTGTCATCAAAATTATTTAATACGTGAAGTCTGGTTTGACTTAACATTAGCTAATAACAAGTGATTTGAATTGTGACAGGATCAATGCATCAAATCTTGTTAAAGAGTTAGAGGGTGTTGTTACCAAACTAGAAGTGGTTGATCTTATATTTTCTAGTTTTTTTACAAATGGAGTAACAAAAAACAAGGAAGCTACCTTATCAACAAAAAGCTAGACAAAATATTAGTTAATCACCTATGGATGAGCCAATTCCCTAACTCTTATGCCCACTTTGTAACCCCTTTATATTTAGATCACTCCATTTGGAGGTGCTTAACCTTAGTCCCCCAAATGCCTACACTTCTCCTTTCAAATTTTAAACTTCCTAACTGAAAAGGATCAATTTATGGATTTGGTTCATGATGTATGGAATATCAAGATTGGGGGTTGTAAAGCATTTCAATTAATGAGGAAGCTCCATATTTTTATAAACAAATTAAAGAGCTTCTATAAAACAGATTAGTCCACTATATCTATCAAGTTGTAAAAAGTTAAGAAAGTGCTAGGAAGAGCTTAGGAGGATTGTTATAATTAATTAGACAATATACATACAAAAATACTTAAGCTACCAAGCTTGAGAGGTACAAGGAAGCTCTTTAAGAGCATGATTCACTACTCGTGCAGAATGCAAGAATAACCTGGCTGAGGGAAGGGGATTTTAATACTAAATTCCATCACAATTCAATTTTGGTGAGGAGGAACCTCAACAAGATAACTCCTCTTATGGATTCTAATAACTAGATGGCTACTAACAAAGAGCCTATAAGGAATATGATACTAAAATACTTTGATTCCTTCCTTGGTGCTACAACTGCTTATAATATTTGAAATTTGCAAGAATCGGTAGAACTTATTGGTTATCCTTCTTCCTTAAGTTAGGATACTTTAATGAGAGTTCAATAACCTTTTCCCATGTAGGAGATCAAATTAGTCCTATTCAGCCTTAATCCTACGAAAGTCCCAAGCCTTGATAGCTTTAATGCCTACTTTCTTCAAAAAAGCTGGCACATTATAGGTAAGCTCCTTATGGAAAATGTTTTGTAGTTTTTGAATTCAAAAAGATAATAATGAGGAAAATCAATGCTACTCTCATAAGGTTGATCCACAAGCTCACTAATGTAAGTTGTCTTAATGATTTTTTACCAATCTCTTGTTGCAATACTATCTACAAGGTCATTTCAAAACTTCTCACAATTAGGCTTAAAGATATTTTGAACCAGTTCATACATGAATCTCAAAGAGCTTTAATACTTGGCAGATCTATTTCTAACAATATTCTTTTGGTTAAAGAATTTATGAGAGACTATAGCTCAGGAAGACACATCAAGAGATGTTTTATCAAAATTTATCTTTCTAATAGACTTCATTAGGACTTTATCCCTACAAGTTTGGAATGGTTTGGATTTCCTAACTTTTTTATCAAATGGATTTATGCCTGCATATTAACACCATCATTTAGTATCCTTATCAATGGAACTCCAACTAAGAAATTCAATGGTCCTAATGGTATAATATAAGGACATCCTCTTTCTCCTTATCTTTTTTTCATTGCTATGGAAGTATTTAATAGAATTATTTGCTACAACATATCTAGAAAACCTGATTTCAAGTTTCATCATAAATGCAAGGAATTGTCTCTTTCCTATATTTGTTTTGCAGATAATCTAATTTTGTTTTGTGGAGCTTATTAGGAATCCATCTCCTTATTACACCAATCCCTTATGAGCTTCTCTACTTCTCTTCTTATTTAACCAATACTGAGAGACTATAATAGATCTTTAATCTGAACATCCAAGGTATACCTTTCACTTACTTGGGGGTTCCCATTTCACCAAAAAAGCTAATATTAAGATTATTTGAAGATTCTGGAGAGACATAAGAGAATTATCAATTGCTAGCATTGATAAAGCTTTATATCAGGCTGATTGAGTGCAACTAATCATCTCTGTATTGAACAATCTCCATTCTCATTGGAGTTCGCATCTCCTACTCCCTAAAAGAATCACTAAGGAGATTGAAAATTGCATCAAAAATTTCCTTTGATCTGGCAAGATTGACAGTCCTAGAGGTGCTAAAATCAAGTGGGAGAAGTTTGGTTGGAAAAAGTAAGAAGGGGGGACTAGTCTCACAACAATTCATACTTTTCAATCCATGCAGGTAGCCAAAAGAACTTGGAGATTGTTTAATGATAATGAATCATTTTGTAGTAAATGGATTAACGAGTTCTATCTCAAGGAAACCATCCTATGTTAAATTTCTAAAAGGAACGAAGTCTTCCGGTTCTCTATTCAGATCGTAAGAAATAGGCTTATTCTCTATCCTTTCATCAAATTTCAGATAGGGAAAGGTGAAGGTATATGGTTTTGGTATGATAATTGAACTTCTTTAAGTCCTCTATGACCTAAGGAGGATATTGGTCGATACTACTGGAAGAATTCCTCTTTAGATACCCCTTCTCTTCACTCAAGAGTCCTTCTTAAGCAAGAGTCAGCAATGTAATAGCATAACTCTAGGCACTTTCAAGGTAGAAGTACTGACAGCTACAAAATTGTTTCCCTAGCTATATGCCTAACTCTTCTACTTCATATAAACAAGTTTGGTCTCTAAGCACTAATGGAGACTATTCAAACTCTTCTTACATCTAAACACTCAAGCATCCCTAATCCTCTCATCCCTTGGTTTAATGTTAATTAAAAAGGGTCCTTAAAACCAAAAGTTTCTTTATCTACTTGAGTTAGGAAACCCTGGAAACAATTGAGCTCTTTCTGTAAAAGACAATGAAGTCTAACCTTTCTGGTTCTTTTCCTAGAAATATTTGTTAAATCAACATATTCCATTTTACTTGATCCAACTTTGTACAGACCATTTGTGGCCTTTTATGGCTTAAATGAATTCTTTTATCTTTCCAAATAAAGTTTTACGGAAATCAAGGTCAGTCCAAATGCCAAACGTTTTTAGTTTAATTTTAAAATGCAAAATCAAGATAACGTAAGTAAAAGACGGAGCTTTTAACAATTAAGTAGGAAGCCGAAATGTTTTGGCCACGGAAAAAGCAATTCCAATAAGCAAACAATTATGGTACTATAATTCAAATGGTAAAACTAGAAAAATTTTCCCTTGAATATATAATACAGTAATTCCTAAGGAAACAATCTGAACACTCCCCCCGCCCACTCCAACAACAAGCTGCAATCAACTAACTATCCAATATCTATCTAAAAAGAATTGCCGCGACCACAAGCTCATACCAGAATAAGACATCTGGATTCGTTCCCTTTTGGCTATCTCCTACTCTTGGACACACAATGCAATGCACCGTTAAAACAGCATTCCACCGATGAAGTAACATTTTTTCCATTATCGGATTGGGTGGTATTGCGCCGATATTCTCTTAGGAGGCAACTTACGCAAGATATAGAGGACCAGTGCTGATGGTAAAATCTCAACAAGCTGCCAAATTTTCAATTTCCAATGAAACAAAAGTGAGTCATCAATTTGGCAGAGATGAACTTCATGTAAAAAGACGCCAATTACCATGTAGTAGATCAAGTTCAAAATTGGGTGATCCAAGACATCGAGAGATGCATCTGAATCAAATGCAGATAGAAGAACCTGCGTGTTGGGATTTGAGTTAAAAAACATGTCATGAAAATCCAGAAGGATAAAACAAATCACAGATTCCATATCAGACGTGTTACCATTTCAACCACAATCTATGTGGAAGATTGTGTATGTCTATAGTGCACAGTATTTTATGCTCTAAAATAAGACGTCTTTTTGCATTGATATCATTGATTAACAACTCGTATTATAGAATGAGCTGAAATCCATATGACGGTATTTCATCATATATAGGAAAGTAAAGAACTAAGAATTTCCATATCTAATGTTGATAGAGAATTAAAAGACTCTAGTGAAACTCAATCAGAGTTGCAACCATTTGAGACTCACCACAAAGCATCTAATGAGGAAGCATGTGAAACATATAGCTGTAACCGATCCAACCTGCAACAAGAATAAGCTATCAATATGACCTGAAAATTCGATATTCAAATTACAATGTTTGTGTGCTTGCTTTTGCCTCATGTCTATATGCCAGTTTGATTACTGCCAAGTGTGTGCTCTCTCTGATTTCTTGTTTACAAAGAGATGTATGTTGTCATCTAAAAGAGAAACAGAAAATGAAAGGGAACAAGGTATGGAAATAAGTAAACCTCACGAAGCTTCTTTCTTCTTCCTTTCGATTCAATTGGAAAGCGTCTTAGCATAAAAAATAACCTGAAATTATGAAAGCACACAATCAACCATGCAAAACTAAAGAACATAAACACCAGAAAGTACAGCAGCGATTACCAAATCAAATGTAGTTATCATAATGGTTATTAAGCAGAATACTCACCTCCCCCCATAGAGCAAGAAACCTAATGCTGCAATGATTGACACAACTGGAAGAAAAAGAGAAAATGATTAGATACATATACGTCCTCAAATAAAATATTGATTGTTGTATGTATAGAGCATTATCAGGGATGAGAAGACAGGATTTAGTATTTAGAATGAAACATAAGACAGCATATGAACAACGAATTTAGAGCCTAACCTGCAATAAATATCTTTCCAATGAATTCCACAACACTGTTGTCATCTATCCAGAGGTACACCCAGATGCAAACCTGATATCAAACTCATTTTGGTAAGATATCTTACTTAAATTTGATAATAACCCCACAAAGATCCAATCAGCCTTAACTTCATTGGCCTACATGTTCTGTGCTAAGACTTAGTACAAACACCAAGTTTTCAACAATCACTAACACTTCGAAACTAGATTGTGATAAAACATTCCAAATTCATATAGCCTAAACAAAATCTTGAAAATCATTCAGTTTTTCGTCCTTCCCATGTTAAAATAAAAATACTCAGCAAAGGTGATACTGATGAGGAGGTAACAACATCAGGACGTCAGCCTGTTAGAGACTTTTTGCACAAATTAAATATCTTCTTCCTCCAACTTCAGGAAGGCATGCAAAGTTCTAAAAGCTTTGGATGGTACACCATTAATACAAATTTAGGAAAATTCAAAGAAAACACTAAGATATTTGTAAAGACCATTGTTGGAGAAAAGATGGCAGAGGACTATGAGATTAAACACTGTTCTGCTGTATAAAAGAATTGCAGCAACACAAATACCTGTATGAAGTACATTGTGCCATTGACAGATATATAAACTATCCTGAGCTTATCAGTAGGTAAACTTCTTGCCTGATCATTCAAATGAGGTAAATGCCATAAATCATCTTGTCAACGAGATGGAAAAGTATTGGTTATGAAGGATACAATTCATCAACTACTTGCCTGATGATATATCTCTGCCCAGAATAGGACAAGTAGAGTGTAAGTGGAGAAAAACAAGAGCCCAGGGAGATCCAATAGTACCAAGGTTAATACCTGGTTCAACACACGTTAGAATGTCCAACGCATTTATTGTAATACAAGTACAAACGTAACATAACATTCAATTCAGTGCAAGAAAACAACTTAAAAGACAGATAAAAACTTCAAAACCCGGAATTTCTTTAGAGCAATTGTTTCCGAGTATTATGTCAGATTGAGCGTGGAACTCTTTAATAGACCAAGTTAAAAACTAACCTTAGGATGCAAACTAAATACTTGGCTATGAAATCCAAACACGATTGCACGGACTGTAAAATATAATCCAAAAGAGAAATATCAGGGCCTATGTCAAAATTTACGAAGTCATAAATGGAATTTGGATTTCAAATTTCACCTCCATTAACAATGAAGTTCATGAGATGGAAAACCTTCTGCGTTGTCCAACCATACTCGGGCACTCTCAGTTCAATCCGGATCAATTGAATCTGCATGTCCACGAATACTACAAATCAGTAACTGCAAGCAGAGTAGAATTGGACCCGCAAAGCAAACTATTGAACCATTGGGCAGGGACAATTCAGGCATCAATCACCTAAAACTAGAAGACCCAGAAATAGGTCGACAAAGCCGATAGGAATGATGTTAAGAGAACAAGGAAGAACAGGTTCTAGTTCTACGATCAAAATTGGTCATTCGATGCACATCACCAAGAACATTAGGCTCGCACACACACAAACACACCCCCATGAGGACAGTTACAGAGACACAAATGACCAAAAGTACACTAGACAGTCCAAATAATCCACACCATTAACGACAAACACGCAAAAATAATGTCCTTCCACAAAAACCCAGAAGCAGAAATTCAAGTTTTGAAAGCCAGAAAGAGATCGAAAGAGAGGGGGGAGAGAGAGAGAGAGACCAGAGCAACAGAGGAAACAAGAGCATAAGCAGCACAGAGTGTGAAAAAGATCCCATCTTGCCATTGAGTAGAGTCGTTGATCTCATCCCACCAATCCCCAACCAACCTCTCTATAACCCCCATCCCTCTTCCTCCCCCTCTTACCATTCCTCTCCCTATCTACTCCTTTTTCCCAAGAAAATGAAAGAGATAACAAAGAATGTCAAAGTTTCCACTTCTAAACACTTCCCAAGAGCCACAACCCCGCAAAACCCGAAACAAACACCAGTTCGAGTAAACAAACCACACAATTGATTGACGGGTTTCGCTAACTCTACCAGACACCAGTTCGAATAAACAAACCAGGCAACTGATTGACGGGTCTCGCTAACTCTACCAGACACCAGCTCGAATAAACAAACAAGACAACTGATTGACGGGTCTCGCTACCTCTACCAGACGGTCCAAATGGAGTAAAAGAGCACAGAGCACCGAGCACCTAAGCTTCTTTATCTATCTCTCTGTCTTACTCGCTGAAGTAGATGGGTGCTAGTAAATCTCTTTTTTAAAATGAAATTACGAGTCGTTTTTATTTCATATCTAATATAAAAAGTTTAATTTAATTCATTAATTTTTTAATAAAACTTTAAGATTTTAATTCAATTTCTTTAGTAATTTATTGATTTAATTAACATAAATTTGTTATTCATATCATAAATAGAAAAAAATTATGTTAATCATATTAAAATATTAGTAACGAAATTAATACTTTAAATTAAATTTTAAAAATTGTTTTAGACAATAAATTAAAAATTTAAAATACTTTAAAATTGTTTATCTCTAAAAAACAATGTCAGAAGTTGATCACATTTAGGGTATGATTAACTTCGCGTAAAGTTTTTAATGTAATAAAATGGGATGAAATGATCTACAATAAAATAGAATGTTAGTTGACGTAATATTTAAAAATTTGTTATTTGTAGAAGATGAAAAGATTTATAATGTAATATAGTGAAATATTTATTATTTTATATTAAAGGTAACTTATTTTTACTATTTATGATAAATATAAAATTTTCCCATTTCATCCTAATTCATTTTATTCTATTAATAGCACTCCTTTTATTTTACTATAAATTTGTACCTCAAACGATAAAATAATATTTTATTCTATTTTATTGTATTATTAACGACAACTAATCAAATAAAGCCGTACATAAGTGCTATCGTTCTGTTCTGGCTTCCTAAAAAATGGCGGATCTTCTATTCAATTTTGGATCCGTCGTCAAGCTTTTTTGTTTCTCAAGTAACTCAAATTCGTCGCAAATGGTTGGTTGGTTGGATGGATCTCCTAAGTCGCACCGCCTATCTTGTTTGCTCTGTGGGAAATCAGTTTGTTTACCGGTGCTAAAGCCTAAAGTATTCAAGTACCATTTGACTCCAAACTTTCATCGCGTCAATAAGTTTTAAGGCATTTGACATTCTTTTGTGCCGAGTCAATTGATTTCACTTTTTGTACCAACACGCTTTATAACTTTTTTTTTATTAACTTATACGTCAATTATAATTAATGATATTGTTAAAATTTTAATTTCAATGACTAATATTTAATATATCTAACGTAATGGAGAGGAAGTAAAAATGTAGGGAAGGACAAACAAACCGTCTAAATTGGGAATAGATCTTTTGTTCCTTGTAGCTTTATTTTTTTTTTATAAATATCATTTAATGAATAGGTAGATTTTTATGAAATGAGAGTATGATACAAAATAATTGGAACATGCGAGAGAGTCCGGTCGAAATTAAAAATGAAAATGGTTACCTTATCAAGTGTCACGGTGATGTGAGTGCGAGATGCTGAGGGAGATTCCTTGCGTGGTGGGCCCAAGAGCACAGCCTGCGATAACAGAACAACATTTAATAATATAACTTGTTAGATGCTTTAACAATGTAACATTTAATGTCTTCACAGCTTTGACGTGGCAACTGGAACTGGCCGGTTTTGCCGGTTCCAATGTCGGTTTGGGCTCTTAATTTTATCGCATGCAGGCCACGTCGTCTGATTCAATCTTTACTTCAATTTTCTGACCATGTCCATAGGATTGTTAAATGCGTGTCAAAGTTCCATACGCCGGATAATCGTTCATTCCTACATTTAATTAATAATTATAATTCGACCTTAAAATTATTCCTTTTAACGACAATGGCCTTGATGTAAATTACAAATCTATGTTTTCTTTTTGCAATTTTACACAATTCATTTCATGGATTATAAATTCAGAACAAGTCAAAGATTTTTATTGGAAGCACACCTAAATTTTTGTCATTTTTGGAAGTTTGAAAAGTGTTGCCTGCACACATCTCGTATTAATAATAACAAACAAAAACTCCAATTACTTTTGACCTTTATTGCAATGAGATCCTCAATCTTTATATTTAATTATTTAAAAAATTAATCAATTTAAATTTAACTTGCTAAAATAATTCATAATACATGCCACATTAAACAAATGACATATATTCTTAAAATTATATGAGCACCATTTTCATTTTTATTTATTTTTAGTAATTTTTAATAAACCAAATTTTAATTAATTTACTCTTAAACTTAAAGCTAAAATACGATTGGTCAAAAATAAAATTATGACAATCAATTGGAATGTTGTTGATTTTCGAGAGGATTAATTTAGACACTAAAGCTTTAATAATGATAAAATTTAAAGATTAATTACATTAAAATATTCTAAATGTACCAATTTTTAATAATTATATATGACATTTATCTAGCTTTGGAGGCTTTGGCTTTAATCAATAGTAAACTCTAACACTTCTATCATGTTTTAGCTATAAATAATTTTATCCCAATTCATAGTACAACCTATTTCAACTTATGGTAATAAAAGTAGACTGAAAAATCAAATTGAAATATTGAATATAATTTTAACAAAAACTTAAAACATATTCATTAATTTAACATAATTTGTATCAAGTAATAAAAGAATTTCATTTTTAAATACAACTTTTGTATTTAAAATAATCATAATTACTAAATCAAACTTAAATTTTTAATTTTTATTAACAAAGTAATAAATATCATATTGTTGTAGCCAATACCATGAATACGCATTATACCAGTCATTAATATAGTAGCCGATACCGATCATTTCAACTAACATCGATTGATATTGGTCAGTATTGAAAATACTTGGTGGAGCTTATAGTTGACCAATTAGAATATAGAGAAGAAGATATTGATTGACTTTTTTCTAAGTTGGTTAATGTTGATTTAACTACAAATGCATAACATAGTTATAGCTAGTACTGGCAAGTAGGAGTCGATCCCACGAGGACTATGAGTATTAGTAATTACCATTATCCTAATATCTAGTTTACAAAATTGGTTTTGATTTTAACTTAAAAGAAAATAAAAACTAAAGCAAGTAAAATAAATGGTAGCAAGATTGACTCGAAGAATTGAGGAAGCACCTAGCAAACTATCGATATCATAAAATTATCGAGGTTTCGAATCTCCCTAAAACCCTTAACAAATTTATTATGTAATTATTTTATTGATTTATTAGACTATGGAATTTTCTATAGTATGCTAATAGCTGACCTTGAGTCTAATAACAACTAATCCTAAGTTTTCAACCGAATTACTCATGTTAAAGTTTATAGGATTGCTTTACCAATTTATAAATCTCTTTATTAGGTTTGACTATAATCCATAAAATTTATGTCATCATATCTATAAGGTTGTAATCAACTCCTTCTAGTTACAGTAGATCTATTCATAAACAGTATTTCTATCTCTTTATATGAAATCAGGTTATGATGTAATATTCTAATTTTATTAGAACATAAATAAAAAACGTAATTAAATCGCAATATATCAATCAAAACAATTTCATTAATAAAAGAATCAAAACATTGTTAAAGTATAAGCATAGGTTTCATCTAACCTAAACAGTAATAAGACATTTAGTTACACATGATTAGAAGCAAAATCAAACATAAACAGAAAGAAATTCGATTGAAAATAAAAAAGGTTCTTAATTCTAAATCTCTTTTTCAATTCTAAAGAATTTTCTTACAAGGTAGAGGTTTGATTTTGGATTTCGATCTTTCGATGATTTCTCATGTTTTCCACTTCTCTAGATCAAAATTGCCCCTTAAGTCACCTTTGAGAGTTTCAAAACACCTCTGTTAGTCTCTTTCTTCAATTTTCCTCGAAAAATGTCTTTTATATTAAATTCTAAGATTTTGGCCGATGCATGGTTGTGCATCAAACTGTACGTAACCAAAATCGTGAATCTACACTGCTTAGGAGAAGTGCACAAGATGATGAACGACTGTGCATCCCTTCCGTGCTTCGAATCTTCATTTAATGCCATGTTTTCTTCCAAATTCTTCTCCTTTAAGTTCGTGAAGGCAATTGTAGCCTGTGAATGATAGATGCATAATTGACTATACTTTTACGCCTATATTTGATGTACTTTCCTTAATATTTTATACAATTAGCATACATTTGGTACTTAATTCGTCTCAAGTCTATATACAGATGATAACTGCCTTCATGGACTTAAAAGAAAATAATTCAAACAAAAACACAGTATAAAATGAAGATTCAACAATCTAAAGGGATGCATAGGCATGCGTATAACCGTGCACTTTCCCATGGCTGTGCACTTTTGTGATATCCAAAGAACTCTGATTATGCACGGTTTAATGCATGATTGTGCAAGATACTGTGCATAACCTGAAAACCTAGAGTTCTATATAAAAGAGATATTTCAGAGGCAATTGAAGGAAGGAAGTGGTAGGCATCATTATGAAGAGTGCAAAGGCGATTCCAAAGGCGAATTGGAGCTTAAGGAGTAGAAGACACAAAGTTTTTATCATCAAATCCTTCAGAACACAAGACTGGACGTCTACATCGTTAGAATGCTCGATAAAAAAACAACCAAGGAGATTTAGAATTATAATTTTGCTAATTTCAATTCAGTTTTCTGCATTTATGTATTTGATTCCATGTTAGTCAATAAGTAACTAATTTTTCTGTCAGTGTTTAGGCTAGATGAACCCTATTTGATGCCAAAACATGTGTTAATTATTTTGCGAATGCAATTAAGTTATTTGATTATTGAGATCCAATTATCTATTTGATCTTTAATCGTGTTGCGTATTTACTTTATTTTCTTAATTTTAGTTTCTTTAATTCAAAAAACCAAGTTTAATTTTTAGGCTAGATAATATAATAACAGTAACTACTAGTACTCACTATCCTTGTGGGATCGACCCGTACTTACTGGTACCAGTTATAGCTACGTTGTGCAGTTATGATTTATTATAATTTTGATTATCACAAAATTGGTCAATCAGTAAACAAACTTGGAATGAATTAAGTACCAGATATATGATAAAAGTATAATTTATCAAGCAAAAATACATTAAAAATGGGTTATAAATACGATCAATTATACATATATCAAACATCCCCATACTTAAGCTTTTATTTGTCCTCAAGCAAACCATAATCAAAATTATAAATCTTACGCATCAATCCCTCATCAATTTCAATCTATCCATTCATACTATACATCATCATATCCCATTAAATCAATTTAAAATACAGGTAGAATCAAATTTTTCTAAAATTAACCTTTATGTGCAATATTAATAGTAACCACATCATAATCTCATTGAAGTCAAAAGCACTAATCTTTACACCTTTATTAAGATGTCACTCAATGCACTCAAGTGTTTAGGGTGAAAATTATCAAAACTCTCAACTAATGAATGGTAGAATTCTTACTATAAGCTTGCAATAAAATCATATCTCCACCACTTATATATAAAATAGAAACAAAAATCCAAAGGTCTTTATATAGGTTTTAATGGGGCTTAGGTATGGTATGATGAGGATAATAAAAAGGGATAAATTAAAGGATATTTACTACACATATATTTCAAAACTTGTTTACAAATGCACATAAGTCCTTTCATTGCAACTCTATTAGTATCATAAACTTATTCATTTTTTATATAATAACTCTTTTTTTAATCAATCATTAAGTACTAAGTACAACAATTAAAGAAATAATTGACATTTCAAGAATTTCAAGTCTCAACAAGTAAGTAATGTAACTAATCTTTAAGGTTCAAAACCATAAAAAGGTCTTCAAGGAAAAACAAGATAAAGGTTAATATGTGGGTTTAATCAATGAAAAAGGCTAAGACTCAACTTGGTTATTCCTAGGAGTAAATTTAAGGGTGCGGTGATTTTCAAAGAAATAAGCTTAAATAAGTTGTTGAATCTAAATGCCTTCATCATGTCAATGACTCTAATTTAACAAATATGGTCTCAATATGCATAATGAAAGCAAGTTCTAGAATTATTCAACTGTGCATAATAACACACAAAAAAGGAATAAAAGAGCTTAAAATTTGAAATTTTGCTCTTTGACTCAAAAACTCACAAAAAACATAGGTATTATGTGTGTAAATAATATGCATTTTTATTCAATTTGAAAAAAATTCAATGAATACTAAAAATATGACTTATAAAAGTAAATTTATTCTAACTATCATCCTTTTACATACCAATTCAAATTAATATTAAACAATGAAATAAAATATTAATGGATAAATTTTAACAAATTCAAGATATTATTTCATAAAATTTAATTATTAAGATTATAATAAGCTTAAAGAAATCATTAAAAATTCGTTAAATCCTTTCTCCACACTTAAAGATATACATTGTCCTCAATGTATACATTTAAGCATTTATAAATAAGTGAGAGGGTTAAGTTCGTACTTTCCTAAACAAGATAGTTTTTTTAAAAAAATTCTAATCCATCCAATAGTATCTATATCCCTACGAAATATTAAGAAAAGAGATAAAAAGACATTGAAAATGAAAATAAAAATAAAAAATAAAAATAATACAAATGAAAATAAAATAGCATAAAATAAAATCTATCATAATTCAGGGGTTTCCTCCCATACAGTGCTTGTTTAACACTATTAGCTCAATGTAACCTATAAGTTTACCATCATCCTTGGTCTATAATAAGTGGCTTGCTTCCACTCATTTCTTACATGGGAGTTTTGTAGCCTAAAAGTAAGTCACGTGTTGTAAGATAATAATAAGGAAATAATTTATTAAATTAGTAAAATCATTAAACTGAAGTAATGCCCTTTTCAGTGACAAACTATTAACAAAATAAGGGATAAAAAAAGTCTCTGAATCGACAGTTAATGTAAGCAGTTTGTCTTAGAGTAAGTGCGAACCCACCATACTTAAGGGGCTACAAATGAAGCATTAGTAGTTTCCTTATTGGGTTCCTCAACCAGTTCTTCTTCAACCACCTTTTTTCACTCTTCTTCTTCTTCATCCTGGATAAAGGCTTCTAGCTTATCTTCTTCAATTACCTCCTACTACTTCTCTATTTCCTCTTTTTGGGTAGAGGCTTAATCTTGTTCATCGTTGTCTTCTTCTAGAAACTCGTTTCCACTCCTAAGGATAATTATTATTCCAAATTCTTTAGGATCTATTTCATTAGGACTAGGCAAACTCCCTTATTGTTCGTTAAAACTAATCAATTCGATGCACCATATATGAGCCTCTTTTTCATGATGCCTCATGTTGATTCTTGAATAAATTCATCCATCATATCTTTAAGAGAAATAATTACCTCCTTGCCTTCCTGAAATGTTTCTTCATTCATGGAATTGGTTGTTGTCTCTTCTTCACTCTGCAGATGTTTAGAAGCTTAAATAATATGAAGTATTATGCTTATCATATGTAAGTGAAGAAAGTCTCTCAATGAATTTACGTTGACTAACTACTCTTTTAGTAAGGCATTCCATTAAGTTATCTGTAATACTTTCGTATCATTACTCTTAGTTGGAGCATATTCATTCCATCCACACCTGTAAGTTTTGCTCCACTCTAAATTATACCTATTCTCGTATGATGGGCCTTAAGGTCGATTTTACATGTTTGGTTGCTTTCATGTATAAGTCAGCACTCGACATTCATGATTGTAAGAATTACTCCCACAAATTTTACAACATGGAATGAACATTAGTTGAGCTTCTTAAAACATGTGAGGAAATGGCTCCTTCCAATACAATGATATTCCATATTGCGAAGACATATTATGGCTCCTATAATAGTATTGTTTGCTCCATCCATCCGTTGTGACTAGAGTTAAATAAAATAAAATAAAATACAAAAGATAATGACTAGAGTAATAGCAGTAAGGTGGTCCTAATATCAAAGTCCCTGGCAATGACACCAAAAACTTGATTGACTTTTTAAAAGTTAGTTAATGTTGAATTAACCGCAAGTACACAACGCAACTTTAGCTAACTTCGACAAATGTAGGTCGATGCCATGAGGAGTATGAGTACTAGTAATTGTCATTATCCTATTATCTAGTATACGGAATTGGTTTTGATTTTTAACTTAAAAGAAAATAAAAACTAAAGCAAGTAAAATAAATGGCAACAAGGTTGACTCGAAGAATTAAAGAAGCACTTAGTAAACTATTGATATCAGAAAATTAGTATCTAGGTTTCAAATCCCCTTAAAACCCTTAATTGATTGATATTTAATTATGCAATTATTTTATGGATTTATTGGACCATAGAGATTCCTATGGCATTCTAATAGCTGACCTTGAGTCTAATAACATTTAATCCTATAGTTTTCAACCGAAATACTCAAATTAAAGTTTATGGGAATGCTTTACCAATTTGTGAATCCCTCTATTAAGTTTGACCCTAATCCAGAAGATTTATGTCATCCTATCTCTAGGATTGCAATCAACTCCTTCCAATTATGATAGATTTATGTCATCCTATCTCTAGAGTTGCAATCAACTCCTTCCAATTACGGTAGATCTATTCATAAACAAGGTTTCTCAATCTCTATATATGAAATCATGTTATAATCTAATATTCTGGATCTATTAGAACATAAATAAAACACGTAATTAGATCACAATATATCAATCAAACCAATTACATTGATAAAAGAATCAAAACATTGTTAAAGTATAAACATAGGTTTCACCTAGCCTAAACACTAACAAGACATTTAGTTACGTAGAATTCGAAGCAAAATCAAACATAAACAAAAAGAAAAATGAATGGAAAATAGAGGGTTCATAATTCTAAATTTCTCTTTCAATTATATCAAATGTTCATGTAAGGTAGAGGTTTAATCTTGTACCTCGATGGATCTTTCAATGATTTCTTCGTGTTTTCCACTTCCCTAGATCAACATTGCCCTTTGAGTCCCTTTGAGAGTTTCAAAATGCCTCTATCAGGTCATGATTAACTATTAGAAATTTTAAATAAAAATCTTACAAGGATTTATGAGAACTTAAGAATTAGCAAGGCAATATTTTTAAGCTTATGTAATGAGTTAAAAAGTTTAACTATTTTTTAGCTTATGTAATTAGTTGAAGAGTTTAAATAACTTAAAGCCAACAAGTCATTAATTGTGGAGGAATAAGTAGCAATTTTCATGATGACTATAGGGCATGGAGAGACAAATAAAATTAATGCAGAATGCTTTTAACATTCAACTTGGACAATTTCAAAGTACTTTTGCAAAGTCTTATATATAGTTAATTGTCTTGGTAAAATAGTCATTACTCTACTACCCTTTACCAATACATCTCCTAAAATTCAACATAATTCACAATTTTTTTTTCATATTTTTATGTTCATTCATATATTTGATTACTATTTTCATTATGACCTTATGACATGTGCTTAATTAATTGTATAACTATTTCATAACACTTAGAAATTAATGAAATGAAATTGCTTAAGATACTTACTCTGACTCATATGTGATTTTAGGCACAATTCAGAAGTAAAAAAGTTAAAGTAAGTTGAAAACACAATATTTGGGTTGTTTTTCGAAGATCCATATTCACTTGTCTTCTTGGAGCAAGAAGAAGAAGATTAGAGCAAGCGAAGACAAGATAAAGCATAAAAGAATGGGATAAAACATAAAACACATGGAAGATGGCTGCTTGAAATCAACACTCACGGTGCATGTTTTTGTATGGCTAAACTTGAATTTAATGTGTAAAGCAAAGGATGATGGATGGTTGCAGCAGGTGGATAAAGGAAATACAAAAAAGGCAGCAGAAGCATAAAGGAAATGAAGCAACATGGCACATCTAAGAAACGTTGGACCAAATGGTAGCAGATGGACCAACATGCCAATAGCTAGAAAACGACAACACATAAGCCAAGTGAGGAAAGCAACAAAATGGCAGCGCACAACCAAGCTGGGAAGGAGAAAACGATGACATATAACTAAATAAAATAGACATAGAAAGAAGTAGGAGAGGGTTTTGCCTGATGTTATCAGTCTTAAGAAAAAATTACTGAGGCCTGGGTTTTAGAAAAAAAGAACATAAGGTTTTAAGATAGAATAGGGGGTTCTTCGTAGGACGTTTTTGGGGGGATGAAGTAATTTTCTTAGGAGATCTTGGTTTTAATGAAGAAAAGGGACAAAGTTCTATTCTTCTGGAGGCCTATGGAGGGGTAGTTTCCCATCGTCGGTTCGAAGGTGACATCGACGTTGACAAACCCTATTAAGCATATTATATTTCTCATTGAGTTTGTTTTTCTTTCTCACGTTAGAAATTGATTATGTTATCTTATACATATGAATTTAGGTTTCGTGTATGAATTATCATGTTATCATTATAGTTCAATTATTTGTGTATAAACCCATTGGGTATTGTGAAAACATGATTTGAATATGTTCATCAGATCGTTTTATTACAAACCCATTGGTAGAATTTCAATATAATTCATAAATGTTATATTTGAAATTTATTTATAGCGACGAATGGTTCGTAATCATTAGAGGTAACATAACCTAGGTTAAATGACACATCATATATGGTTATTACCTTGATTAATCAGTTTCCTAATTTGTAATGCTACTACCCAATTAAATCTAGAGATCGTATCTTAGGTTATTCAATAATTAGATTTAATTAATGATTATATCTTGATTAAACAATACCTAAGAGAAAACTCAGGTTAATTATTAACCCACGATTAGTAGTTGCCAGGAGGGGTTTGAGAACAACAAATCTAAAATATGTTTAATTAAGGTATAGGCCGAGATTGAACCAAAGAACCAGGTCCTTAAAACATATATCAATTTTGCATGTTTTCTTTAATTTGTTTTTAATAGTTTAGTTTCATTTTATTTTCTTATTTGATAAACCAAAACCCCATAAACCTAAATATCAATTAATTTCATTTTAATAACTTTACACACACTTATTGTGGGATCAACCTGGACTCACCACTGCTATAGTAGTACTCTAGTTTATTTTAACTAGCGTTATGACACGCTACTAATTTTAAAGTCGTTGTCAGGGAGTACGGTGTTTTAGTTTTTGTTCTTGATTTTAAATGGTGTTTTGTATATATTTATTCGTAATTAATTTATTTTAAGTTATTTCTTGATCTTTTCACTTTTTGTTCATGTAATGATTTTTTTTTGACATAGATGGAAGTAATTTATTTTATGGCTCTTATTCTCAATCCTATAACCAAGGTTGGATTGATAAACCTAACTTTAGTTATTGATGGAAAAATCAACATAATTACTTCCATGATAGTTTATAGGATGCACAACAATTCTAGCAAGATGAAAGGCAATTTTGGTCTAGTTTTCAAAATTGGGAGAGCTAGCAAAACTCAAGTACATCCTTGGAAGAATTAGTTAATGTTATAACTGTTAACATTTTGCAATTTCAGCAAGATGAAAGGCAATATTGGTAGGATACAAGGTCTAGCATTTAAGATGTGGAGAATTAACAATACATCTCACTATTCTTCTGCCCACATTACAACCTTAAAAAGTCCTTTGATTCAGGATTTTACATGTGAATTTCAGTGGTGCAGAAATAAAATGATATGATATACAAAGTTTTGGAATGACATGATTATGAATGGTGTTAAGTGTACTTATGGGTATATTTTAGTTAAACATATTTTTAAAGTCTACCATTAGATTGCTCAGTTTTTAAAGGTATTGAATGTTGATTGATTATGAGAAAAAGCTTGGAATGCTAAGTTGTTGCTATGATTTTTTAAAGTCATTCATCTTTGTTTATGATTACATATTTTTTGGAAATATAGGAATTAAGTAAATGTTTTGGGGTCTATAAGCTTAAATTTGATATTTTGCTCGAGGATGGCCAAAAGCTAAGAGTGGGAAAAATTGACATATGCTTAATTGATTGTCTAATTATTTCATAACACTTAGCGATTAATGACGCGAAATTGCTTAAGATACTTACTTTGACTTATATGTGATTTTAGGCATAATTTGAAAGCAAAGAAGTTAAAATGAGTCGAAAGCATAATATTTGGACTATTTTTCGAAGATCCAAATTGTATTCTTGGAGCAAGAAGAAGAAGATTAGAGCAAGAAAAGACAAGAAAAGGTATAAACGAATATGATAAAGCATAAAACCCATAGAAGATGGTTGCTAGAAATCAACACTCATGGTGCATGTTTTTATATGGCTGAATGTGAATTTAATGTATAAAGCAAAGGCTAATGGATGGCTGAAGCAAGTGGATAAAGAAGAATACCAAAATGATAGCAGAAGCATGAAGGAAATGGCAGCAACAGATGAAGCAACTTAGCATAACTAAGAAATGTTTGACTAAAACAGCAGTAGAAGGACCAACATGCCATCAACTAGAAAAAGACATCTAATCAGGTTGTTTCGATGTGTGTAAGTTATAATAAATACCTTCGATAATCTGTAAGTGCACGGTTCATTGCGTAGTACTAAGGTGTCAATCCCATAATAAGGGATAATCTAATCCTAAAATCTAAGGCCAAAACAATTAGCAGAAATTCAAAATGTAATGAAACTAAAATAAGAAGTCAATTCAATCAATCAAATCACAATCACGAAAATATTACTAATTTAGTAATTGCAACACACACCCAAGAATCAACCTAAGAGAATTACCGATTGAGAGAAAGGAAATTTTACCTATCTTTAACACCAACCTAATTGATTAGGAATTACTAGATTATTGGTTCTATACGGTCCTAGAATTGATTACTCTATCTTGAGTTATAACCATGAACCCTAATTTATAAACCTTAATAAGATTATAGAAGTTGCAATTTCTCAATTAACAGCCCATCCAAAACCCTAATTAGATCTGAAGTTGTCTAATAAACTATTGGAAACCTATATAAGATCTCTTTGCACAATTTACTGATTTGATTTAATTCTTGTTCTATTAAATCACCTAACTCTCATTAGCTCAATTTAATTATTTTTCGCTTTACTCACCCTCTCAGTTATCGAATTATGCACATCTAGAATTAAATCACAATAAATCTAAATAATGCATAAACAATCAAATTTCATAAATCAAAGATAAAACCTTGAAGGTGAGTTTAGAAGCAATATCAACAACTAAAAATCCTATCATTAACTGTTATTCCAATTCTATATAATAATAAAACTGAAAATAGCAGGAAATACGAAATTGAACGGATGATGAAATGTAGCAAACTCAAGAAAATCCTGATCTAGGAAGTACGTTGAGTCGATTTCTTCTCCTCTTCTCTCTTCCTTATCCTCTTTCTCTAGCTCTCGATAATTCTCTCTAGGGTTTCCTTAAAAGTGGATGATGCCAAAAACTCCCCTTTCTCTTTTTCTTATTCTTTAAATACCTTTTGTGCTCTAAGCTGCCCTAGGGCTTTTTCAGGGTCCAAAAGATCTAAAAAATCCTTAAAAACTTGACGTTTTTGAGTGTCTGCATGTCTACCCAACACAGGCCATGATTGTGGGCCACATTCGAGTCTTCTATCACGATTGTGGCATGCAGGTCATGACCTTCACCATATCTTGGGCTTCTGTCATGATCGTGGCATATTGGTTAACTCCAATGTTTTTGTCAAGATTATGGGTCGTTATTTTCGCCCTAGTGTCTTCGAAACTTCTTCATTCTTTGATGTTGACCCTAAAATACTAACAAATAAATCAAGGTACCTTAGAAAATAATAATTAAGCTCAAAGAATTGTACTAACCTATAAAACACTTGAAACATAAATAATTAACAAACTAACACATGCATAGGTGTGACTCCCTTGTCACCCCCGTGGATAGGGAGTCACAAGTGTGACAAGTTGTTTTAATGCACCATTTTGCACAGTGGTGATTTACCAAACTAACCATGCACTGTGGTGACATAAAATCACCACCTTACACAGTGGCGACTTACCAAGTCACCACTGTGTATAACATTTAATCAAAAAATTATATGACTTTGGTGTTTTAATGCAAAATTCACAAAATATCCCAATTAACATTCATGCAATATTCATACCATTTTCACTCAATTAATCTCACTTTTGGATCAAAACACAAGGATTTGTAACCAAAATCAAGATATGAAGGCAATGAAAAGTAATAGAAATTAGACTCAACAAATTCTCCCACATTTAAATTGTGCTTGTCCTCAAGCATAATAAAGAACACTATACTATAAAAGAACAAACAATGAAAACAACAATTTTCTCAAATAATAATCAAAGATATCAACGATTAATTCAACAATCATAACCTAAGAACTTGAAACTCATAATACTCCATGAATACGCAATTCTTTGCATATTTAGTCAAAATCAACAAATACTTCAATTCAAAGAACCATCAATAAATGTGATAGACACTCACTCCACTCTCCATCCTCTCAAGCATTCAAAGGTAGTAAATATTCACTCATCGTTCATTTCATGTAAGGTATCTATCATAAGCTTGCTTACTAATCCAATCTTCACCACTCATATCAAACACAAACATCAATCTGAAGGTCTTTATTTTGTTTGTAATATGGTCAGGCTAAGGGTAGGAAAAAAAGGACAATTGTAGTTTAAAACCATAAAGCTAATTGAGCATTCAAAGTACTTCAAAAAAATGACAAATAAAATACTCAATTCTTTCCTCTCACGTAATAAAGTTAACACTCCCTATTTTTACGTCTCTCATCTCATTTCATTTTTTTTATCATCTTCTCTTTCCTTTGTTTCTTTTTAATTCATTTTTTTCTTTTTTCTTTTTATTTTTTAATTATTTATTTCTTCATTTAGACAAGGAAATTAAGGGAAGAAAAATATAAAGGAGAGAAAATTACTACAACCATACCCATCCCTACCTGAAAAGTCAACTATAAGCTATGATTCCTCCACACTTATTCCCTAAACTTGATTATACCTTTTTAAATGTTTAAGTTGCCCTTATGGTAGGTGTAATGAAGTGGATAAACATTTAAGGTGAAGGCTCATATTCTGTGTTTAAAGAAAGAAACTAAAGTGATTCACACTTTAGTATAGACTTAATATATGATATACAAAACGCACAAGAAGGGGGTTTGAATTGTGTATCTGTTTTTAAAAACAATCCCCTTTTAAAAACTTCTTTTAAAAAACAAAACTTGCTTTCTCAAACAATTGAAAAACAGTATTATGAAGTATTGCAATATGCTTCTAAGTATTTATATTAACAACAAAAATTAAAAGTTGAGAGATGAGAATCGACACAACAATTTTATACTGGTTCACCCCAAACCGTGGACTACGTCCAGCCCTCAGAATCTTTTCTAAGATTTCACTATACTTCTAAAAGATACAATTATTCTTTTCTTTGAGCCTCTTCAGGTCTCTTACAATAAGTATTCTTTTTGACTTAGCCTCTTCAGGCTATCAGCTTTCTTCCTTCTATTGAAAGATGTTTTGAGCTTTGTTACAAACAATAGTAGCTCTAAGTTTAGCACACTGAATAAAATTTCTAGCTTTTTGTCAATTACTAAAAATCATTAACTTTTTCAGTCTTTGACTCTGACTCGTATTTATAGTCTTTTTCTTCAACCGCTTTTTGATAACTGCTTCTTGCTTCTTGATCTTTAAAGAGACAGTTATTCAGTTGAGTTCTGTAACTATCTCAAACTGATTGTTCATCCGACATGGTATCGGGTCTTTGTCTTTGATTCTTTTGTGTCATTTCTATTATCTCATTTCTGCTTGCGTCTCATTTCTTCTTGCGTCTCATTTTTTGCGTCCCATTTTTTGTCTTACGTCTCATTTTTTTCTTGCGTCTCATTTCTATCTTGCGTCTCATTTTTGTTGCATCTCATTTCTTTCTTCTGCTTGCGTCTCATTTTTGTTGAGTATCATTTCTTTCTTCTGCTTGCGTCTCATTTTTGTATCTGCTTTGCGTCTCATTTCCTCTTGCGTCTCATTTCTGTCTTACGTCTCATTTTTGTCTTGTGTCTCATTTCTGCTTGCATCTCATTTCTATCTACTTTATTATTTGGTTTTCATCAAAATTATTAATCGTAAAGTCATTTTGACTTAACAGAAACATATTCCTTTAAGCTCAATGGGGCTCATTAAGGGTGACATTAAAGTGGCTTTTTAAGCTAATAGGATAAATCCCAATTGCCTTCATTATTTCAATGTTTGCATAAGCTTATGTGACCTCAACTAGTATTTGCAAGCAAGTTCTAAAGTTCTTTAATCATAAAAGAACACTCTCAACAATAAATACTTGAAATTAATGTTTAATATTTCAAAAAGGCTCAAATTCTTACCAAATGAAAAATGTCATTCATTTATCACAACAAGCTAATATCCTTTTAACTGAAATCCAAGTTAATCAGTCTAAGCATGCAAGTATACTTATTCACTCATACTTTGCATTTCTAATCCCAATTGAGTTCATTTAATGATCATGCGTCTCTAAAAATAAATGGGAAAACAAACACACAATACACAATTAACAACCCAACCCCCCCCCCCCCCCCCCCCCACCCCC
>JANZLD010000002.1:59882902-59897902 GCA_026413575.1 Erythroxylum carthagenense
TCACTTCATTTCTCATCAATCTCCTTTAAGTACAATAACATCTATAACACAATACTTATACAAACACACTCATTGAAGTCATTTTAATATTTCTAATTTCCATCAGAGGTTCGGGGTCCAGCAATAAACATGTTATCCACGAGCTGTCAAGCTCACCTCCTTTCATCCCCATCTCCAGGTATCGAGTAGGAGATCAGATGAAAGAAAGTTAAGACATTTGATCGATTTTTGCATATCTTGTATAGTGAGTTTGGTATTGGTTTGTATATGGATTGAATATGCCATTAATATTTTGTAAGCTTTTATTTCCATGAGGTGTATGAATTATGAAGACTTATGAAATTTATGTATTGAATTGAGATATGAATGTGTATGGTTATGATATATGAATGTCACTGTATATGAATGGGATTGATTGTGATATGGATTCCGGACGGGAGGTTCGATGATTCTGATGATTGATTGAGAATTATTGAAGTGTTCTAGGTATTTTAAATGTGTTTGTTTGTGTTGGGATTCCGGACAGGAGGTCTGATGAATTATGTTGCTGAAATTGAAATATTGAAGTGCTCTTTGTTTATGGCTTGATTGTGTATAGCAATGTATGAGATGTTTAAGGAAAAAGATTATAGATATATGTTTTGTTTAAAAGATGAGGGATGATGAATTTGAAGAATAAAATGATTTGAGGTTGTGGAATTGTTAAATTCCATTTAGAATTTTGTATTGCTTAGAAACGTGGGCACGCTTTTGGAAACGTGGGCACGCTTTTGAATAAAGATGAATAAGATGAAAAAGGAAAGAAAAAATACCGATTTTCGGATTGATTTAGTCTTAAGGTTTCCAACGCGATACGCTTTTCTAAAATAAGGGTTCTCGGATGTCGGAAAGTTGTTTCGTTGATTGATCCGTTTTGTTTGCTTTCGATTCTGATCCATTCGATTCGCTTTCATTTCCACACACTTTTTGATCCGATTTGTTATTCGTTTCACTTTGTAATCCGTTCTTTCGTTTAATCCGTTTTCGCTTTCAGCTTTTGTCCGCATTTCGTTTTCCGTTTTTCCAATTTGGGGTCCGATTCCGAAATCAGATCCCAACACAACATACTTAAATCACCCATTCAATACAACTTTAGGAGGAGAAAACAAATGAACAACTTTTCAAAACAATAATATTCCCTTCTTGATACTTTTATTCAAAAACTTTTTATTTTTATTTTCTTTATTTTTCTCTTTTTCTTTTTCTTTTTCCTTTCCTTTTCCTTTTCTTTCCTCATTTTCAATAAAATTGAAAGAAGCTACACCAATAATGGAATTCATAATACGACATTTTGTCAAATATAACTGTTGTCTGTTTTGCAAGCTTTATAAATTTATAGCCCTCAAATACCACAAGTGCACGGGTCGTGATTTGTAGTAATTGAAAGGTCGATTCTACGAGGAGGGTGAACTAATCTAGTCCTAGGTTATCTAAGGCTAGAAAATCATGAAAATGAAAATAAAATTGAACAAGAAATTAAACACAAGAATTTGATTAATGGGAATGTAAATCAGGAATTTAACACAAAATGAATTAAAATTGAGCATCATAAAATTCCTAATGGAAATCAATCAAAGAAAATTACCAAATTGAAGAAGGGATCCTTTCTATCATTAATGCTAACCTAACCATTTATGTGTTAACAAGTTGTCGGTTCTAGACTATCAAAGGGGGAATTACTCATTACTCTCTCCTGAGTTATAATCACACACCTAATTCATTAACCTAATTAAATTATGTAATTTGCAATCTCTTAATTAACAAAAGACCTATAATTCTAATTAGATCTTAAGCCCTTTAATAAACAATCGGGACTTATATGGGATCTCTCTCTATATAATAACTGATTAGATTGATTTTACGTTCAATTAAATCACCTAACTCTCATTAACCCGATCGAATCATTTTTATCCAATTCACCCTCTCAATTTTACCAAAATATGAAAATGCCACAATCAATCATAACACCCATTCACAATAACATAATAATAAGTAGATTAACATTAAATCAAGGCTAAATCCTAAGGGAAAGTTAAAACATCTTAATCAAACACAAATTCATACGCATATTTATATTTATCTTCATATTCAAAGAAAAGAACAATAAAATGAAAGAAATATACAATACAATGGGGATTCGGATGCCTCGGGAGAACAACAGTCCCGAAAACCTACTCCTTCTCCTCTTTCTCTTCTTTCTCTCTCCTTGAGGTTTTCCAAAAGTGACAGAAATGAAGCTCAGTTTAGGGTTACATCTCTTTCCTTTATATATTCTTTTCAATTAGGGTAACCCTAGGGTTTTCTCTAGGTTTGAAAGGTCTAAAAAGTCCCTCGAAAACTTAAAATTGGAAGTATTCCTACATTTGTCTGTGCACATGCCACGATCGTGGCCTTTAGTGGTATGATTGTGGCCAACATTTTCACTTTCGATCATAAGCCTTGAGTTTGCTACGAAACTCCTCTATTCTTTGATATTAGCCCTGAAACGCTAGCAAACTCATCAAGGCACCTTAATTACACAATATTGAAGCTCAAAAGCAAGCTCTAACCCATAAAACACTTAAAACAAAACTATTTAACAAACTAACACAATTCTAACCTAAACATATACTAAATAATCAAATTAACAACTAAACGCATACCAAACTACCTATTAAAACATGATGCAATCTATAACGATCAATAACCAACGTACATATATGCAAACCCCTACACTTATATTTTCTACATCCACAATCATCAACAATCAAAAAATGTTCCATTAGCTTTAAGGCTTGGGTAGGACATTTGGTTAGGGTTAAAGCATGTAATACGGTTAGCACAAAAAGAAAAGACAATTAAAGCTCAAGGAGGATTATCGAAAGGAAAAAATTATATAAACAGGTAGGCTATTTGGTTTATGTAGCTTATGAAACAAGGAATGCCTATATCATTTTCAAGTTAATTCATGTGATAAAAATGAGGTCTTGAATAGAAAAGAAAAGCAAGGTCCAGATGTATATGTCACAAAGGTCACACATAAACAAAAGACAATGAGAGTAATATGGACATGTTAGTCTAATAAGGCTCAAAATCTTAGTAGTTTGTGTCTACCACTAGTCACTACTCTTCTAAAGATAATGCATATTGACTAATCACAAGAGAAAAATTACATAATAAGGTTGCCATAGAGTCTTCTAGTTAATTCACTCTTTAATCATGACTATATAGTCCTAGAAAAAGAGAAATTGTTTGCTTGTTTGTTTGATTCTCCCTCTCTTTTTGATTGAAAACTTTTAAAAAATGTAAGAAATAAAAATACTTACAAACACACAAGCATATGAGAAACAATTGTGGAAATATAAAGGAAAAGAAATTAATTTCCTTTCGGTTACCTCTCAAGAAACACCTTTGTCTAGTGTCGTTAGCTTGACTCTCTGTTTTCCTCACGTGACGAAATTATGATCTTCTAGTGTCGTAGTCTGCACTCTCTCCACATGAGATAGTTCAGGATAGTGCCTTAGTTGATGTCCTCTAATTTTTAGCATATTCCCTATCTTCAGAATGTCAATCTTTATTGAGTCCTCGCACTCTTAGAATCTCAAATGTCTCTTCACCTTTTTCATCCTTGTTTAGTTTCTCCAACATATTATATAAAGGTGAAAGGTTAACATTAATAATAATAGAGGACTCAACATTTACCTCTGAGCTAAACAATATTTAATTTTCACCTTTGAGCTCCTCCTCAACTTCTGTTTCACAAGCAATTCCTTTAGTAGTTCTCTCAAGATTATCAAGCTCCTTTTCACTTTGTAAGGTCTTTGAACTAACGTCCCTTAGGTACACCTCGAGTTAAGATGGTTGCATCTCTCCACTTTGTGATTCTAGGTGGTTGATAGCTTCCATCATCTGACCCATCTGGCTCACCAGGTTTTGGATTCTACATCTTGTTTCCTGCTAAAATTGCAGAGTATTAGTAGTAAAAGATCCAACTAAATCTTCCAGGGATGTACCTGAGTTATAATAATAAGCTTCTGGTCTATGCAAGAATTGTTATGTGTCCTACAAACTATCAAGGAAGTAATTTTGTTGATTATCCCATCCATAACTAAAGTTACTATGATCATTCCAAACTTGGTTATAAGATTGGGAATATGAGTTATAGAAAAAATTACTTCCATCCATAAATATATATTTTTTAATAAACAAAAAGTGAAATGATTATGAAATAATTGAAAAGAAACTAATTATAAACAAATATGTACAAAACATTAATTAAATTAAAAAACTAAAACTAAAACACTGCACTCCCCAACAACGATGTCAAAATTGTTAACATGTTGTAAAACTACACAAAATAACTAGACCTAAAACTATAGCTAGTGATAAGTTTAGGTCGATCCTACAAAGAGTGTTCGGTTAGCTTTTGTTATAAAAATAATCTATGTTAAATTTTATCATATTTTAGGGCATAGTTTGATATGTGTTTAGCCATTAATTCAATCCTTTAGCACGTGCTTAGGTTAGAATTTGGTTAGTTATTTATTTGTGTTTTAATTGTTTTATGGGTTAGTACAAGCTTTTAAGATTAAATATTATGTTTTTAAGTATTATGATATATTTGCTAGTGTTTCAGGGTCAATATCGAAGAATGAAGGAGTTTTGGAAGACATTAGGGTTGAAGCAACATCCCATGATTGTGACAGAAGGCTCAGATGTTAGCCATCGGGCAGACGTGCAACACTCTAAAACATCAAGTTTTGAGGGATTTTTTGGACCTTTCGTACCTCCAAAAAATCCTAGGGCTGCTCAGAATACAAAAGATATTTAAAGAACAAGACAAAGAAGTAGATGGAGTTTTTGGCATCAACCAATTTAAAGAAACCTTAAAGAGAATTCATCGAGAGATTGAGAAAGAGAAGGAAGAGAGAAGTGGAGAAGAAGCTGACTTGACGTACTTCCCAGATTAGGAGGTTTCTCGACGTTATTGCCTCCCGTCCTCCATTTCAATTGTATTTCCTATTTATTTTCAATTTTATCATTGTATATAATTGGATTGAATAGTTGATGATAGATCTAAATGTTGAGGATGTTCTAAACTCACCTTTGGAGTTTTATTCTTGATTTAATGAAATATGATTGTTTTTATGTTTATTGGATTTATTGTGATTTAATTCTGTGATTGCATAATTCGATAATAAACTGAGAGGGTGAATTGAATAAAAAATAATTAAATTGGGCTAACAAGACTTAGGAGATTAAGTAGAACAGGAATTAAATCAAATTGGTAATTGTGTGAAGAGAGATCTTGCACAGGTTCCTGGTAGTTTATTGGACAAATTCAAATCTAATTAGGGTTTTGGATAGATTGTTAATCGAGAGATTGCAATTTTTGTAATTTGATTAGGGTTTATAATTTAGGGTAAATGGTTATAACTCGATAAAGAATAATTAACTCTAGGATCGTCTAGAACCAATAATCCGGTAATTCATAATCAATTAGGTTAGCGTTAAGGATGGGTAAAATTCCCTTTTTCTCAATTGGTAATTCTCTTAGGTTGATTTTTGTGTGTATGTTCCAAATGCTGAATTATTAATATTTTCGTGATTGATTCTTAATTTGATTTGATTAATTAAATTGAGATCTTGTTTTAGTTTCATTATATATTGAGTTTCTGCAATTTATTTTGGCCTTTGAGTTTAGGATTAGATTATCCCTCTTTATGGGATCGACACCTTAGGTACTATGCGAATAAACCGTGAGCTTACAAATTATCAAGGGTATTTATTAAAACTTACACACATCAAACACTCGATCAAGTTTTTGACACCATTGCTGGGGAGGTGATTAGTTCAGTTCTTTAGTCTAATGCTTTTTCACTATCTCTTTTTTTTAAACGTTTAGGGCATAAAGTATAGATAAAATAAGACATTTTAGAGTGAGAATAAGACATCTGAAGAGCTTGATGCTAAGAAGAAATTGAAAGAACAATGATGGAAGATAGATATTATAGGGAGCAAGGAACTTTTGCGAACTACAATGATGCACAATATAGTTGAGGAAGTATGGAACATATACACTTCCTATTGGTCTAACAGTTTAAAGACTCACTTTAAGACCAATCAGGATTTCAGTAAGATGAGGCCAATTCATGGGATTCTAAATTGGACAAGATCATAGATAAGCTCACGGACATAGAAGAGGGCTAGAAGGGACTAGAAGAGAAAATTGAGCAAGTAATGGAAAATCATGCCTTGTCTATTCACAACCTAAAGATTCGAGTGAGACAACTTTCCCATAAATTTTGTAAGAGAAGTATGGAAGACTCTCTAAGTAATATGGAAATACATCAAAGAGAGCAATATGAGGATATCACATCTAAGAATGAGGGAGAGCCAGAAGGATCATTGGAAAACTAAACTGAGCCTTACCTTATTGTAGACCAAACGATGAAGAAAAGAATGCCACCCCTCCCTATTATTCACCAGCTCTTAATATACCATGTGTGAACATCGAAAAATCTTTAGTATGTCTGTGAAAAGAACTTTATCCTTTGGATTAATGATGACCAAGTGACATTCAATATGAATGGGGTATTAGAGAATCCGAAGGAGAGTAGCTCAGTTACAGAATCCTAAAGAGAGTAGCTCATTTAGGATAATTGATGTGTTCGATTCTTCTAAAGAACAAAAGGACAAAGAACATATGACAACAAACATCGAGTTTGAAGAAGCTATAAAAGTCTCTGTTTGTGACTCGAAAGAAGTAGAGGAAACAAAGGTGATTAAGGAAGAAAGAGAATAACCAACCTTTTTATAGGAAAAACTGTTGGATTCGAACGAAGATTTAGGGAGTTTTGTTATTCCCTATTTTGTTGATTGTTCATTTGATAAAAGGACATAATTGAGCTTAATTCTTTTTCATAATGTTATCAGTATTGTCCTTTTGATTATTTTGCAATTTGTAGCTTACTTGTAGGTTGCAAAACTGATGTTAAATGAAAAAGGTGGAAGTAAGTCTCAAGACGAGGGAAGGAATAGGGTGGCGGACTTCAGAGCACCCTTCCCCATCTACACAGAAGAGGAAGGTATTTGTTTCTAGTCCCTCATTGCTAAACAAATCGTAGTCCCAAAATATTTTCATTTTAATATGCTTGATAGGCTAGAACTGTGGGATAGGGTAGAGAACTTAGTAGAAAGAATTTAGTGGGTGAAGTTCGTACACTTCCAATATCTTGTCTACTAGATCTCACTCTCTTCCCTATATTATAAACCTAGTAACCCTAAAGAAATGTAGTTTAGGTTGTGGGCACGAAACTATGAGTTAAACATAAAAATTATAGGCAATATTTGAGTCTTCCATTATTAATTAGCATGATGACTTTCATGCTTCTCGCTATTAGAAAGAACTCACTGGGTTAGAGATTTTCGACACTAAAAATACCCACAACAACATTATAAGAACCCATGAGCACTTGTTATTGCACAAATTCGTGTGTCAATTGGTTTTTGATAAATCAGAAACCAACAAGTGCTCAGCAAAGGAAATTTTCCTAATATGGTGCATGAATCACAGCATCCTAGTGTGCACCTTCGCACATTTGCTGAGCACTATTGTTGCAACTCTATGTAAGAGGAGCGATAATTTGGGTGGGGTTACTTGGTTTTTGCCATCGCTAAGTATTATGGTGTGGATTGTAGCGGTTTAACCATCCACCTCCCAGATTTTATAAATCATCATCATCTATGGTGTGCTGAAATCCTTAAGTCCCATAACATGGAATTCTGGGATATCAACCAAAAGAATCATGTGAAAATCAAGGCTAGTTAAGTGAGTTCAAGTGAAGAAATGCCTCAGTAGGCAGAAGAGGACTCAACTAGTGAGAAGTCTAAAGAGGAAGAAGATACAGATGAACCGGGCTGGAAGAAAGTGCTCAATACAATCTTCACAAACACCAAGGTAATTACAGATACACTTGTAGAGAACTCTAGAAGAAGGAAGGAGGTAGCCCAAACACAAAGACGTCAGAGCCAGGATACATCATTACTTTGAGGCTCAAGGCATCCAACTGCTACCTCTGACATCATCCCCACCTCCATCACCGTAAGGCTTTGTTTCTAACCCTTTTCTTTCTAAATTTAGTCCTTATTTTATTCTTATTTTTACTTTATTTTTATGTTTCTTTTTTCCATGTGGGTTTGTTTGCCTCCTTCTCACATTGAGGATAATGTGTTGTTCAAGTGTGGTGAGGGCTTTGTGTTTTGCATTGAATGTGAATTTAGTATATTGTGTGATAGTTTTTTAGGTTAGGTTATCTGTTTTGCGTTGAATGTGAATTTAGCATATTGTATGATAATTTTTAGGATGCATTTTATGAATTGTGTGAATGTGTCAATGGCTTAGATATTGAAATTGATTTAATTTTAAACAAAGTCTATTAGGATGTGAAGAGTCATTATCTCGCAAAATTAGTGAATTGGGTTCTTTAGCTAAAAATGTAAGTTAATTAGGATTTAATATGAGTTTGTCACCCTCTAAATTATCCCACTCATTCATAAGTTTAGGTCTTTCGACTTAAGTAGCTTTGCTAGTTTTTTTTTTTCATAAAAATGAGTAGCTTAAGGAATAAGGTAGGAAATAAAAAAACGTTGGTTAATTTTAAATAAATAACTATTCCGTTTGCCTTCGAGTTATGAATAGAGCTAATATCTAGTTAATAACGTGATGTAGCTGAGTAATTGGATCGACTTGAATCACAAATGTGTGCCTCCACATCAAAAGGCTATAATGATGTTTCAACCAAGCAGCTTAATAAAAAAATGACTTAGTTGATTAACCAGATTGACATTCATCCCCAATGTTTGCCTCTGAGTAAAAGACTAGGTGCTTACTTAATAAAAAAAATGTGTCTAATAAAACCTACCGAACTTGTAAATAAATTGACTTTTCATGAACACGTACTTAGAAGTAGTTACAGAGTTTGAATGACCAAAGAATTAGTAATGTGTGTGTGCAATAAAAAATGGTGAGTAACTTGACATTTGAGTTTTGATTAATATGAATGTTTAGTCCAAAGACCCTAGATGCAAATTTTGCATGTTAATGATATGAAATAACTTGAATGATTGTGTTTAAAGTTAAATTTATTTCATGAAGTTGAAGCCATTATCTCATTATTGCATTGTGTGCTTTACGATTTTTGTGTGTTTGCTTGAGGACAAGTAGGCATTTAAGCATCGGATTATTGATAAGTGTAAATTGCATCATGTTTTAGGAAATAATTTGATATGTGTTTAGTCGCTAATTCGATCATTTAGCCATTAATCTGAATTCAAGGGATTTTATGAACCTTTCACACCTTAAAAAAATCCTAGAGCTACTCAAAACATAAAATATATTTAAAGAACAAGACAAAATTAGAGGGATCTTTTGACATTAGCCACCTTGAAGAAACCCTAGAGAGAATTCATTGAGCGATTGGGAAAGAGAAGAAGGAAAAGAGAAGTGGAGAAGAAGCTGACTCGATGTACTTCCCAAATCACGAGGTTTCCCGACGCCACTGCCTCCCGTCCTCCATTTCAATTATATTTCCTACTTCTTTTAGTTTTAACATTATATAGAATTGGATTGAATTGTTGATGATAGATCTAAATGTTGAGGATGTTCTAAACTCACCTTTGGAGTTTTATTCTTGATTTAATAAAATCTAAATTTTTTTTATTATTGGATTTATTACGATTAAATTCTGTGATTGTATAATTCGATAATAAACTGAGAGGGTGAATCGAATGAAAAATAATTAAATTGGGCTAATGAGAGTTAATTGATTTAACAGAACATGAATTAAATCAAGTCGGTAATTGTGAGAAAGGAGATCTTGCATAGTTTCTCGATAGTTTATTGGACAATTTTAGATCTAATCAGTGTTTTGGATAGATTGTTAATCGAGCGATTGCAATTTTCATAATCTGATTAGAGTTTATAATTTGAGGTTAATGGTTATAACTTGAGAAAGGGTAATCAGCCCTAGGATCATCTAGAATTAATAATATGGTAATTTATAATGAATTAGGTTAGCATTAAGGATAGGTAAAATTTTCTTTCTCTTAATTAGTAATTCTCTTAGGTTGATTTTTGGGTGTGTGCTGCCATTGCTTAAATATTAAAATTTTTGTGATTAATTCTTAATTTGATTTGATTGATTGAATTGAATTCTCATTTTAGTTTCAATATATTTTAAAATTTTTCTATTTATTTTGGCCTTAGATTTTAGGATTAGATTCTCCCTCTTCATGAGATCGACACCTTAGGTACTAAGTGAATGAACCGTGCGTATGTGGATTATTGACAGTATTTATTAAAACTTACACACACAAAACACTCGATCATTTTATTAGATCATTGAGAGGATAGGATGTTTGGCCTATAAGTTAGCTTTATCGAATGAGATGTCTTAATTCCATAGTGTGTTTCATATGAGTATGCTCTGAAGATACCGATCGAATCCGACACATATAATACCAGTTTAAGAGATTAAGGTTGCTAGTAACTTAAGTTATGTTGAAGAGCCGATCAAGATAGTGGGATCATAGATCAAACAGTTGAGGAATCAAGTCATTCCATTGGTGAAAGTCCTATGGAGGAATCACTCAACTAAGGAAGCCACGTGGGAAGCGGAGAACATATGAGGAGACAATATCCCCACCTCTTCGAACAATTGGGTAAGAATTTTGGGGGCGAAATTTCTTTTAAGGATGGGAGAATTATAACATCCCATTACCCATGCTGAGGTTAGAATATAATATATGAGAGATGATTAAGAGATTAGAAAATGGAATTCTGGTTCATGTATAATATGACATATGCATACACGTGAATAGTAAAATTTTGTCCATAAAAATGATTATACGTGCATTCATTGACATTCCAGGTATAATTGTTTATAAATGTTATTGTTATTGAGAATTGTGGTTTTTATATGTTGAAAATTGAATTAGAGAGTGTATTTGCTAATTTAGAATTTTTGAAAAATTTTCTGAAATTTTTGGATATTTTTGGACTAGAAAATTTATCAAGTGGCAAAACAATTGTTAAATCGTAGTAGAATTTACTATCCAATAGAGATGAAAATTTTAATAAATGACTTTGGGATTTATTGATAAGTGTTGATTAAAATTTGGAGATAATTAGAGTAGAAATTAAAATTGATTGCACTAGTTAAATGAAGGAACCTATTCTAATGCTTTAGAAATTGGTGCAAGTGACATAAGCTGTTTTTTCTAATTGAAAGACACCCCCTTGTTTTGTTCTCTCTCGATGCTTTATGTTTAAAAGAAATTGGTGTTTATTCTTGGTTTCTTCCTTATTTTTGTGACTTCTCTTCTCCTTCTCTTCTTCTTCTTCTTGACTTATTTCTTCACACCTCCATTCACGTTGACATAGCCACTCATCTTCCATTTTCTACTCCTTCACCTTGCTCTCTCTTTCATTCTCACTAAAAACCCATCCTTACCACTTGTAGAAGATGAAGATCGTGGGTTGTTGGTGAAGCTAGGGATTTTTGGTATTCTTGAAGGTTTTGGAGATTTTGGAGCTAAATCAAGTAAGTAGGGCTTTAATCATTATAGGCAATGTTAAATGAAGCATTTATGATGAGAAGTTGATGTAATTTTCTTGCTTTTGTATATGCTGATAATGCTTGATGAGTAATAATTCATATATTGTATTTGAGATGTGTTAGAGGCTAAATGATCAAAAGGGTGCTAGATTGAGTGTAGAAAATTAGTGGATGAATGTATATGTTTATGTTCTATGTAAGGTATTTATGATCAAGCATGGAATTTTGATTTGAGTATAAATGACGTTGAGCTAAACTTGAGGTATACATGAAGTGGTTATCAACTTGAAATAATGAACTTAGGAAAGAGATATGTTATGAAAAAAACAATAGGAATTTATGAATGATGAGATGTAATTGATTGTTGATGAATAGGTCTATGAACATGTCCTATTTTTGGTTTAATGATCAAATTTAGATCATGATTTGTTGGTGAATGATATTGAGATGAAATGGAGTTGAGAATCAAGAGTAAATGAAATAGAAAAAGGTGATCTTTGTACAAGTTATGTTGGGTGTAAAATATGGAGAATTGGAAGATGAATGATTGGAAAATGTTCCACTGAGTATGCTTATGTGTTTTAGCCATAACTTTTTCTCTAGTTATCTAAATGAGATGATTCTTAATTTGATTAAACTAGAGAAATATAATTACATTTTTCATGAGATATCGAATTTAAATTCTATCCCTAAGAGTCTCAAAATTTTTCATGAAGTTAAAAAACTGCATATGCTTTTGTGAAAGTTCATCGCGGAGATTTGACTAGGATTCCTTTCAGGTAAAGTTTGCCACGGCGAACTTGTGAGATTTTTCCATAAATTCCTCTTGAGAGGAATTCGTCACGGTGAACTTTTCTCTACACTAAACATGTTTCGGTATTTTGGGCATATCTTTTTTTGTATTTATCCAAAAGGAATGATTTTTCATTTAAAGTAAACTAGAGACATAGGGCTACAAATTATCTGAGGAAATTAGATTCTAAATAGGACTTTAAGAACTTCAATTTCTGGGTGGAAGTTGAATGCAAGGCAATATCTTAGTTTAAGAATAGTATGACATTTATTATAGTATAACTTATAAAATACTAAATCAAATTAAATGATCTTGTTGTCATTAGAAACCTAAGATATAGGGGAAATTTTTTCTAGAAGAAATTATTCTCAAATTTCCCCATTTGCATTGTCTAAATGATAAAGAACATCATACCCAAAATTTAGTGTTTGGAGGAAAATCTGAAATGATTCATTGGGTTATGAAATTAGATTCTAATGATTTTATTGAGGAATAAACCATAAGTATAAATGATAATTATGTGAGTTTTGAAATATGAATGTTTATGTGATGAGAATAATAGAGTGATACCCTGGATTGTTATGAACATGCATGGTATATACATACATGTGCATTATAAAACACTTACAATTGTGCAAATTTATGATACGTGTATATTGCTTGTTATAGAGGAGCAACTGGAATGTCAACCTGCAAACGTTGCTAGAACTTCTAGGCATTAGCTTCGGGAGTGACCTGTGAGTAACCTAGTTGATCTCACTCAATTAATTGTTTGTTTTATATTATGTTTGACTTATTGAATGAATGTGAATTGATGGTTGATTCTAGATAATGAAGGTCCGATGATAGTGAAATATGAATGAATTATTGAAGTGCTACTTGTATGTGAATGTGACGGAATAAATGTTACTCAACAATGATGTTGAATTCCAAACCTTGGGTCCAATGAAAATTGTGATTTGAATGTGAATGTGCAAGCATATGATTGATTGAGAAAATGATATGTGAAGCATTTCAACATATGAATGCATGTAAGATAAAGGAAATTATGACCGAAGTTGCCAGGATAAAGAGCTTAAAGCTCAGAGTGTGATTAGAGCCTCCGACTCGATTGTTAATGTACCCGGTATCTACTAAGGGATATGGGACATTATGTGACACAGCTTGGTATCCACTAAGGTTATGAATTAGTAAAAAGGCACTCGATCATAACGACAATAATGAATGAAAGTAAGTCTCACATGCATTACAATTATAATTGACATATGCATTTTGTATGAATGATATGATTGATATGATTGTTCTGAAAGTGATATCTTATGTATATGCAAAGATGTGAATAATATGTTACATGTAATGATGTGATGCATGAATTGAGTAAACCATCAATGATAGTTGCCTCACTGAGTTAGCAAAACTTACCAAAATTGCAATGTTGACTTTTCAGGACTGAGGGACAACTTTAGCTACTGAGGGACATTTTTTCTTTTAGGTACAAGAAGAAATAGCTCAAAGGTTGGTCAGCTGGATATGGACAGATTAGATAGATTTTATGTATTTTCCTCTTTCGTGTAGCACATTTTTGTATTAGGCTATGATGTTGTATCGATATGGATGTTGAAAGATATATTGTAAATATTCAATTTTTACGAAAATAAATGAGGAAAATTTGGTTTAAAATATTGTGACTTTCTTGATGGTGTTTCATAAGAGAATAAAGATAGATAATGCCATGTTAAGCAAATGTTATGATTGAATATAGCACCTCATTATCATAGGTTATGTACTGGAATATCTGTAGGGTGTTCCAATATGTATTTTAGGGTAAGGGGGTGCTACATAAATACTAAAGTAGAGGAGGCATCAGATGCCTTCTTTTGCTTCAAGGACTCCAGATAGGCCTTGCAATTTCTCTTCTAGTGACCATCCTTGCCATAATGGAACTAAGTTCCTTTCGAGGCAGTCTTCTTTGCTTTTTTGACACCTCCCTTAGGCCCTATAGACTTTTTCTTCTTTACCCCTTTTCTTCGAACCAAAAGAGTCCACCAACATCACAACCTTGTCCTTACGGACAAATGGCTCAACTACCTTGAGCATATTGACCAGCTCAAGAATTGTTATGGATATGTTATTCATCCGATAGTTAAGTACAAATTATGAGTAACTATAGGTTAAACTCGTCAAAATTAAGTCAATACTTAATTCATTATCTAAAAGAAAACCCAAAGAGGCCAACTGCTCGATGTAACCATTCATCTTCAGTGCATACTACATTGGAGATGTCTCCTCATCCATCTTGGAGTGGAAGAGCAATCACAAAGTCTTGAACCTTTAGGACCTCACTTGCTCATTAAAGAGTTCCCTAAGATTATAAACTATGGTATGAGCATCCATAGCATCGTGCTACTTTTGCAACTCTGTTGACATAGTAGCTAGCATAATACAACTAGCCATCTTGCTATCGTCGAGATGCTTCTAATAATATGCCCTCCGATCATTATTAGAAGCATCAGTAGCAGGGGATCGGGAACTGATTCTTCTAAGACATAACCAAACTTCTCAGACTTGAGA
>JANZLD010000002.1:59944544-59957922 GCA_026413575.1 Erythroxylum carthagenense
GAATATTTGATGAAAAGCTCTAGGTTGGAGGAGCTCTAGAGAAAGAAGCTTTGAGAGAAAGAAATGAAGGCAAGTACTGTGACTTCTCCTTCAAGGTTATTTAAAACTCCACTTTAACTAGGACACCTATCCAATTCTTATCCACTTATCTATTTCTAGGTCTCTCCATTGACACCAAAATCACTTAATTTGGTTCAGTACTTCGGAAGATGTGCCTCAGATATTTTCGGATTGCCATATTCCAAAACAGTGTACTATGCCCAACTTCCGTTTAGAACTTAAATATCTTATAAATTGAATCACAATTATACTTCTAAGCAATTTGTAGGTCTATGTCCTTAGTTCACTCCAAAATAACAATTGTCTCATTTGGAATCCTACAAGTCTAGATATACTCAAAATACTGAAGTACATTCAGTGGAATAACCCTAGTTCATATTACTGAAGAGTACACTCACTGTACCCGTCCCACGTTTTTCGCTCAATCTTTCTCAATTCATTTCAGACGGCTAAGATTTTTGGTGGAGATGTAGGGTAATGTCTTACGAGTCCATTGGTTTAAGAATCAATTCATTTGGACTCCTATAAAAGAAGTTATGGCCAAGAGAAGAAAGAGAGAAGAAGCAAAAACCAAGAAGAAGACACGTCAACAAAACACAGAAGAAGACGCGTCAGCAAAACACAGAATAAATAAAATCCAGAAGGAACAAGACCCAGAAGAGGACAAGTCAGCAAAACACAGAAGAAGACGCGTCAGCAAAATACAAAAGAAGTAAAACCCAAAAGGAACAAGACCCAGAAGAAGACACGTCAGCAAAACACAGAAGAAGACGCGTCAGCAAAATACAGAAGGAGTAAAACCCAAAGGGAACAAAACATAGAAGATAAAAAGGTAGACGAAATGAACAAAACACAGAAGAAGCAAAACTAAGAAGAAGTGAAACTCGGAAGGAACAAAACACAGAAAAAGTTCATGAATAGAAACAAAAAAGAAGTTCATGAACAGTAACACAGAAGAAGTTCATGAACAGTAACACAGAAGAAGTTCATGAATAGTAACACATAAGGAGTTCATGAACAGTAACAAAAAAGGAGTTCATGAACAATAACACAGAAGAAGTTCATTAACATTACACACTAAAGAAGTTCATGAACAGTAACATAGAAGGAGTTCATGAACATTAACATAGAACGAGTTCATGAACATAGATGATACAAAACACAAAAGAAGCAAAATATAGAAGAAGCGAAAAGGCAAAAGATAGCAAAACTCAGACGATACAAAACACATAAGAAGATGACGTCATCAATGACATCATCACAGAAGAAGCTAAAAGGCAGAAGATAGCAAAACTCAGGCGATACAAAAGACAGAAGAAGATGACGTCATCAATGAAGTCATCACCGAATAAGCAACATACAGAAGAAACATCTTCGTTTATAAGGACCCTGACTTTCAGCTCAGACGTCTAAAATTTCTACGCTATATGTTGTTGGAAAGATAAAAGAAATTCCTACAACTTCTGAGAAGACATATTTATCTAATCAAGCCTAGATTAATCCTGATTTTCCCTCGAATACAAAATATGAATTTTCTATATTCGTTCAGTGTACAAAGCCTAATTCTTAACTTTATGACAAACTTTGAGATTCTTAAAGACCAAATTTAAATTCGATGCCTTCATAAGAAATGTAGCCATAGGTTCCTAGTTTAATCCCAATCTAGAATCATCACATTTGGATAACTAGAGAACAAGTTATGGCTAACAAACCGAAGCACACTCAGTGAACATCTCCAGATCACTCTTTCAATTCCCTCTACTTCTCATTTTTAATAAAATCACATTAAAAAACAATCATACCTGGAAGTTGTCAATGAATGCATGTACAATTATTTTTATGTGCAGCAACATTTACTATTCAATATATATGTGTATGTCATATTATGCATGAGCATGGAATGTGTTTCCTACTTCCTCAGCACTTTCTCTCTTCTATTAATTTTGCCTTTACTAGGGTAACGGGATGTTACAGAAATGGGCAATGAATGTAGCTTCCCTACTAGAGCTTGGTGCTTAGCCTTAACTTGCTGGCTTGTTATACATTTAAATACATACTCCACCACCTGCTTCTTCATTCTAGGCCACCAGAAATGTTGCTTAAGCGTGTTATACATCTTGGTAGTACCAGGAAGTATAGCATAGGTGGCCATATGAGCTTCTTAAGAATTTCTTCCCTCAGATCCTCCACATTGGGCACACATAGACTCTACGTCAACCACAGTGTCTCATCTCTAAGCTCAAACTCAAAATTCGGATTCATCTTCACTTTCTCTATAAGTGTCTTCATATCGGGATCTTTACTCTGAACTTTTTATATTCTATCATGTAGCATCGATCTCAGCTTCAAAGCAGCAATTAGTTCCTCATCTTGCTCCAAATTCAACTCCACATTTAGAGCTCTCAAATGAATCAAGTTGGGTGACCTCAATAACTGAATCTAAGCTGCATTGGTATTAGACTTTCTGCTCAAAGCGTCAGCCACCACATTAGCTTTACCCGAGTGATACTCAATCGTGTAGTCATAATCCATTAGTAACTCAATCCATCTCTTTTGTCTCAAGTTCAACTCCTTCTGGCTCAGCAAATACCTCAGACTCTTATGATCTATATAAATCTGAAAGGTCTCTCTATACAAGTAGTATCTCCAAATCTTTAGAGCAAAGACAAGAATAGCTAGCTCTAAATCATGTATTAGATAATTAATCTCGTGAGACCATAATTATTTTGATGGATAGGCGATCACCTTTCCATGCTACATCAACACACATCATAATTCTTGATGCGAAGCATCACTATATACCACATGTCCTCCGATCCTTAATGGAATAGTCAACACTGATGCAGTAGTCATCCGATGTTTCAACTCCTCAAAGATCTTCTAACACTCCCTATTCCATCTGAACATTACATTCTTCCTCAGAAGTTTTGTCAGAGGGGTTGAGATAGTCTGTGGTAACCTCTCCCTCGTAGACGCATTTTTCATACCCTAACGCACAGGATCCCATTAGAACTCCAAAGTTAAATGTGTTAAGGCTAGAGCAGTACCAGGATGGGTGACTTCCTGGGAAGTCCTATGGGAGTAGTGTCCAAAAGAGGCCAACACGATAAAAAAACAAAACCATGAACGGGAGTAGTGTCCAAAAGAGGGCTACACTCAAAGCGGACAATATCTGCGAGCGGGTGGTCTGGGCTGTTACAGTTGATATCAGAGCTAGTACCCAGATGGTATGCTAGCGAGAACACTAGGCCCCAAGAGGGGTGGATACTTGTTATCCCATATTTTTCGAAGAGGCGAATGAAACATGGAATGTAAGGATTTGGTAATCTCTCCCTCGTAAACACGTTTTCCATGCCCCAACGCATTGAATCCCATCATAACTCCGAGGTCAAATGTGCTAAGGCAAGAGCAGTACCAGGATGGGTGACCTCCTAGGAAGTCCTGTGAAAGTAGTGTCCAAAAGAGGTCTGCACGCTAGAAAAACAAAACCATGAATGGGAGTAGTGTCCAAGAAAAGAATACGCACAAAGCGGACAATATTTGCGAACGGGTGGTCTGGGCTGTTACAATTGGTATCAGAGCCAGTATCTAGATGGTATGCTAGTGAGGACATTAGACCCCAAGAGGGGTGGATATTCTTTATCCCATATTGGTCAGAGAGGCGAACGAAGCATGCCTTATAAGGTTGTGGCAACCTCTCCCTCATAGACGCGTTTTCTATGCCCCAACGCATCAAATCCCATCAAAACTCCGAAGTTAAATGTGCTAGGGTAAGAGCAGTACCAAAATGGGTGACTTTCTGGGAAGTCTTGTAGGAGTAGTGTTTAAAAGAGGCCTACACACCGAAAAAACAAAACCGTGAGCAGGAATAGTCTCCAAAAGAGGCCTACATGCAAAGGGAACAATATTTGCGAGCAGGTGGTTTGGGTTGTTACACTCAAGCCTTAGAATATGGGCTGGGCAGCCCTGAGTCCCTAAGTGTCACAATGAAGACACTCGGCCAGTCTATAACTCCTAAGGTGTTTTATCCACCAATTTGGATGGAGCAAAGTTAAGAAGATAAGTTTTCGATTGTATAGCATATCCCTAGAACGATTCTAGATTGAGGTATTCGAGTTTTATTCCTCCTCTCCGCTACACCATTATATTGAGGTATTCGAGGAGCTGACAAGTTGGAAATAATTCCATTGTCAATTAGAAATTATTGGAACTCTCCAATTAAATACTCACTACCTCAATCTGATCGAAGTTGTTTTAATGGCTTGCCTAGCTACTTCTCAGCTTCAGCTTTGAATTCTTTGAACCTTACAAAGGATTCACTCCTTTTGTGCATCAAATACAAATAGTCATGTCTAGAGTAATCATCTAAAAGGTTATGAAGTATTCATAACCTCCTCTAGCTTGTACATTCATGGTCCCACACACATTAGTGTGTACCAGGTCCAATGTGGATTCAAATATGTTTCCTTTGGAAGGAAATGAGGCCTTGGTCATTTTTCCTTTCAATACAAGATTCACAGGTAGGTAATGGATCATTATCCAAGCCTATAAGTATCTCATCCTTTACTATCTTGTCAAGTCTGTTCTGATTGATATGACCCATTCTTAAGTGCTACAAATATTTTAAATTAATGCTAGAGTTATTGGATTGTCTTAGTTTTATTAATGTGATGTTTAGTGAGCCTATCATAGGTTCTATAAAGAACAATCCTTGTTTAATTATTGCATTACAAATAAAATCCTTATTCTCATATATTGAAACAACGTTTTCAAAATATAAGGAATAACTAGATTTTATTAAAGAAAAAATAGAAATCATGTTCCTTACAATCATTAGGATGTAATATACATCCTCCAAATATAACCTATGATTACTAGGAAAGTCTAAGATAACCACTCCCATTGATTCTACTGAAACGTAGGATTCAGATACTATTTTGACTTGAAACTAACCTTTAGGTAGTCTTTTTCTTTGCTGGAATCCTTGCAAAGAATTTCAAACATAGTCAGTGGCTCCTAAATCTAATATCCAAAAATTAGATGAATCTGCCACATTTCTAGTTCCTAACAAACTTAGGAAACTTATATCTTGTTTGCTTTTTTGGGACTCAAGGTAGATTGCATAATTTCTTTTCTAGTGACCCTTCTCACCACAGTAGAAACACTTTTCCTTGCTATCCTCTTTGGCTTTTTTTTTCATGGGTTGGGCCTTGACCCCTGTTTGGGCCTTCTTTTTCATTGGATCCTTCTTCTTTTGCTTGCCCTTATCTTTGAGCTTAGAAGAAGATTCTACATTAGCTTCTGGCCCATTAGCCTTGATATTTAATATCTCCTCTATACTCTAGAGGGTATTCATCAACTCACTTAAGGTGTAATCCTTGCAGTTGAGCTCATAGTCCATCTTAAACTATTGAAAAGAAGAGCTTAAGCTATTAATGATCATAATCATTTACGTTTCTACATCTATATCCGCCCTAAGCATCTCAGCTTTAGTAACTACAAAGATTACCTTAAGCATGTAATCCCATACCAGTTCACTGGGTTTTTGTCCGAGATTATGAAAGATTTGGATAGCTTTCACCTTTGCAGACATAGTCTTTACACCAAATATCTCATGCAGGTGATGGACCATTGCATTGGCAGTTTTCATGCATGCAATTTTCTTTTTCAACATTCCACTGATAGAAGCCAGAATATAGCACTTAGTGGTTTTATTAGCATTCTACCACCGCTCATGTTGCTGGACTTGCTCAGAAGTTGAATTTCTACCCAAAGGTGTAGGCTCATTTTCCATTAATACCCATAAATTTTGTTCATATTAAAGAATAATGTTAAGGTTACGTCTCCATTCATTAAATTTGTCTCCGCTTTCCAATTTGTTATTAGCAAAGAGCATTGTGAAAGGATTCATATTGTGGTGATTATGTCTAAAAATATAAATTATGAAAGAATAAGCATACTAGTCAAAATATTGGAACTTGGTATAAAATCATGATGCAAGTATGAATGATGATAGATTTAACAAACTTTAAAAAAATCTTTATACAACAATTATTTTTCTCATCTATAATAGACTAAGGTATGGTAGGCCATCTTATCCATTGAAAGAAAAACTAGGACCCTCCTATTCAAAAAACTACTAAGCATCTTCGAGCCTAACTTTTTGAGAAGTGTTATAATTTGGTCCATACATTTATCAATAGAGCTATGGTGGGCAGGTTATTGATAAATTATGTTAAGTGTGCAACTATTTGATTCATCTACTAAGGGTACTTGCAAACCATACCTCGGTGTGAGGTCGCATTTTCTACCAATAAGTGGACTTATCCTTTAGGAGGCCCAATCTATACAAGATCTAGGATTCATATCCTTCGGTGGGGAGTAACACTTCACCACATGAAAATAGGTCATCACATGGAGACCATGGACTCTCACATGAGCATCCTCTCCTACTCAATCTTTTTGGTCTTTAAGTTCTAATAAATATCATCTTCTCTATATGCAATTTATTATCAATCCTATAATGTTTCATTATATATCTCATACATAATGAATGTATGGCAAAGCCTAGGGTTGGCAATTTTCTAAATGGTATACAATCACGTAATATCGATATTATTTGCATCCATTTATCCATTCATCTCATGAACTAATAAGCTACTTTTGATTGTCCATCCTAGAATATAAATAAAATTACAGGGCTTTTAGGCCCAAAAATATCTTCTTAGACTTGGATTTTTCACTTTGAACTCTTAGCTCACATGATCCGGCCTAACCGGTAAATAAGTGTTAATGGCATTTATTTTTCAACAAGCTTTGTTTTTCACAAAATCGAATTTTGTTACTAGGAAAACAAAAAATCCAGCATTTGTATGCCTCGAAAAATGAATTTGTCAATAAGAATACAGAATTTGTAAAACTTACAAAACCAAAATTGTTAATAGGAATACAAGATTCCAGCATTTGAAAATCTTACAAAATCGATGCATAATAAAATGGCTCTAATACTAATTGTTGGATCAAATGACAATAGCAAACTAGATTTGGCTGAATGGTAGATTTTAAAAACTTTTTCTAGAACCAAAACGCAACAGAAGCATAATCACGAAATCAATATATTTAATCCATATATGATACAGTATTAGAAAAATAAATAGCATAAAAGAAGATAGAAATTTTACCGACTCCTTAGCTACAACTTTGACTCCTTACTATGGTATCCTCTCCTTGTTATTGTATCCTCTCTTTGTTATTGTATCCTCAACCGATCCAATCTACTACTTATTCTCTTTGGACGACTTAGTTAGCAAGATCCTTTTGCGGGAAAGGAGAAGAAATATTGTAGAAGTTTACCTTAGTAGAAAGAACCAAAACTAAGAGACACTCTCTTTGCTAATTTCGGTAATGAAAGAAAGGAGAATAGAATTCCAACCAATTCACCACCTCTTTCTCTTTCTCAAAATGAAATAGAGAGAGTAATAAATGAGACCTTCTTATTTGTTTAATATGGCCAAATGAAAAAAAAAACAAAAACAAGACACTCATTTTCAGTTAACAAATGAAAGAAGGGAGAAAGAACATGAAATGCATTACTCCCTTCTTTAATCAAAAGAATGCTAAAAGGTTTACAAATTTTTCTACATGCCAACATTAAATGACAACCATTAAACCATTTAATGATAAGATCATTAAACCATAAAATGAAGACACCATTAAACCATTTAATGACGATGAAGCATGATAAAAACTCACCTGATATTTAGCAATTCAATACTAAATGTGCAGCCATAAAATTTAGCTATATAAAACTGAAAACTACATCATGTAGTTTCGATTTTTGCCCTCCTTTTTTATCTTTACAAAATTTGTTTTAATTTAATTAATCTAATTAATTAAATCAAACCAAAATCTAGCCCAATAGTAAATGTTCACTTTGGGATTCTAATTAACATTTCGTTAGAATAAGCCCAACATTTATATTAAATGTTCACTTTGGGATTCTAATTAACATTTAGTTAGAATAAGCTCAACATTTAATTATAGGCTTAAAACACAATTCAATTTTCTTTTAATTAAATTGTTCTTGTATTATTATTCCAAATCTAATTCGGTCCTGTCTTCTTTCTTAATTTTGGTAACCTTTATTTATTTTTCTTACTTTGCTTGATAAACTTCCTAGAAGCCAAGTAGGGAATCTAATTGGACTTACATAATTCAAGCTCCAATAAGCTTGTAATTAATTTAATCTTATTAGAATAATTCCAGCTTATTAGCCAAATGTCATTCCACTAAAGGCAATTAGTTGTACTCTTGAATTACCAAATATTATGAGAACAAATGTTTCAAATAAGATGTCCAATTGTAAACTTTATTATGAACCATATTATAGTCATCAACATAATAAAGGGTAAAATTATTGTTTTGTCTTTAATTGGTTTTTCCTTTTAGATCTCCCATTTTACTCTATATGGTGATTAACATATAAGATCTCATCTTGGTGTTAAGACTTGATGGGTAGCTAGTCCATCAAATTATTAGTGCCAATTTAATCACCAATCTCCATAAAACATCTAGAAGTGATGATATCACTACAAACTCCTTATTTAAGTGAATTGTTGAAACCCCACCCTAGTGAGTCATGTGTCCAACGTCTTACGTGACATCTGGACGTGCATCCCACGAGGGAGGAATTCCCCACCATGTCAAACCTTAAACATGAACCCATTTCACTTACTTCCGAACAGATCTAGAAAAATTCACCCTCATTTCCCTCCTGAAACTTAAACTCTTAGGGCCCAAATTGGAATTCGATTCCTAAGCTAAAATGAAAAATTCAGGACTTTTGATTATTTAAAACCAAAAATCACCTCAATCGGATCTCTCTAGATTGAAAAATCACCAAAGTACGGAAGCATGTTCAATATTTCCATTCAAATGTCTCACTTTGATTTAATCCATAAATTTCAACTTAATCCCGAAAGTTCTAGATTTTGCATGAAAGGGTAGAAAATTTTCTTAGAAAACCAAGGCTTCAAAGATCGAGTAAATCGGAGGTCAAACGAAAAGTTTACAAACAAAAGAGTGGGAGGAGGTTTGATTTAGTAAAAATAGAAAATCAGAAAAGAAAAAAATTAAAAAAAATTAAATGGGCTTGTCGCCTTTTGCCTTGCTGCCGTGAGGTTGCGGCCTAGCGACGTCGAGGTCACAAGGTGAGCGCTTGAAAAACACTCGGCTCGCGGTCCTAACCCTCGCTCGCGATCCAAGTGAGGAAAGCGTTTGGAAAATGCTCGGCTCGCGAGCGCCTTCCAGCGCTCGACCAGCTTGGCTACTCTAAAACGTACCTGAAATTTTGAAAATTCATAACTTTTTACACCGAATTCTAAAATTTTCAAATTTGGTATCAATAAAAAGATAAAAGGAAGCTCTACAACTTCCATGAAGGGTTTAAAAACTAATTTGGCCTCTAAAGGGGACAAAAACCTCTTCAAAGTGACTGCTTAAATTAAAATTATCTTTTACAAGGACAAAACTTCTAAAAATCATTTCTTTCAACACAAAGGTCCAAAAATATCACATTTTACATCATTGGAAAGATAAAAAGAAAATCTACAACTATCATGAAGGATGCAAAAATCAATTTAGTCTCTAAGGGAGGCAAAAACTCTTTCAAACCTACTGCCTATAAAATGACATTTCAAACAGTAACTGCATTCTTTCAAACCTTATAGCTTCTTATTCCTAAGTCTAAAAGTGACATATTATATACCAATGGAGAGCTCTAAACATGAACTACAATTTTCAAGAAGATCTTCCAATCCAATTCAAACTCTAAGAGGGTTAAAACTCAGTCAAAGTTTCTGCCCATAATGTAAATTTTGACAACATCTCCCCTAAATTTACACTAGCGAAATTCTTCAACCTTCAACCCATTTTTCCAGTACCTGCATCAACACTTCAATATCAACTTTCTCCAACTCCCTCAATCAAACCTAGCTAGCAATAGATCACACACATTCTTCATATTCATCAAGGAGGCCAAAAGAGCCATAATAAACCACATCAACCCATTATTGTCTCCAAAATTTCAGCAACCACAAACTTAGTCATCTAGCCATTTTCAAACCATATAACAACACATTTTGAGCAACATACACAAAATACATTAAAACCCAAATCTCTTTCATTTACATGAAAACGTAAGTTACTACAAAGCTTTATAGGGCATTTTAGCCCTAATCACATCAAAAGTATCAAAAGTCAAAAATACAAAGAAAGGTTACATGAACAGTAACTTTTCTCCAAAATGCAATCTAAAGCCTTGTTTCCTAAAAGATGACTTCAAAAGTTAAAATAAACAGGAGTGTTGTCTGGTCCTGGTGCAGTTACTCATTTTCTCGCTCGTCGCCTGTGGAGGGAAAAAGGGGGGTGAGCTCAACGGCTCAGTGGATACAGTTTAATAACTAAGAACAAGCAAGCAAAACTCTTTAACAATTATTTTCAAAGCAAACTTTACAATAATCATTTTTTCCATAAAGAAATTCCCAACATTTTCAATTGATCAAAACACTCACAAAATCAACATAGACAAAGCAAAATCACATAAGCACATAGAAGATGGTTTGGGTGGATTCAAACGGAACGTACTACACATTCCCGCGAAGTGGTCATGTGTAGCTATGAACTTAAGGGAGTCCGTGAGGAGCTCCAATGCCACTAGCGGGTAGGTGGGAGAAGCCTATGAACAGACAAGTGCACTTGACTCTTAAGGGACCACCACAAAACTAAAGAATCCTGCATATCATATAATTCACATATATTTGCCAAAATGGCACTGTTCCGAAAGCCACATACATTGTTTTTTTTTTTCAAAAACTCACTTTCTTTTTCACTTGGCAAACAATTTTGCAAATATTTTTACAATTTATTTTCATACAAAGGGCACATAATACAATTTTAAACCATCCCAAAAAGTAATAAATGCAAAGTTGGTAAGTTAATAGAAAGCATTTAATTGCATTTATGATAAGAAATTCAATTAGCTTATTAACTCCATTATTCAAAAGTCAACCACCTTAACTCCTTTTGCTTTAAGCTTGGTCAAATTTCCTTTCCTCCAACTCCACTTGTATCTCTTGTCCTTCATCAAAAAACAAAAATCCCACATTACAAGAGATGACAAAATTGACAAATCTAAGTAAGCAAAAGCATGCAATAGATCCTAAATAACCATACCCATGCTTTTCCTAAACCGATTTAACTAAAACCAATCAAAATTTTCCAAAAGATTTTCCATATTCTTACCTTAAAACTCCACCCACGAAAATTGATTCTTGCCTCTAATGGGAGATTTAATCTTCGTCTTCCTTTTTCCTTCTTGGAAAACCCTTAAAATCCTTCTTCTAAAACCAAGAAAGTGAAACCCTAACCTCTTCTTCTTCTTTTCTTATTTTCCCTCTCAACCGAAGCTCTCCCTCTTTTCTTTTTCCTTGTAAATTTCGTGATCTGCCTTCACCCACACGACCCCATGCCTTTAGATTCCTTCTTTCTTCTTTTAATGAAACTAAAATGACTAAAATACCCCTCCTTATAAGCCTTAAACCTTAACAACTTAATTAAACTTCCCACTTTAACCTTACACATCTTATTCCTTTATTTTCTAACAACATATAAGACTCTAATTTAAACTTAATCCCTCCATTTAATTTTTTTCCATTAACCTAAGCAATAAACCTCAAATTATTCTAACCAAAAGCAATTAAGCAAACTAAACCTCAAAATAAATTTACACAAGCTTATTTAATAAGAAAAAGGGATCGGGGCCCAACATTTCTCCCCCTCTTAAAAAAATTTTGTCCTCAAAATTCTTACCTGAATCATTGAAGAGATATGCATACTTTTTCTTCTTAACATCCAATGGCTCCCAAGTGGCCTCTTCCACCGAATGGTTCCTCCATAAGACTTTTACTAGCTGCACTGTCTTGTTCCTGAGAACCTTTTATTTAGTATCCAAGATCTGCACTAGAAGCTCCTCACAACTCAAATCATCACTCAACTAAACTTCAGTGGCTTGAACAACATGAGAAGGATCTGATCGGTATCTCCTCAACATAGAAACATGAAAAAACATCATGAATCTGTGATAGCTCAGGAGGCAATGCTAACTTGTAAGCCAACGGACCAATCCTCTCCAGAATCTCATATGGCCCCACATATCTTGGACTCAACTTACCCTTCTTACCAAATCTCAGAATTCCTTTCCAAGGAGATGTCTTAAAGAAAACATTTTCGCCCACTTAATACTCCATTTCCTTTCGGTGAGCATCTTCATAACTTTTCATCCTATCCCGAGCTGCTTTTAGCCTGTGCTTTATCAAGTTCACCTTATCAACTGTCATCTGAATCAACTCTGGACCCAAAAGTTTCCTTTCTCCTTCTTCATCCTAACACACCGGAGTCCTACATCTCCTCCCATACAAAGCTTCATAAGGAGCCATCTGAATGCTTGAATGATACGAATTCTTGTAAGCAAATTCGATCAATGGCAAGTGTTCATCCCATGCTCCTTTAAAATCCATCACACAAGCCCTGAGCATCCCCTCTCAGATTGTCCATCGGTCTAAGGATGGAAAGTAGTGCTAAAACTCAATTTAGTGCCCAAAGCTTCCTGCAAACTTTCCCAAAATCTCGAAGTAAATCAAGGATCCCTATCAAACACTATCGATTCCGAGATCCCATGCAATCTCACAATCTCATCAATGTACTTCTTGGCTAGCACATGCAGAGGATCAGTCTGTTTGATTGCTAGAAAATAGGCTGACTTCGTCAATCTATCCACAATTACCCGTATGGCATCATGCCTCCTACTGGTCTTGGGCAACCCCATCAAAAAGTTCATAGTCACTCTCTGCCATTTCCACTCAGGAATGGATAATGGCCTTAATTGGCCTGAAGGTGCCTGGTGTTCAGCCTTGACTTGCTGACACACTAAACACTTACTTGCATAGTTGGCCACATCTGTTGGACCCCGAACCATGAAGCGAAATTTAGAAATAATAAATGCAATTAAAAGTGTTTTGTATATGATTTGTAGTATAGGTGATTATAATATTGGAATGTAAATCATGTATGGGTGATGAGTTGAGAAACCCTAGGTATGAATTATGGTGATACATATGATATGTTATGCAAAAGCAAGAGAGGTATTTGGTTAGTGGCTCAATGATATTAAAAGTAAGAAAACTTATGCATTGAGGTTGAGATTTGGGTAAATTCCAAATCATGGTGAATTGTGATAAATGATGTGTATTTAAGAAAGTGA
>JANZLD010000002.1:59998490-60012124 GCA_026413575.1 Erythroxylum carthagenense
AATGCATGTACAACCATGTGCATATACAAAAATTACAATTTATGTAAAAATAGAGGCCATCATATGCATGAACATGCTGAGACTAATTTATACACTCATAACCCGTCTGGAATTACCATTTTACCCTACCCATCGGTGATGGGATGTTACAATGAAAATCCAATCAAGAGGCTCTTGAGCCATTAAACCTAACCATGAATGTTCCTAAAGAGGGCACTACAACCTAACATAGAAGGGACCGTGATGCATACGAATTATGGAAAAAGAAAAACTCTTTAGCTCGCATCATGTTGCTAAGTAGCATGGATAATGATATCATACGTGAGTTTCGTAAATTCAAAGCTGTAAAGGACATGTGGTCCGGAATGGCTGCTTGTTTTGGAGGTGGTGCTTCAGTGATCAAAGTGAGGTCACTTATAATTAAGTTTGATACTTATAAGAAGCGCCCAGATGATACAATACAAAAGCATTTGAGGAAAATGTCTAGCATTGTACGTGATTTACGTGATGTTGGCCATGTATTATCTGATGAACAACAAGTGCAAGCTGTGATTCATTCATTGCCTCAGAGTTGGGAGCGTATGAAGATGCACCTAACTCATAATGAAAACATCAAGATAATGGAAGATGCTACGAGACATATTATCTTAGAGGAAAATCATCTTGAAGCCTCAAATTTGTCTTCTGAGGCATATGTAGTTAGTTCTAGCTCACATGGAGCTATAAACAAGAAATGCAAGCATCATGGTGGATATAAGTGGAAAAAGAATAAGAAATTCAACCACTCTCATCAGGAATCCAAGAAGGAAAAATGGAACCAACGTGGAAAGGGAAAAAGTCCCTTCAAAGAGAAGAACATGAAATATGTAAAGTGCTATAATTGTGGTAAGAAGGGTCACTTTGCTCAAGAATGTACCGAGCCTAAGAAGGTACAACTTTATAGTATAAACATTTATTCTATGAATGTTTCTTGTGCTGTTTTTCTAACTGAATCACATCTTTTGTGGATTGCAGACTCAGGAGCAACCAACCATGTAGCGAAGGATTGTGATGCCTTCATTAAGTTTCGTAAACTCCCACATAAAAGTCTATGGCTTTATGTAGGTGATAATTCCAAAGTTGCTGTACAAGGAATTGACAAATGTAAATTGGACATACGTGGAGGGCAACCCCTTATCCTACATGAAATATTATTTGCTCCATAGATTCGTAGAAATCTTTTATCTGTATTGATGTTAGTTAAACTTGGTTTTAATGTAAATTTCCACAGTGGTGGAATGGATTTGTATGTTGGATCTATTAATTATGATCATGGTTTTTTATTGGATGGTTTTATTGTACTAGATGTGTTAAAGGAAAATAATAATATCAGTTATTTATTATTTACATCTAGTAATTCCAACAATGATGCAACTTTGTGGCATGTTAAACTATGCCATATTGGTCAAAATCGAATCAGTCGATTAGCTAAAGAAGGACTTTTAGGTAATCTAAGTCAAGTAGATCTATCTACATATAAGCATTGTTTAGCTGGTAAAATGGCACGAAATCCATTTGGAAAGGGAACACGAGCATTATATCCATTGCAATTAATTCATTCTGACATTTGTGGTCCAATGAATGCAAGGGCTAGATGTGGGGAAATTTATTTCATCACTTTCATAGATGACTATACTCAGTATGGTCACGTCTATTTGATTTCTCATAAATCGGAAGCATTCGATTGTTTCATAAAATACATGAACTTATTTGAGAATTAATTAGATAAGAAAATAAAATCATTACGAACTGATCGAGGACAAGAATACTTGTTAGAAAAGTTCAAAGCTTTATGTGATGAGAAAGGAATAGAAAAGCAATTAACAATTCCTAGAACCCAACAACAAAACGATGTCGTTGAAAGACGAAATAGGACACTATTAGAAATGATTAGGTCCATAATGGCCCAAGCAAATTTACCAATCACCTTTAGGGGTGATGCATTGCTAACAGCCACATATGTACTTAATCGTGTGCCCACAAAATCAGTTACTAGCACACCATATGAGTTATGGACTGGTAGGAGACCTAATATGTCAAGTCTCAGGCCTTGGGGGTGTGCAACATATGTTTATGATCTCTCTCATAAACATAGGAAATTAGGCCCAAAATGGAGAAAATTATTTTTATTAGATACTCAGAAGACTCAAAAGGATATGTGTTCATTAGTGAACAAAGTAATGGAGGTGTAACTAAATTTGAATCACGAGATGTAATATTCTTAGAGAATGATTTTTCAAACCAAGGCGAAATAGGTAAAGACCTATTATTATATGAGTCGCTTGAACAGAATGATTCTGTTATGAAGAATAAATATAGGAAACTTCATCCAAGTGGGAGCAATTCCACATAAAGGTTCTCTATAATAACTGATCCAAGTGGGAGCAATCAGATCAATCGTGAATTTGTTTATGATGAACTTCGGTTAAGATGAAGTAATCGAGGGATAACTCCCTGACATCATTTTGAGATTGAAGAAAAAATTAATATGATTATTCCACAAGAGGAAGAAGAGCCAAAAAATGTAAATGAGGCTCTTACTGGCCCTGCTAAAGAAGAATGGATGAAAGCAATGATAGAAGAAATGGCTTCTTTAAGCTCAAATCAAGTATGGGACTTGGTTAACCTCCCAGAAGAGCATAAAGCAATTGGGAATAAGTGGGTTCTCAAAACTAAGCGAAAAGCTAATGGCAATATCGAAAGATATAAGGCACGTCTTCTAGCAAAAGGATATACACAGCAGGAGGGAATTGATTACGAGGAAATTTTTTCAACTGTTATGAAGTTTGCTTCAATCTGTCTTATTCTGGCTATAGTAGCCAGTATGGATCTTGAATTACATCAAATGGATGTAAAAACTACTTTTCTCAATGGAGAATTACATGAAGAAATCTATATGGAACAACCTGTAGGTTTCATCAAGGCAGATTAAGAAGATAAAGTGTGTCAATTATTAAAATCTATTTATGGCCTGAAGCAGTCTTCAAGACAATGGCATATTCGTTTTCATAACGTAATCATTTCATATGAATTTCAAATGATCGATGAAGACCATTGTGTGTATGTTAAGAGATCCAAAGATAAATTTGCGCTTTTATCTTTATACGTAGATGATATATTGATTACTTGTAATAACTGTGTGTTTCTTACAGAAATCAAAGATTGGTTATCATCTGAATTTGAAATGAAAGACATGGGTGAAGCGGCATACATTCTTGGAGTCAAGATTTCAAGAGATCGTTCAAAGAGAATGTTATCGCTTTCACAAGCGATGTACATTCAAAGAATTCTTGAATGATTCCGCATGCAAGATTGCAAACCAATAAATAATCCTACTGCTAAAAATGAAGAACTTAGTAAGAGAAATTGCCCGTCAACGCCACAAGAAAGGGAACAAATGAAGAATGTTCCCTACTCTAGTACAGTTGGAAGTCTTATGTATGCAATGATGTGTACAAGACTAGATATTTGTTATACTGTTGGGATTGTAAGCAGATATCAATCAAATATAGGCCAAGCACATTGGAAAGCAGTAAAAGAGAATATTGAGATATCTAGAGGGAACCATGGACTATGTATTATGTTATTAAGGCAATGATTTATGCATACAAGGGTATACAGATGCAGAGTGGGGAGGAGATTTAGATGAAAGAAAATCTATCTCAGGATATGTATTCGTACTAAACTATGGATCAATATCATGAAAAAGTAAGAAACAATCTTGCGTTGCACTATCCACAATGGAAGCTGAATTTAAAGCATTCTCAACTACAGTATAAGAGGCTGTATGACTTCATTGATTTTTTGTGCATTTGGGAGTCACTAAAAGCGAAATTAATCCAGTAACCATCAACTGTGATAGTCAAGCTACAATTGCTTATACTAAATACCCCAAATTTTATTGTAAGATAAAGCATATAGATACTAAATATAATTATGTAAAAGATATAGTTGCACGAGGAGAAGTGAATATGAGATATATATCTACGTGAGATATGATAGCAGACCCAATGACAAAGCCAATTTCTGGAGATGTATACATTGGGCATGTAAAGTCACTAGGACTACGTAGATGTTGAAATGTACTGATAAAACATTTCTCTATATATGTTCGCTCAGTCTAATGTCATATGTTTGGATATAATGTATGATGAAGGTTATACATTATGTATCATTTGATTCATGAATATATGTGTTTGTGCATAAATATATTTTGGGATGAATCATAAGTATATAAAACGGATTACAAATTGCCCCTCTCACACGGGAAATCACCTCTAGTGTTTATGCTCGCTAAAGATGAGGCATATTTAAAGTTTATTATCTAGGTGAAAATTGAGAGCGAGAAACTTAAACCATAAATGCTGCAAGGAAATTCGTTCAAAGTGATTTATTAATCACTATATCTGTCTTATGTTGCCAGATGTGAGTTTTGAATAAGTTTTTGAGTAGGTGAGTGAACTCAAGTTAAACATTGAGTATGTTTGAACTATCATCTATACGATATTTCTTGAATAAAGATGGTCAAGTTAAACAAAGTGGGTAAATACCGTAGCACATGATTCGTACCATATGTGCACAAATGACCATAAAAGGGATTAATGTAAGTCACAAGATCTCATCTTACATTGTGTGAGACCCTTGAGGTTAAGAAGAACCTCATCATATACCCTTATGACGCTTGTTTCATTCTTGAGAATTGAATTTAAGGTTTGCTACTTCAGGTTATTGCCAAAAGATCATGCAAGATGCGATCCTATGGAATAATTCTAGAAAAGGAAATTAAATTTAATTCAAAAGAGAATTGAGAATAGAGGAAGGTCATTTAATTTAGATCATTGAGTTGCATGAAAATTATTCATAAATGGCCATCGTCTCTTTGGTAGAGAACTTGAATACAATTATGACATCAGGAACTAAAGGAGATCAAAGAAAAGTGCTAATGCGATATATGACCTAGGATATAGCATACAATGTCTACTCAAGGACACATAAGTCTCAGGATCAATTTGTTAATCGAGATGTCAATACTCCTAACAGATATGTGACAATGTACTCTCGTCGTATACTGGTCACACCGATTATTCAACAAGTATGAGAACCGTAGAGTTTTATTTAAACCATCATGTGTGAGTCGGAGATGATGACTTATATACACCCATGATGGGTATAATCGTCATCATTCTTAAATAACTACTAATGGTAGTTATATACAGAAATATATGAAGGCAATGTTTGAGAAAAAACTGATATCTGCGTATATTGGTTTAATGCTGGCTTTTTTTTTCTTCTCTAAAGTTTACAGAAAGCTGAGTAGGAGATCTCTACAGTAGAAACTGAAAATAGACAGTTCTTTAACTAGTGGAATTACAACGATCAACCAAGTATGTGTTTTTCATTTTCTATGCATATAAAATCGATCATGTGTTTAACGTAATCTTTGTGGCTATGTTTTTTATCTGTTAATCTCTAACACTTGTCATACGGATTAAACAATATGGTTGCAATTCAAGACTAAGATTTGAATAATATTGAAGAATATTAAGTATTAAAAACAATGTCAATTTATGAAAAGAAAATGGATGAATTGTTCCTAAACAAAATGGAGGAGAACCCAAATCACAAAAAAGTGTAACTTGTATAATAAATTATGGCCATACCATTAGAGTGAGAAGAAAAGAAGTAACAAAACACAGTGATGGGATCCACAACCTATTTTATATACAGTAGCTCCAAAAGAATCACTCCTTAGCTATTTACATCTGCATTCTTAATTAATCTTATGGATTATGCATTTTTTGAATTGCAACAAAGAAGCATAAAAGAGTAGAAGAAAATCAGTAAAATAGCTTCTAATATAAACTCATTGGCATGTGATTTTGAATAACTTAATATTGGAATAATGAACAAACATAGTGCTGTATAAACGAATGTTCCCATAATTGTCGACCTTGTAGACAGAAACCAAGATATAAAAAAATTCTAGACAAAAACCAACTGCGTGAGTGTGAGATAGAAAAGTGAGAAGTGCTAGAGTACTTCTTTCTTTTTGTGTTGCCTTTGGTTCTTTCTAACCTCCAGTTGGCACCTATTTTGGGGTTTATAATTTCCCTCTCCACCATTGCTTCATGTCTCTACTTCTCTAATGCTCATCTTGTTCACCACATAAGAGGCTCCTAGGTTTGCCTCTTCCTCCAAGGGCAACTTTGTCCTTGCCAACGGTGATTAAAGCTATTGGCTCCATTGCTTATAGTGAAGCAGGAGGTAGTCTTACCAATGGCTAGCATCTTCATTGGTGAAGACACATAACACAAATAACCTAGAGTCATAAACAAAACAAAATCACAAACATCCAAGAAAAAATTGATCCTTTTTCCGTTTTTAGAAACTACAAAAAGGAAGGCATTAATTAAAATTTCTAGAAATAGAAAAACAAAAGGTTAAGTTTTTATTTAAAATCAAACAATTGTAATTTTAATAAAATAAGCAATAATCCTAATATTTTATTAGTCAATTTCTAGAAACAAGGAAAATAAGTTCGTGCTTTTATCAAAACCTAGAATTAGTAAAAACAAAACTTCAAACAAGTCTTTCCATAAGCAGTAAAAAATTGTTCTTTTAAATTGTTCTTTATGTGACACCATCATGTTTCTAATATACTGGTAGTGATTGTAAATTATAATTAGAATTCATTAGTAGATTTAGGTAAATTAACTCCCTTTTTATTTATTTTTAATTATCTAATTAAATAATTTATAATTATATATTAAGATTGACATTTAGTAACCTATCGTAATCACACAAATATTAGGAATGCCAAAGTGGTTTTGATGTTTAACTTAATCTTTTCATCATTCACTATTCCAATTTTTTTTATTAGTGTTTACTCTTTTAAATTTAATGATGTTCAACAACAACAACTCCCAATATTAATCCGCTAACATGCCTGGTTAGAAGAGGTCCAATAGTATACAACCTTATTATTTACTATTAGAGAGGTTGTTTCAAAATATTTAATCATATTCATTCTTGCTAATTAGTAATTAATTTATCATTAATATTTGAAGATAATTTTTTCAAATGTTAATTCACTAATCCAAGATGTTTTTCACTAAACAAGAATAATATAATATTATTCCTAGTTACTTAGAAGTAACAAATCTTGTATTATCTTTTCCAACTATCTTCACATGATTTATACTATATCCTAGTACTATCAATTGAGCTGCTTTAAATAAAATAAGTCATCAGTAGTATAAAAAAGATACTAATTCCTCATGAGATATTTCGGTAATCTTAAGTATAAAGACTAAGTATACAATCATCATAACGAGGAAATCGATTGACATATAACTAGTATTTCATTTGGAATCCTCATAATTGGTCAATTAAGTGCACTTATTTTCTAATATACACCTACGTGTTTGTTTTAGTATCTCCATATTTTAATTTATGAGATCTTTTTTTCAAAAAAATATCATGTTTTAGTTTTAATGTTCCATCTATCTCCCATCTAGATGAAATTAAAATTATGAACAATTTAAGAATAATATATAAATCCAAATTGAATATTGTAATTATTCTCAAATTTTATTTTTAATATTAAAACATTAAATATAATTAACATGAACATATAAAGATAAATTTTAATTTTAATTAATTATTTCACAAAATTTACAATTTGTAGGACATATACAACATATCTCTATCTTTTCTACAACATTTCTTTCAATTAGCAGCAATGAAGAGTACAATTCCATAATTGTTCATTCTGCGAGGTTTTAAATCCAAAAGTAGTTCAACTCCTAATTTTTGGCCTCTTTGGTGAATGACTTATCAACCTTTTTTTGGTTGATTGAAAAGTTTTAATCATGTCAAATAATTAATAAATATGTTTAGTACGAACAAAATCAGCTAAAATTTAAAAAAGCTTCTCTCAACCAGCATTTTGGCCTTGAAGATTGTACTCTTGAAAAAGAATAGCGATAGACAATGGATATGCGGCTATTTCTATGATTGTTGGCTTCGTCAAGTGACGATGACTTCTCGTTGAGTTTTTTGGTTTATAGAACTCCGACTTACGATTGCAGAACAGATTATGTGGTTGTTGTGTGGTGGCGTTGTTGCTGGTAGCCCGGCAAGTTGTTTGATGCCGGAGAAGAAGTTTTGGAGTAGTGCGGTGTTGATGGTTTAAATATGATGGCGGTGGCAAGAGGAAGCATCTAAGGGGGGAGGCTGATGCTACCATCGTGCAATCACCAACGACTGGAAGTTGGTCAGTCGTCAATGATATCATGAGATGGCAATAAGGGCATGGTTAATTCTCTGGCAAATGTGGTGTCGCTGTTGAGAAAGATGTGGCGCGTCGCCAGGGATCGGAGAACGTTATCCACTGTCATTTTTATTCAAGAATAGCATCATCTAAACAGAAATTTTAAAATTGTTTTAAGATATAAATCAATTTCAAATAAGATTAATTATTTTTTAATTTGATTAAGATTAATAATTATAATAATTTTTAGTTTAAAATTTAAAATAATTATTTTCTAGAATTATAATGAATTATATTTCAATATCTTCTTAAGTAATTAAGAAAAGGGCCTCTTAATTAAACTTTTTATTTTAATTTGATTGAAAAATAGTTTATTATTTTATTTAGAAAGTTGTAATTATATTTTATTTAAAAATTATTTCTTTATTAATTTGAATAATAAGTTTTCTTGAAGAAAAATGTCTTTCTTGATTAAATTTTGAAAAATACTCAGTTATTAATTATAGAAAATGAACCTTCTTTAATATTCTGCAAAATAGTTTTATAATTTATTAAGAAATTCTTTTCTAATTAATTGAGAAAATAATATCTAACAAATAATGAAAAGTAATTTTTAATTAAATTTTAAATACTTTACTAATTTTAGAAGTAATTTTCTTAAGAGAATATTCAAAGAAAAATTTTATAATTTTTTTTAAAATCATGTATTCATAAGCTATTTTACGTATAAATAATTAATGTTAAATAATTAATTTTTTTAAATATTTTTAAAAAATAATTAATAATATTATTTATTAATCAAATCAACTAATATAATTTACTATGAGCTAGTTAACTGTTAGATAAAATAACTTATAAGCTAATCCCATTTATTGATTGCCAAAAGAACTCCATTGTCGCGTTCTTTTTTCATTTTGGATCGAAGACTTTGTTTCCTTAAATATAAGTTTAAACACGCGAGAGAAACCAGAGTTAGGTGTAAATATATGCGTACAACCAGACAAAATTGGAGAAATTAATATTGACGCCGAGGTACGGTGCTGTCATAACCAATACGATGTGCTTTCCAAGGTGGCATGAGGCCTTGCTGCACCTCGGCATTTGGCTACATTAACGAAACATAATTAAGAGTCGTTATTTTAATTATTTTTATAATAAATATTAATTTAAATACTTTTACAATAATTATATAATTTAGTATTCCTTCAACAGTTTCAAACTATTCGTACTCTTACAGGAATAAAATTTTATATCACTTCATATATTTAAAGATGATAATAAATAAGATACAACTTATCTATTGAATTAACGATTTAGTTAAGATCTAATTAGTTTGAATTTGCCTTGATCAACAATTGAATTAAAATTAAAATGGTACCGTTTTAATTAAGTAAATGCAATAATTTATTTTATTTCAACAAATTCGGATTTGACTAATTATTGGATTGATTTTATTAATTTCTTAGTTCAGTTTAAATTTAATTTAATTAATTTTAAAAGTTAAAATGATATGGTATTAGCATTTTAATTATTATTTTTACATATATTCAATTATCCACTCACTTTAATCAGAGCATACAGGTATACGATAATCATTTAACCTGTTAGTCAACAGAATTGAAAGAACAAACTGGCACTCTTCCACATTTCCTCACCTCTCAATTATCAATCAGATAAGTACAAGCATGGTTATCTTTGACTCCTCACATTCCTCGAGGAAGTTCGAACTTTATTTTATTCTGGCAAGCTTACAAGTACAAAAGAGTTACCTCATCAACACTTACACGGCCAATATTCTGCTGTTCCAAGCATATCCACAACTTTAACGATTTTGAAGCATCTATTTCAACGGCGGCCAATCACCTAATCATGGGATAGAGATATTCCACCAACCATGGAGATGTTTAAAGATCAAAATATATGCTTTGACGGCTTCTCTTTCTGCACCGCTGGGCCCTCAATAGCGACGTAGGACTAATCCGTTGCCTTGGTGACTGCTGATAAGCACTTCCTGGAATGACGCTTGAACAATGTTTCACACGATTCTTTGCCTCGTAGAGTCGTTGAAACTAATCAGTTTGCGTCAACAATCGTTCGCTATTAAAAGTGATGTCCAAGAAAGAGATTGTGATGAACCTCGTTTGCAACATCACCAATACGAACAATATAGGACAATTGGAGAGCTTTCTGATCATTAGTGTCCGATCGAGCCACTAATAAAATGAATATTTAAAAAATATATATAAACAGAATGAAAGAAGGAGGAAGGTGTTGCGTGGCGGTTGAAGCATTAGTTAATATCATCCTTCCGCAACGAAAGGAATGAAATTTGGCTTTATTAGTTAGGATAGATTCAACAGGAAGCAAAACAACTTTACCTCATTTTTCTTTTCTTTCATGAATATCTTGTTTGCCTTTAATAATACCGTTACTGTGCACAATAATTAATTGTAAGCCACAAAGCTCAAATCCCAAGTACGTGTACCCATCAGCTCGACTACCCAGCAAACCTGTTAGATTGTACTACTTCTTGTTGTACAACTACCATTCTCACTTCAGCACCTTCCGTTCTTTGTTCTCAATTATGGCTAACGAGAATCTTCTGCTCCACATTATCTGTAATATATTAGTACTTGAACATTTCATTGCCTCAAAAGTGGCTGCTATTGCCTAAGCTGCGGGTTACCAAGTCTGAAATCCGCACTTTTATTACTTCCAGCTCCATATTATGGCCGACTCTGAACACTCTTCTTCTGATGACACCTTGGTGGATTCTCGAGGTAACCTCGACTATTAGTTCATATATTCTGGCAAGAAACAAATAGCATAATTTCGTTGTAGAAATAGTTTTTACATAGTATTTTGTATCCTCTTCATTCCTGTGCCTCTGCGTACATGCTAGACTTTCAAGGCCTCTTCACTCATGATGGGCACCTGAAACCTTATCCAGCATTATATCGTCTCTGTTTTCGCTTTCTTATTGACCTTGGAAAAATTGTTTCAGAAGAAACAAGTCGAGAGTCGAAGGTTGAATTCTCCGAGGATGAAGAAAATCTCATTATTCGGATGTACAATCTTGTTGGGGAGAGGTAATTTTCTTCACTTCAATTATCTTAAGCTTAGAAATAATCCAATTTGAATGCATCTAATCTCTTGTTGCAACGTGCGAGCAGGTGGGCTTTAATCGCTGGTAGGATTCCTGGAAGAACAGCTGAGGAAATTGAGACGTACTGGAACTCTAGACACTCGACTAGTGAGTGAAACTACAAATTTAAAGGGAGGAATTAACTTACCTTGCACTAGGTTTAAGGTAGCAAAAATCATAGCTGGGCCCATGAACGCCATATGAGACAGTTCAAAACAATTGTAAGGGTAGAAGGAATAATGGGTTCAGTTGATTCAGTAAGAACTTGCAAGGCTGTAAACTTGCAAGGCTGTAATTGTACTTTCTTTCAATTACATGTCTAGGAAATTTTTCCTTATTTCTGCTCAATTAATTAACAGTCAAATTCCACAATTGAATATTATGTCCTTGTTTTTCTGTATTTTTAGCAACATTATGTACTGATAATGCGAAGATATGAGTTTCTGATAAGTGTTCTTTTCCATGTGAAGAGACTGTCAACCAACTACTTCCCCTCTGCAATACATGTGCTGATCAGCTAAGAATTATTGGTTCGATGTACTTAATGAAAGAAGACACATGGAGTGTTTGTCAAAGAGGAAACCCCTAACCTGTTTTGATGAAAGCATAGGGAATATTTATCACGCAGTTGCCCTAAATTTGTTTTACAGGACTCAGGAAATCATGCATTCTTACATGTTTTTTCACTTTTAATCAACTCACTTTGCAAAAATATCCAAATCCACCAAAACAGGATTTCTTTACCCATTGCAGCGCATAGTCAAGGCTCATATCTGTAAATGGAAAAGCTTGGTCAGCTAATTTCCTTTAACAAGCCAAATGAAATCTTGTCAACTTAAAACTCAGTCGAGATCTCATATGATCTTGAAATCCAATAAAATCATTTCAAACTTATCCGTTAAATTTCAACAACAACCGCTCCAGCAGTTCGAGAGGTAAGGCCCAAGGGAACTTAAGCGCACACAACTGACAACTATACATCCGCCAATTGGCTGACACGAACTCATAGTACCAACTAGTAAACGTTGACAATTCCGCCGGAATACAGTGAAAAAAAACCTTTACTATGTTTCTCTGGCCCAAAACTGATCAATATGGAAGCTCGATACTACAATATAAGAACATAAAAACGCCTTTACAGTCAGTGACCTTAGATTTCTACAGCATCGACTTCGGATTCGCAAGTCGAAAAGGAAAATCAGTCTACATGCTAAACAGTCTTTTAAGAGTCAATTAATCATGATGTCTAACATATCAATTATATTTCAGCTTGAGTTATACATTGCTTTGTTTGTAGAACTTGGCGTCAAGTACTTGCTTACCTCACGTAGCACAAACTCCTGCTAAATGCACAGATTGATTAAATAACTATCGTTCTATAAGATTTAAATCATCAATCAGACGAGGGACTCATTCATAAGTAATACCTTTTGAATATGCACAAGTGTGACAGTACTTAGCATGGAGTCCATCTAACACCATGGAAATTTCAAGTAACAGGAAATCGGGAGACACAATCAACGTCGTCTTATCCATGAAAGACTAATAACATAAAATGTCGTTTCAGAAGCGAATACAAAGAGTTGCTCAGCCTTAGTTCAATGCAGACCTTAGCTATGCTTCAGTGGTATTTCAAGGGAGAAACATAAAAGAACTTGAGCTCACAGAAAACAATGGTAAAGATAAGTTTTTAAGCTCAGTTGCAAAGAATTTATACGGCAGTTTGACATCTACCATAACTCTGAAACATGACCCCTCTGAACTTGATCTCACTACCTACAAGTTCAGTTTCCCGTAATCTATGCTTTACATACAGGTACTGAATTCAATATTTCTTGACTAGAACATAAACAAAATCCCCCTCTAGCCCATCAATTTCTTGAATAACAAAATATACTTGAACTAAGTGTCTGTTTGATTTGGCTTTTAGAAGGTTCAAAAGCACTTTTATCGACAGCAAAAGTTATTTTAAAGAAAAAAGTGAGTATTTGGTGAAAAACTTCAAAAGCCCTTTTACAATAGAAACAGCTTTTTTAAAAGGTAAAATACAGTTTTTTTAAAAGTTAAAATTTGGAGCTTTTTAAAAAACTCCAAATTTTAGCTTTTTCGGGTAGACACTTTGCGTTGTTTCCGTAAACATTTCACAACTCTTTCTTTTGCACGACTCTTTGGTCTCTT
>JANZLD010000002.1:60079304-60092529 GCA_026413575.1 Erythroxylum carthagenense
CAAAACCCTTTGGTCAGGGGTTCGAGTCGCAACCTCACCCTGGCAGACCAAAGGGCACAATACTAATTTGTCTTGGGTCGGGCTCTGAACCGCAACTACGTAAGCCGGTTAACCTACTCAAACCAGACTGTAATTTGAAAGTTTTTAGCATGTCTAAACTTGAGGTGAAATCAAGCAAAAGCTCATTTTACATTTAAAATAAAGCAACAGAACAAGAAGCAATGATACTAGCTATTACAAGCTTTAATAGAAATGAATTGCTAATCGCATTTCTAGAAATTCCTATCTCTTCTAAGTCTACTTATAGAGATTACAAAACTCTCGTTAACAAGATACAAGCAAGAATTTCAAGTTGGAGTATGAAGACCTTGTCCTTAGCTAGTAAAGGTCAACTAATTTTCACTATACTCAATGCCATTAGTCTATAATAGGTAGCTCATATAACTCTTCCCAGCGATGTTATCAAAACAATTGACAGTAATCTTAAGAAGTTTATATGGTGTAGGAATAGAACAGGAAGACACACCATTCCTATTAAATGGTTTGATGTATGGTCCTTGAAGATACATGGTGGTTTGAATGTGATTCCTTTGAATGTTTGTAATCTAGTTATACTTACTAAAAGGTTGTGGATGATCATTGAGGATAAGCAATCTTTATAGGTTGAATATATAAATGCTTATTACATTAAAGGGAGGAGCTTATGGAAGATCAACATACCTATGAATGCTTCTATTACAACAAAAACAATTCAAATTAAAATGCAAAGTCATGTCGTATGTAACCAGAATGTGCGGAAATGATGTCAATAAATTCTTTTGGTATGATAGATGGTTGGCTACTAGAGTATTTGAAGATATTGATGAGCTCAACTCAATTAGAGACATTATTACAGAAGGTCAATATGTTGCTTATGCTCTTGCACATAAAGCTAAGATTTTGTTAAGAATTAACAATTTTAGCGTGTATAATCAGATCAATAACACAAAGCTAAAAATGTTGGACTTTGTCTAAGCAGGGTAAATTAAGCGATGTATCTTACAGAAGGATCTTTCAAAGGCAAGGAAATATAGTACCATGACATAAACTAGTTTGGTGCAAGTATATGCTTCATAAAACTTCAGTTATCCTATAGAGAGCTATTAAAAACAAATTGCCAACAATTGACTGATTGAACAAGTGTATGGCAATTCCAAATTGATGTGCATTATGCAAATAGGAGCAAGAAAGCATAACTCACCTATCCTTTAAATGTCAGTTTACTCAATCTTTTTATATGGACATTACAAGAAGATGCTTGTTGGAAAACTGACCGGAGGAATGGGATCAGATTGTGTTTTTGTGCTTAAAACTATAAATGCATAACAATGCAAAACAATGATGCTTCTTTATAGCTTTATCATATCTAGTGCAAGCTTTATGGGATGAAAGAAACATGATAATATTCAAGGGCAGTGGGAAACAACATCAAAGACTATTCACAGAGATATCTAATGCAATCAAGTTATACATAGTTACATTTTATTTTGCGTGCTTGGAAGTCTTCTTCATGATGTAATGCTTTTCTAGTTGTTTGCTGTCCCATTCAAAATAATGGTCTGGTTTATGCTTGTAAAACCTTGATGTTGCCTTTCATTACTTAATTTAATTCACAAATTTTCAAAAAAAAAGTTACAAGGGCTTCAATGAGCATTTTTAATCTGTTTCCCGTTTAATTTCAACAAAAAAAATCCTTAAACCTCGAGCTTGACCAGAGGTAAAATTTGAGCAAAACTCAATTTAAGGTAATTTAATAGAGAAATACTTTTCGAAATTTTAGTTATTAAAGCTAATAAAGCTATTAGCATTTTAGAATAAATGGGTATTTAATACGTACAAGACTGCTAAGATTCCTAGCAAGTACAATTAGTCAATATAGTGTACATGTATTCAAAACTTCGATAGTGTCTTTCTATAAGATTTCCGGTGCTTCTTGGGTTAAGAACTGAATGCATTAAGTTCTGTTCAAAGAATATCATCAAGGCCTTATAGATTGTGGTTTGACAAAATATTATGGTCTAGTATCCAGGTCATCTCTTCCAGAACTACCCACTTTCCCCATCCTGTCATGAATTCAAGCACTTCAATGCACGACTGGGAATGAGGAAAGATGTACGCTACTGTTATAGAAGCAAAATATAAAACTGAATCCAATAATAAAACCAATTCCATTTGAACTTCAGAAACTATCCACGTTATATACAGGAGAATAGAAACACAGGTAGTACGCTTAGATATACTAGGCAAACAAGATATAAAATGTGTCTAGCTGGTACATATAACCACCTAAATACAACATTAACTGCAACAAGATGGTGACCAAGTTGCTGAGCAGTCATCAGTTCTTAAAATCCGTGAATCTTAATGTTTTCTTTCTTCACTATGCCTTCCTGCTTGCCAAATTTCATTATGACAATTCTATTCAGGGAACTTTGAGAAAAGAGGATTTGTACAAATGAAATCTGACTTACCTGAACAAGAAAGAGTGAAACGTTCTTCCGTTGATCACCTTGAAGTTGAATAACCTTGCATAGAGGAACAATTTTAAAGCAATCAGGTGTTGAAAAGGATAATTAGTTATAGCAGAATTGATGTGACTAATGAATACCTGACCCAACTCTGGATCTTGGACCACAGTACCATTGCAGCAAAATTCCTTTTTAAGGTCTTTGAGAATCTTGTTATAGCTGTATTCCTTCTTTAACCCCTGGACGGTTGTCAGGCTTTTCCTACCATTTCGCTGCTGTATGCGTATATGCACATAATCCAAGGCTCCAGCCCCAGAATTACCTTCATTTGCCTCAGCGAATGGATCTGCTTATCATCATTTTACAAAATCATACACAAAACAAGAGCACTTCATTCACTACTTGCAAAAAGTTGACGCGCAAATCTTCAGTCAGAGATGTTGCGAACTTTTTGTTCAGTTTGTAATTGGATATCCATATTAATGTTCGATTATCTTAGTTGCTAACAATCGTATCCTAATGTGATCAGAAAGCAGGAGTGAAATTATGGTAATGTGGCGATATCAATGTGGTGTGGAAGCAAATAAAAGGAGAAGTGCCTAAGTTGGTAACCATCTTGATTCTTTCCTATGCATCAAAAGAAGAAAAAGAAGAGACGTACCAAAGGCACTAGGAACTTGTACGTCGAGGTCAGACATGAAACTTCTTCTCACCAGTTGAAGTGAAATGCTCGGAGATACTATCACCCACTTCTATAACCAGGATGAGTGATATTAACCAAACGATTCCGTGGACTACATGGAAAATGCAAATCTTGCGTATAACAGAGGAAAATAATAAAAAATTTCGATCCTTGTACTCTACATCAGTTAAAGTGGTTCATGGTAAATTCTTTTCCTCTTCTCATTAGTTTGCTCTTGCATTATTAATATGACCACAATACAACCATCATCACCAAGCGCTACAAGCCTAACAGAGCTGAGAAAAACAAATTTTAGCTAGGTATTAAAATCTCAAATTTATCTTTTCATTCTAAAATTTTCACCTACTCACACGTAAACATATATATATACATATATATTCCCTACTTATTCTATTCCCTCGTAGTTGGAAATTATAAAAGTTCATCCAGTTCAAATTAACTAAAGCAAAACGTAAGATTCCTTATGAAAAGAGAAGAAGCTGTAATTATATCGTGGAGATTGAAGAGAACACATTGTCAATCATAATTGTGCAAAGAAACTCAACATTCAGAACTTGGAGAGATTAATTACCTGGTATTTGTTTACAGAGAAACGTGACGTGGGAGCAAATAGGACGAAATTGGTACAAAAAAAGCAAGACAGGCCTAACAACGTTAATATAAGCCTAAGCTTTGGCGGTTCTCTTTTTTACATTGGAGAGAAGTCCTCTTGACCGCACAGACGTCCGAACTGACCATCCCCGGCTGGGATGTCCGCGAATTCTACTTCCTCAATGTACGCTCTGTTTATAAGTCTCTCTTGATTCTAGTTTTTCACAAGATTTCCTCTAGTTGTTGTCCTCCTAAATTAACAAAATATATAGGTTTATAACTTTTTTCCTATCGCCTTTAAATAAAATATATGATCTATTAAGTTATATGGTAATACTAAAATGTGTATCTTTAGTTGAATTTATTGGCTTATTTTATTTTATTTCAGTTAGTTAAAAATTATATTAAATTGTCTTATAGCTCAATAGTTTTACAGGTAGTTTATTCCAAATTTTCACTGAATCCTTATATAAAGTGTATTAATGTATATATATATACAAAACACAAAACAACATTAACTAGTCACTAGGTAGTACGTCTATCATTTTTTAATGTGACTTAGGTGAGTAGAGAGTCAATCTAACAAAAACTGTAATTATTAGTACTAATCATCTTCCTATTATTTAATCTAATAAACAAGTTACTATATTGCAAAAATAAAATTAACAAAACCAAAATAACAAATAAGAGATAAACAGTCAACATAATAGATGTGAATTAAACAACTAGTAGATAAATAAGATCTAGATAAAGAATCTTCATAAAATCTTTTCGATATGCTTGAATTTAACATAGTTTAATGATCAATTCTAATTTCCATTATTGATTTCACTCTAACTTAGAAGGATCATTGACAACGCATCGTAATACTACTCAAAATAAAAACTAGGCTACTACTATAGTAATGGTAAATCTAGATCGATCTTATAGTGAGTGTATATAAAGTTATTAAAATGAAATTAATCGGTGTTTAGGTTAAGGGTAGCTTTGGATTTTAGAAATAAGAAAATAAAATAAAGCTAAAGTAACTAACAAAAGCAATGTAAAGAAAACATGTAAAAAATGACAAAAGTGGAAAATTCGGTAAGGACCTTGTTCTTTAGTTCATTCTCAGCTTATACCCTAATTAAACATATTTTATTGATTTGTTGTTCTCAAACCTCTCTTAGTAACTATTAATCATGGGTTAATAATTAATCCATATTTTTCTTTAGGTAGTGTTTAATCAAGATATGATTATTAATTAAACATAACTACCAAATAGTCTAGGATATAATCTCCAGATTCAATTGAGTAGTAGCATTACGAATTCGAAAAATCGATTAATCAAGGCAATAACCACATATAACGTGTCATTTAACTTACATTATGTTATCCCTAATGATTACAAATCATTGGTCACTACACATGGATTTCAATATAATAATTACAAATTATATCAAAATTCTAGCAATAAGTTTGCAAATAAATGATTCAATGAGCACATTAAAATTATATTTTCACAATGCCCAATAGATTCATACACAAATAACCGAACAATAACAAGAATACGATTATCCATACACAAAACCTAAATCTATTAGCATAGGACAACACAATCAATTTCTAATGAGAGAAAGATACAACAAAAATAGTGAAATACACTGAACCCAGATCGTCGACATGACGTCACCTCCGAATCAGCATCTGAATGGGTCTTTCCAAAAAAATTGTTTAAGCCCTATATTGAATAACCCAGTCGAAACCTCTAAAACCCTCGCTACTGTTATATTTAACTCATTTAGTTTCTGGTCCACTTCAATATTCACTTCTTTAAACCCACGCTCTTGTTTCTACGTTTCACTCCTGCCTCTGTTACATTTTCTTTTTCTTTTCTTTGATAGCGTTGCACTGCATTTTCTGTTCCTTCCTTGGCTGTGCGTCATCGCGTTGTTGTGTCTTGGTGTGAAACATCTACTTTTTACTATATGCCTGCAGCTGTTGTTTTGTCGTTTCATCATCTACTACTTCCCTTAGCTATGTCATTTTTGTTCAACATGTGTGAGTGCATGAAACAGACACATTGCTTACATGTTGGCCCACCTTTGTTGTGTTCTTCTACTGGTGTTTTATTCTCACCTATGTAGCACGGACACGGCAAAATGTAGCTGTGTCCGCGTCGGCGGACACAGGTCGGACACATCTGGAGACTGCTCGGACTTTGTTTAATGGAATATATGCTCCATAGAATATATGTTTCATGTTTTTTTAGAGGGGCTTATAAAGTACCAAATATGTATGAAATATCAAGATGTTAAAAGTTTTGAAACATATCAATCAATATATATCATATTTTGAATTTTGAATTTTGAATTTTTTCTTAATTCTAAATTATATATATATATATATATATATATATATACCGTGTCCGTGTCCACCAAATTTTAGAAGTTGGTGTGTCCCTATGTCCGTGTCCGTGTCGTGTCCCGTGTCCGTGTTCGTGTTCATGTCCGTGCTTCTTAGGTTCTCACTATACTGCCATTTTACTGCTCCTTGCTCCCAGCTGGTGAGTTGTGGTTTTGGTCTTTTCTCCCTATCTGCTGCAGTGTTTTAGCTCTCCTTTATCCATTAAATGCTACCGTCCATCATCCTTTGTTATGCTGCCATTAATACAAGTCATTGCTTGCAAAAACATGCATGTGAGTGATGACTTTCTAATTCCTAATGCTTCCAACATGTGTTGTGCATTAAATATGTAGTCAATTAGATGACTATCTTATATGGATGTCGTGAGTGAGTGATTCTTTTTTATTGTATTTTCATTTTTCTTGTCTTCTTTTTGTCTTTTAATTTTCTTCTTCATGCTCCATGAAGATAATTGAGTATTAGTCTTTAGAAAATGGCCAAATATTGTGCTTTCTACTCACTTTAAATTTTCGCTTCCGAATTATGCCTAAAATCACATATGAGTCAAAGTAAATATCTTAAGCAATTTAACGTCATTAATTGCTAAGTGTTATGAAATAATTAAACAATCAATTAAGCACATATCGATTTCTCCCACTCTTAACTTTTGGCTGTCTTCGAGTAAAGCATCAAAATTAAGCTCATCGACCTAAAACATTTACTCATTTCCCATATGTTCCAAGAGTACATAATCATAAAAAAAATATAAACGACTTTCAAAAATCATAACAAGAAGTCAACATTTCAAGCTTTTACTCATGGTCAATCAACATTCATCATCGTCAAAAATTGGGCAATCTAATGATAGACTCAAAATATATGTTTAAATAAGATTTATTCACGGGTACACTCAACACCATTCATGATTATATCATTTCATAACTTTGCTTGTCATTTCATTTCTCCACCACTAATGTTCAGATGTAAAATCATGGATCAATGGACTTTTCAAGGTTATAATGTGGGCAAAGGTAAGGTGAGATGTATTTGGGTCAAGTAGTATAAAAGTCATCAAAGCTAGTGAAACAAAAGTAACACCTAATATACTATCAACTGCAAATCCCAACATTCACTAGTAATTATGTACATCAACTATGATGAAAGAAAAAACAAGTTTCAAAGCTCAAACTCGAGCTCTCATAGACAAATCATATAAAGTATATACCAATCCGAAGGGATCACTCATACAATTGATGACAATACATTGAAACCACAAAGAATGGCCCTTCTAAGCCAACATCTACCTCATATTCAACATACTCAAGTAACCCATTTAATACAACTTTAGGAGGATGCATTAAGTATGAATAACCTTACAAACCATATATGCCCTTCCTTCTTGATACATTTATTTAAAGATTTTTTTTCTTTTCTCTTTTTCTTTTGCTTTTCTCTTTTCTTTCTTTCTTTTCCTTTCTTTTCTTTTCTCTTATAAAAATTAAAATAAAATACATCAATATGGGAATTTCAATAATAAGACATAATAACATCCCAACATTATAACCAACCTAAACACATGCATACCCCTACACCTAGAATTTTGTACTTCCACAAACTCAAAAATCAACAAATGTTTCACTAGCTTCAAGTCTTAGGAAGGACATTTGGTTAGGTTAAATCATGCAATGTGGCTAATACACAAAGAAAAGGCAAATAAAGCTCAAGGGGGCTTATCAAGGGAAAAATCATGATAATGGGGTAGGCTATTTGGCTAATGTAGCTTGGAAAAGCAAAGAATGCCTAATCATATCCATGTTAATGAATATAATAAAAATGTAGTCCCGAATAGAAATTCAAGGCAAAATCAGAATGTATATGTCATAAAGGTTACATTATCAAAAGATAATGAGACTGATATGAATGGGTCAGTCAAATAAGGCTCAAAATTTCATCGGCTTTACTACCACTAGTCACTACTATTCTAAAGATAATGCACATCGACCAATTACAAGAGTGAAAGTAAATGCTAAAGTTGCAACCAAATTCTCTAGTTAACTCAATCTCTAATCATATGACTATAAAGTCTTAGAAGCAATAGAAAATGAGAAAATATTTGTTTTATTCTGCTTTCATTTTGATTGAAAACAAAAAAAAAAAACAAGCAAGAGAAAAACTTACATAAAAAATCACATACAAATAGAAAGTAATGTGAAAATGTAAAGAAAAGAAATTTACTTACCTTGGGTTGCCTCCCAAAAAGTATCTTTATTTAGGGTCACTGGCTTAACTCCATGTTTCCTCCTCACGACAAAATTGTGATCTTCAAGTGTCACATGCGGCTCCTCCATGTGAGGTTCTTCAGGTAAGTCTTAGTTAATGATCCTTCATATTCAGCATCTTCCCTATCTTCTAACTTTCAATCTTGACTTAGTCTATGCACTTTGGAAAGATCTCAAATGTCTCTTTGCCTTTTTCTTCCTCATTTAATTCCTCTAATCTGCTATATAAAGGTGAAAAGTTAGTCTTAAAAATAATCATGAACTTCATACTCACCCTGAGCTAAATGATATGTCATTTTCGAGCTCCTCCTTAACTTCTTCTTCACATGCAATTCTTTGAGTATTATGCTTAAAATTCTTAAGTTCTTCATCACTTTGTAAGATTTCTGCACTTACATCCATAAGGTATGCCTCAGGTTGATATGATTGCTCCTCTTTAATTTGTGATTATAGTCATTCGATCTTTGTTGCCATTTCACCCATTTGGCTTAACAAGTTCTGGTTTCTAGACATTATATGCCTCATTTCCTATTGGAACTATTGCATCTACTATTGTAGGTTGTATTAAAAAGGAGATTGTTAGCAATCATAACATTCATCAATTCTTTCAGAGATGTACCTGAGTTTTGTTGGCTCTCCATATCTTTGAAACTAGACCAAGATTTTCTTTCATTCTGCTGCAATTGTAGGGCATTTTGATGAAGCTGCTGCATACCCTGTTGAAATTAAAGATGACTAGTATTATAGGTCTTGATATAGTGGTCCAAAGGCATACCTGAGTTATGACAAGAAGCTTTTGGTCCACACGGGAATTGTTGTATGTCCTACAAATTATCATAGAAGTAATTTTGATAGTTATCTGATCCATAACCAAAGTTAGGTTGATTAGTCTAACCTTGGATATAGGATTGAGAGTAAGAGTTAAAGAAAAAATTACTTCGATCTATGAATTTTTTTAAAATATTTATCACAAACACAAAATGGCAAAAAAAAGAAAAGATCAAAAAATAACTTTAAAAACCAATTATGAACAAATATATACAAAACACCAATTAAAATCACAAACAAAAACTATACTACCACATTCCTTAACAATGACGTCAAAATTGACAGCGCATAGCAATGCCAATTAAAATAAAAACTAGACTACTATTATAGTAGTGGTGAGTCTAAGTTGATCCCACAAAGAGAATGTGTATTTGTAAAGTTGTTAAAATGAAATTAATCGATAATTAGGTTAAAGGCGATTTTGGATTTTAGAAATAAGAAAATGAAATAAAGCTAAATAACTAACAAAAGCAATGTAAAGAAAACATGTAAAAAAATTTAAAAAAGAAATTCGGTAAGGACCCGGTTCTTTGGTTCAATCTCGGCCTACACATAATTAAACATATCCCATTGATTTTTTGTTCTCAAATCTCTCGTAGCAACTATTAACTATGGGTTAATAATTAACCCGAGCTTTTCCTTAGGTAGTATTTAATCAAGATATGATCGTTAATTAAACCTAAGTATTAAATAACCTAGGATATGATCTCTAGATTCAATTAAGTAGTAGCATTATGAATTATGAAAACCGATTAATCAAGTCAATAACCACATATGACATGTTATTTAACCTAGGGTATGTTATCCCTAATGATTAAAAATCATTAGTTGCTACATATAAATTTCAACATAACAATTACGAATTATATCAAAATTCTAGAAATGGACTTGCAAATAAAGGATTCAATGAATGCATTAAAATCATCATTTCACAATACCCAATGAGTTCATACACAAATAACTGAACATAACATAACAAGAATACAATTATCCATACATAAAACCTAAATAAATTAACCAAGATAACATAATCAATTTCTAACGAGAGAAAGAAACTACAAAAAACATGAAATACACTTAACTTGGGTCGTCGTTATGATATCACCTTCAAACCAACATCAGGACTTCTAGCTCTTCATAGATCTCTCCCAAAAAAATGCTTTAACCCACATTGAATAACCCAACCGAAACCCCTAAAACCCTCACTACTGTTATATTTGACTCATTTAGTTTATGGTCCACTTCACTATTCACTTCTTTAAACCCATGCTCTCATTTTTGCATTTCACTATTGCCTCTATTGCGTTTTGTTCTTTTTTTCTTTGACAGTGTTGTGCTATATTTTCTGCTCCTTCCTTAGCTGTGCGTAATCGTGTCGCTGCATCTTGATGTGAATCGTCTGCGTTTTGTTCTATGCCTACAGCTGTTGTTTTGTCATTTCATCATCTGCAACTTCCCTTGGCTATGTCATTTTTGTTCAACATGTGTGAGTGCGTGAAACAGACACATTGCTTACATGTTGGCCCACATTTGTTGTCTTCTTCTACTGGTGTTTAGTTCTCACTATACTGCCATTTTACTGCTCCTTGCCTCCTAGCTGGTGCGTTGTGGTTTTGGTCTTTTCTCCTTATCTGCTACAGCGTTTTAGCTCTCCTTTATCCATAAAACGTTATTCTCCATCATCCTTTGTTGTGCTGCCATTAATACAAGTCATTGCGTGCAAAAACATGCATGTGAGTGATGACTTTCTACTTCCTTATGCTTCCAACATATGTTGTCCATTAAATATGTTGTCAATTAAATCACTATCTTGCATGGATGTTGTGAGTTAGTGATTCTTCTTTGTTGTATTTTCCTTTTTCTTGTCTTCTTCTTGTCTTTTAATTTCTTCTTCATGCTCCATAAAGACAATTGAGTATTAGTCTTCAAAAAATGGCCAAATATCATGCTTTAGACTCACTTTAACTTCTTTGCTTTCGAATTATACCTAAAATCACATATGAGTCAAAGTGAGTATTTTAAGCAATTTAATGTCATTAATTGCTAAGTGATATGAAATAATTACACAATCAATTAAGCACATATCAACCATGTACTCTTATCTTTTCTAACTCATTCAACTCTCATTATTCATGTTTTGATATCTAGTTATATATTTATAATATCTTCTATGTTTGCTACTTCAATCTTATATATAAAATTTGACCTTGAATCTCTTACGTTCATTCCTACAATTTAACATATTAAGCAAATAAGAATAATTTTTAAAAAACTAAAATATTTTGTAAAATAAAAAATCAATTTAAAGTATATTTCTAAAATTTAGTCTACTAAAATTTATATCCTTATTTAGTTCATGAGAAAAAAGTAAAGAAAACAAAAAATAACCAATAAAGAAAACAAGATAAAAGAATGAGTTCTCATAATAAATGTCATATTAAACTCGACAATAACATGTCAAAACTATTACTAAAGCATCATATCTTTAGTAACATGGGCTGTCATAGCATACTCATTAGTGTTACCATTCATATTTAATAACACCTATCACCTGTTACCATATGTCATTTTTGTTGTAGTGGCCTTTTGTATCATCTATGTTTCGCATCTTCTTCCTTTTGTTCCTTCTGTCTTTCTGTTCCTTCTGTGTTTTGTATCTTCTGTGTTTCACATATTTTGCCTTTTGTTCCTTCTGCCTTTCCGTTCCTTCTGCCTTTTGTATCTTTTGTGTTTTGCATATTCTGCCTTTTGTTCTTTCTACCTTTCCGTTCCTTTTTCCTTTTCTATCTTCTGTTTTTCACATCTTCTACCTTTTGTTCCTTCTGTCTTTTGTTCCTTCTGCCTTTCCATTCCTTCTGCCTTTTCTATCTTCTATGTTTTGCATCTTCAACCTTTTGTTCCTTTTCCCTTTTGTATCTTCCGTGTTTCGCATCTTCTGGCTTTTGTTCCTTCTGCCTTTTTGTTCCATCTGCCTTTTGTATCTTCTATGTTTCGCATCTTATGCCTTTCCGTTCCTTCTTTCTTTTGTATCTTCTGTGTTTCGCATCTTTTGCCTTTTGTTCCTTCTGCCTTTCAATTCTTTCTATCTTTTGTATCTTCAATGTTTCGCATCTTCTGCCTTTTGTTCCTTCTGCCTTTCTGTTCCTTCTGCCTTTTGTATCTTCTGTGTTTCGCATCTTCTGCCTTTCGTTCCTTCTGCTTTTCCGTTCCTTCTGCCTTTTGTATCTTCTATGTTTCGCATCTTCTGCCTTTTGTTCCTTTTGTCTTTCTGTTCCTTCTGCCTTTTCCTTTTGTCTTTTGTATCCTCCGTGTTTGATTTCGAATGTCGAGCTCCGAAAACGGGGTCCAGCATTATTTAGTATCAGAGCTTAGGTTTTTCCTAGGCTTAAGATGTATAGTAGATGAAGTGTTATGATATAGGGTTATGGTTGCATAGTAAATTGATTGAATTGCATTAACTGACATGTATATCATGCATATATATAGGAATTAAGATTAAAATGAAATGAAAGCTAATAGTTAGTGTTTGCATTGAAGGAGTAAGATACCACCTCATAGAAGGACACAAGGAGTATTGCAAGGATTAATTGCACCTGACTCTCCATTAAGGGAGGAGAGTACTAATGAGTCCATAGCCCCAGTGAATGCTGAGGCTTCGGTAGGACAGGGTAGTGAGCTCGTTCGGTCACAATCCCAAGAGTCTCCTCTTACGCAAAAGCAAGTGTCTGCTCCGTTGGATCTGAGGATGTTTCAGGCATTTGCTCAGGCCTTTGCTCAGGCCATGAGCTTAATGCTGCAATCTTCTGCTTCAGTCCTAATGAAGAAGGGGAAACAGTTCGACAAGCTTAGGAAGTATTATTGGACCCCGAATCTTTTTGGTAAGCTAGGATTATTGAATAAGGATTTTGAATGATTATTCATGAGTAAAGAAG
>JANZLD010000002.1:60207225-60220507 GCA_026413575.1 Erythroxylum carthagenense
AAAATTTTGCTCCTTTTTCCTTACATGCACGACTCCACTATGCATTCCTCTTCTTCTTGTTTTTAATAGAACTTAAAAGTACCAAATTTGCCTTCCATCTTTGCCTAGACTTTAAAACCATAAGTGAAGTACCTAAATTGCCCCTAAAATTTTATTTCAAAAACATACTTACTTTAGGACATTTTCTCACTATCAAATCGAGGGAATTTGCTAAAAATTCTTCTAGAGAAATGTTCCTTAATGTCTTATCTTTCTAATGACACCAAAATCATTTAATATGGAGCACTACCTCAATAGTTATGGTCCAAACATCTCGGACTGTCATTTTGCTAACACATTTTCCAGCATTTCATTTCCATCCGAAAATTGACAATCTTAGAGGCTAAATTAAAATGCACTTCCTTCAGAAAAATTGTAGCCCTATGCCTCTATTTTATTTTTCCCAAAAATCAATTCAGTCGAATCGTCACAGATCAAGAATTTCTCAAAATATTGAACCATGTTCAGAAAATTTTCCAACTCACTTTGATTAAATCAATTCTCTTTACATTTCCTTTCAATCCCATAAATTCTCCTCTTATTAACACATAGCTAATTGCCAAAAGTTCCTCGTTTAATAGTCCTAGCTTACAGAAAGATTCGGGGTCTAACAAAACTAAATAAATAAAATAAAATATTTAACAAAAAAATTAAAGAAATAAAAAGAATAGAATAATAATGTTTTGAGTGTCCTAAACATCAATTATTTCCCTATGAACAATGCCAAAATTAATTCTTATAGTAAAAATATCTATCTTAAATTAGAATGTAAGAAGGATGAATTTACCAAAAAATATAGCTCTCCAACATTACTTATGAGAAATAAATCTCTTTATGATGGGACTTCTAGAGATCAAGCTGAAGGAAGATAAATGTAAGAGGCTAAGTGTCATTGGGAAGTTCTTATTAGTCATTAAAATCATTACAATGGCATGATATTGGTTGCTTTTAACCCTAAAATAATAAAGGTTGAACATTGAAGTTCTAAGGATCAATTGATCCATCTATTTGTGAGAATGAAATGAGAAAAATTAGGTTTGAAATGGATTTTTTTTTCCTTTAATCATACTTGTTAAATAATATATATATAGAACAAGTCGAAGGAATTAGGAGGCATTATTAATTCACCTTCGATTTTAGGTGGAGAATTTAATATCATTCTTTATAATTTTGAATAAGGAACTCATGTCCAAGGAATTACTTGAAGGATCTCAAAGAATGCACTACAGAAAAACATATTAAAAAATCTCAAAATTAAGGGCCATTTATATGTACCAATAAATAAAAAACAAATTGGTTCTAAAGAAATTGCGCAGGACCTTAGCTAATGTTAAATAAAAATTCATATTTCTAGAAAGTAAAGGTACTTTTGATAACCCTTTGTTTTTATATTCCACATCAATTTGTACAAAATTATTCAATACTAAATGGATCAAGCGTCCATTTAGATCCGATAATACACTAGTGGAGGTGGAAGGATTTGATGAAACATTACCTAAATGTACCATGCAACAAGGTCAAAGACATAAGCTCTTTATTTACATGAAAAACAATTAGATGATAAAAGAGAAGTTAAAAAATCATAACTTTAAGAAATTTGGTGATACTAATATAGCAGCTTCAAAAGAAAAAGACATATTACAAGGTATGCAATCCAAATTTGCCAACCCCCTATTACTGAGGGTGTAATGGAAGAGCATAAAGCTAGATTTCATTAATAGACATAAGTTATTGGCTTTAATTAATTAATTTTGAAATAGTTCATTACTAAATTGTGAAATAGAGGTTGATGATTCTTTGGCTTCCAAACAGGAATTGGAATTCCTCCTTCTTTCATATGACTATGCTTGAAAGGAGAAATAAAAGCATTATTGTTTCTCTTTAACACTCTTGAAAATCCTAATTAGAATCAATCCTCTTTGTAAACATTGGAATCAATCATCAATAAGTACATCTCAACTTAGTAAGTAGATATTTTAACCAAAACATTCAATATCATAGAGATAGAAGAAGATGTGTTCTCCTTTCTTCCTAATAAGGCCCCAGGTGTTTTTACAAACTTGCACGATCATATACATAATGTAGCTACTTTATTTCAATCAGATTTTGATTTGGTGGGATGATATCCAATCCTACTTATCACTAAAAATGTCTTTAAAATTACTCTCAAAAGTTATTATACCTCTCAACAACTATCACAATGCTTAAAAGAAAACGATAATCAATGATTAACCAAAGACTATTAAAATTAGGGTTTTCACACTTTAAATATGTTGTATCTTATAATATCTTATCATTTCAACTGGTTGCTTCAAAATCACTTTCTTTTTTTACTTTTGTTTTATAGTTGCATATTAACATAGTAGCATTTTTTAAGAAATAAAGTTTTTATGCACTACATTCCTCTAAATAACATTGTAGCATTTTTTTAAAAATTTGAATATATATATAAAATACTATTTATTTAATATATGTTAATGTTATTATAATCAATTTTGATTCTATATCAAAATTGTGACAAGGCTTAACAGATGAGATTTCACTTCTATCCAAAAATGTTGTATGTCTTGCATGGATTTGAATGGCTTTAAGCTTTCTTAGTTTGGTAATTCTTCATCTTTTTACTACCAAATTTCTAAATTAGTGGCTTCACTTGTATATTACCACCTTCATAACCCTCTTCTATATTTATTTGCTTTCTTTCTTATCTCATACAATTTTTCTTTTTAGTAGTCTTTCCTGGTTTCAAATGTCCTTCATATTTGTCCCTTCTCTTTCATTATTCCTGAGTTTCATCTTTGATTTTTTTCCTTTCTATCTTCTCTAAATTCTTCTTACTCCTTTCAAGTTCCCACTCTTTTCTTTCTCCCTTTCCTTTTAGCTTTCCTTAATTACACCTTTTTCCAATTTTAGAAATATTTTAGGCCATTGTTTTTTATCTATTAAAGAATTTCTACCTTAAAACCATAAGTTTCCTTAGTTTTGTAACCCTGCTTTTGATATTGCCTCTTCCTTCAAAGACACTTCCTTCACTAAAACACATGATAATAATGCTACCACCTTGTATCCTTTTCCTATTAAGAATTCTTAACGTTAAGAGTTGGGGGATTCCTCTCTATTACATTAGCTTTATTTATTTGCTCTTAGTAACAATGATGGATCCTTAATAGTTTCATCTCCATTTAAAATTTTAAAAGAAGGAACCTCTAAATGGGACTCCACACGTATAGGATTTTTTATGCATAAAATGACATCCTTTTTAACTTTGAAAATATAGGCTTTTCATTAGTGGAAATAGCTAGGAAAAAAAGATGTGTTGATAAATAAGAAGAATATTTTTCTCTTCAAATTTGAATCCCCGAATTAGGAAAAAAGACAGAATGATTTCTAAGGAAATTCAATAATCAACTCTGTTTTGTTCTTTTTTATAGGCTAAGAATATAGCTCTAAAATCGCAAGGTGAAGTAGGAGCCTTTATGGATAAACATCCAAGGAACACCCATATCCTCAATAATAAAGGGGATGAGTTACATAACAAGTTTCATAAGCAAACCTCTATTCCTAGATGAAAATACATGTATAAATATGGTGATGAGTTACATTGCAAGTTTCACTTTCCTTTTATCTTTCTCCTAAGTACTGCTAGAATTATAATAGAATGTCCCTGATTTCATATCTCTTCTAAGATTGAATAAGAACGAATAACTATCTGAGGATACAATCAAGGTAACTTATAGTTGGAGGTCTAATATTCCCAAGTAAATGAAAGTATGGAAGCCTACAGGAAGGAGATTACTGTCAAGTGAGTATCAAGAACTTATAGAGTCATTAGTATTAGGGAAAAACAAAATAGAGAAAGATGTTAACATCACTCTGTAAGCTTTAAAGATAAAAAATGTTTGCTTAAGGCAAGTCTCCCTAGCCTTTTCTCTTGCTGAGCTATCAACTATTAAGACAAATATGCAAAAACTAATTTTATAGTAGAATTACAATAAGAGAGAAAAGAATCAAGTACCTCCTTAGAGCAAACTGAGAAAAGTCAAGCTAACAAGTTGGTAAAGGAATGCCAAATTGATCATTCAGTGCTAGGGTAATAGGAACCAAGTAACTTAGCCATAAAAAAGTACACAAAAGGATTAAAAAAAGAAGATGCATTCAATTATGTGACTAAGAGAAGGTCAATCAGGAAAAAAAGGGGCAATAAATCTATTCATATAAAATGTCAATCATGATTTAGAATTTAAGAGGGCTGAATTGCCCTAAAAATAATTAGCTCTTCAAGATTAATTAGGAGAAATAAATAAATTTATAATAGTTCGTTTGAAGACCAAGTTAAACGAAGATAAATACATAAGTTTAAGTTTTCTGAAAAACAATAACCAGTTTTTTAAAATCATCAAAGTCACTATAGAGCATGGATTTTGTTTACTTTTGACCAAAAAAGAATAGAGGGTTAATATTTAATTACTAAGGAGAAACTGATTCATCTCTTTATAAGAATGAACTGGAAAATGTTAGAATTCAAATTACTTTTGTCTATGCCCCTAATCACACTTTTTGTGGAATATATACGGAAAGTTAAAAGAGTTAGGAGATATAATCGATTCGCCTTAGATTTTAGTAGGAGACTTTAATTGCATGCTCTATGGTTTTGAAGTTGAGGGCAATTTATGTCTTAGATAATTACTCGGAGGATCTTAAGGAATGCACCAATGAAATTTAATTAATAGATCTAAGAATGGAGGTCCATTTTTATAATTCTACTAATAAGTAAAAGTGCATTTGGTTCTTAAAGAAGAAACTATGCAGGGATTTAGTTAATGCCAATGGCTATCCATATTTGCAAATAATAAAGTTTTGACCCCTTTGTTTTCAATTTACACATTTATTTTGATCTAAAAATTATTCAACACTAAAAACATCAAACATCCATATATATTAAATAACGTACTAGTAGAGGTGGGAGGATTTGAGGAAGAGTTACTTAAAGGTACAAGGTGACAAGTTGAAGGACATATCTCTTTATTTGTACAAAAAAAATTTAATTGATAAAGGAGGAGCTCAAGAATCTTAATTAGAAAAGTTGTTGTTAATACTAATACAAAAATTTTAGAAGCAAATATTGAAAATTATCCCAACCAAATTTGCTCACTTCCCTATTACTGATAGTATGCCTAATGAGGACAAAGCTATTGGTTTTACCACTCAATTTTATAATAGAGGTTGAGAATTCTTCGGTTAAGGACTGGGGATTGGAATTCCTCCTTGTTTCATATTTCTATGCTTAGAAGGAGATGCAAACATGATTGTAGCTCTCATTATTGAGTAAGAAAAATAAGTTAAATCTTAATAAAAATTATCACAAGAGGCTTTTAATTTCTTTTCTAACACTCATGGCACTCCTAATGAGAGCCATTCCTCTATGCAACATTGAAATTGATCATCAATTAATATATCCTAGCCCAGGAAGTAAATATTTTAACTAGATTATTCAATGCCACAGAGATAGAGGAAGATATGATCTCATTAAATCCTAATAAGGTTCTACAGCCTTATGGATTGAATGGTTTCTTTTTAAAAAAGGATTAGCCATATATCAGATAAATTGTTATAGATGATATCTTGGTATTCCTAAACAAAGGAAAAATGCTAAAGGAAGAGAATAAAACTTTATATATCTCATACTAAAAACTACTTTACCTCTTTATTTGAGGGGTTTTAGACCAATCTTATGTTGTAATAATTTATATAAGATCATTATGTTTAAGGAATTGCTTTTTAAATGTATAGGCCCCTTATAATGAGCAATCATAAAAGCAAGGAAGATTGGGAACAATTTTTTATTAACACGAGAGCTTTTGAAAGGCTATAATAGGAGAAATACAAGCAAGAGTTTTACTCTTAACATATACCTTCACAAAGATTTTGAATCCTTAAATTGGCAATTCCTCTTAAACACCCTCAAGGAATTTAGATTCCCAAATAATTTTGTTGTTTGTATTGAGTAGTGCATATGTATTGAGTAGTGCATCTTATCAATATACTATAGTGCATTGACCAACAATGAACCCTTTGCCCTCTTTAAAGGGGCCAGAGGATTGTAGAAAGGAAGCTTTATATCTTTACCTATTCATATTCAAGACAGTAATCAATCAAAAGTAGACATTCAAGTATGAATTTAAATGTAAGAAGCTAAAGATCAATAGCCTATGCTTTTTAGATGATCTCATCATTTTTTTCAAAAGCAAATGCAAAATCAATTGGTGCCCTTATAACATTTTTATATACATCTAGGGAGATCTCGGGCCTCTCTTTTAAGAAGGAGAAAAGCCAATTATATGTTTGTATGAGTACTCAACAATTGGCCCCTTTGTTCTCCACACTAAATGGATTAGTCTATAAAACACGTACTTTTAATTACTTAGGTATTCCTATTTTCATAAAGAAAATTTTTATAAAGTTATCCTCCATTGATAAAGAAGAACTAAAAGAAGGTCTCCAAATGATGTGCGAAGAGCATATCATTTGCAGTGAGGATAGTTTACTGTTTAATGGCCTTTATATGCACTATTATCTTATGCTACCAACAAGTATTATTAAAATATTTTAAAGGAAAATAAGAAGATTTTAATGATTGGGGGATTATAACAAAAAGAAATGGCCAAGGTTAAATGGATTAAGTTGTGTTAAAAAAAGTAGGGGAAATGAAATCATTCAAATTAGAATAATCAATAAGGCTTTAATAATCAAAAGATTATAGAGGATCATAGTTGATGGGGAGGTTTTATGGGTTAAATAGATCCATGTCTTCTACTTGGATAGCTTAAATTTTTCATCCATACTCCCTAATATAATATCTCTTAGGGCATAGTACAAATTCTTAATGTAAGGACTAAATTAGGTAGTCTATTTAAGTTAAAGTTGTAGATGGAACTTATGCAAGCCACTAGTATGACAACTAGACAACCTTAAGTCCACTTAGACATGCTTCATAACTAGCCATGTTTCACTCATCCACCCCCAAGCAAGCTACAATCTAAGAAGTCTTGAACAACAAAACATATGGAACTGAAGCATTTCTAAGAACTCCTCTTACTAATCTACTTATCAACTTTGCACTTATCCCTAGCAAATAGGATTTGGAATGGTGGAATAAGACTTCCATGGTTGCTTCACCAACTCTTCATTTAGGGGATATACTAAGAATCCAAGCTCCAAGATTTAATAGTTGTAGTTCAATCAAACAAATCCTCGATCCTACGTAATCCTTTGGCTTGCTATCAAAAGGAAATTGTCCAATATTGATAGAATCAAAGGTTATCTAAATATCCCAACCATATGACTCTTTATGACTAGAAGGATGAAAGGTTGGAGCATCTCTTCTTTTAGTATGAATGCTCATCCCAAATCTGGACTAAAATAGTTTAGATTAGCCATTTCTCTGCTGCTCCTACAAACTGGAGTGACTTAATTACTTGGTCTTGTTAGAATTTCAAAACTTTCAAAAGGGATTCCTTTGTTTTTAGAATCTCGTTAGTAAATACAATCTACGCTTTATACCGTGAAAGGAATGAGAGGAATTTTTTGTTGGCAAACTATGCATAGGATGGTACTAATTAAGGAAATAATAAGCCTCACAAGAGAGCAATTAATAGCTCATAAAATTCTTGCTTAATGCATAAACATATTGCAAATTTTTGGAATATATCTTGCAATGTCAGTCGAGGCTACTAACTAGCAGAAGGCTTCATAAGTTTCCTTTTTGGTTTACAAACACCAGTATATGACGACCAAGCTCTAGTTCCTGTCTTGTTTGATTTGATTTCCCTTTTTGATATCAGATAAAATCTTTTAGCTTGTTCTGCTTGTTTTGTATCAACCTCTTCTTATGATTAATCCATTGTTCTTTTAAGTTCTTTTGATTGGTCATCATACAAACACCAGTATGATGACCAAGCTCTAGTTCCTGTCTTATTTTCCCTTTTTGATATCGGATAACTTGTTCTGCTTGTTTTATATCAACTTCCTTCTTATGATTAATCAATTGTTATTTTAATTTCTCAAAAGAGAAAGTTTGATTCCATATCTAAAACTACTTAGAAAATGGAATTACAAAAATAGATCATTCAACTTTAATCAAATCAAGTGTTTTTATATTTAATTTGATGCGGCGAAATGGTTTGTATCTGAAACATCACCATCTAACTAAAACCAAGTCACCTAACCCAACATTTAGACTCTACGTTAGTTAATCACCAAGATTGTTTGGAGAAATCATAGTGACTCCAAGGCTTGACCGAAAACCCTGTTTTGAGATTCTAGATTCGAAAGAATTTTGAACAGGTTTCTTGTTTCGTTGGTGTGTACAGCCATCTTTTCCAATTCAAGAGTTTGGAGGGGAAAAAAAAAAAAAGAAACGAACTTGATATGAGAACCTGGACTTCACCTCTATACTACATTCGCAAAAGCCACTACAACTATTTTTAGATGAATATGTTTTCAGATACCAGGAAACAGAGATAGAAACAGCTATCCATAAAAAGCTTGATAATCAACCTAATGACTTAATTAATTTAACAACTATGAAGCTCAAATGCACTCCCTTAAACGATGCCAGGATCATCAGCATCCGCCAGTGACACTTCCATTGAAGATCTCTATTGTATCACCTTGACAAACATGGTGCCAACGAAATGACCGATCATCATCCATCACATTTTGTTTGTATATGAAAAAGTAACCTTCCTGCGGTAGATCAAATTGAAGCTTCTGATGCAACTTCTGAAGTTCTTTTCTGAGCTCTCCAACGTTATCCAAGGCATTCACTTCAATTGGTATCTTCTTAGTTCCACACTTGGGCAAGACCATTATTTTCAGCTTCTTCGACCCTGGAATATTCCCCCCTGTCAAACATGTACCAGAAGCAGTCGGAGATGGCCTTATATTCACATTAATCTCACTGTTATTCATTAGCTCGCAATCGCGCAAAGAGTAATGATCTTGCAACTCTCCACCGATTGAGTAAAGTGCCAACCTGTTGACCGGAAGAGACTCAAATTCTTGAATCTTCTCTTTCAAACGTAAGATTGTGTCGTTCGCATCCATTTCCACTGGAACATGCATTTTCAAAGATGGTATGTTGACATTGAGCTGAATCTTTCCTGAAGAAAATGATTCTTCGCTCTTAATTTGAGTTTTCTCTGCGTCTGGTGCTATCAGGAGTTGAATGTGAGAGTTCTGCAAAATTTCACACTGCTCTACATCTTTATCATCCTGAAGAACATGCCCATTGAAGACCAGAGTTTGCTTGTTAACGGATATTCCCTGGTATTTCTGTATCTTTTCTTTGATCTCAAGCACACTATCAAAGAAACCCACTTCAATCGAGAAAGGTCGACCTCTTGAGGGCTCAAAGATTACGTCCATTGAAACTGCTGATGATTAGGGAAGACAGGTTAAGGTTGAGAGAGAGGCCCCGAAGATACGATGGTTCTTGTAACAGTATCCGATATTGCCTAACTGTGCACCGAAATCAGTGGTGATACAGTAGATATATACATTTATTTCCAAAGATTTAAAGCCTACGGAAAGTTGTGAAAAGGGTAAAGCACTAAAAAAAGGTTAAGACTCCTGTCTGCTACCATACGAATCTTTGTTATACTACTTCGTTTATATATGGAAGTTGGTGATAGAGATTTGGGTTTTCTTGGTTCGTTTTCAGAAAATTGGATGATATATACGGTTTACAATCGGATAACATCTATGTTCACATTGGACTTCCTATTTCTGTACATTAAAAATTGATTCTTGCGGTATTCTCTTAAATGAAAAGGTCAAATTTTCATTACTCTTAATCTTTCCGATTGGTTTTAATATTTTTAATCTTTTATAGAACGACTATTACATGAGCTTCGTAGTGGATCATGCAAATCTACTGTAGAAACAAACTGACACGACCAGATTGCTCTAAGTTGCGCACCGTATAAATGCACTGGATTCCGCTGGACGGCCCGAGCCACCCTCAAGCACGTAAAATGCACGGATAATTTCCACACAAGTCTCTCAAGTCTTCCTAATCTATGTGAGAGATGAAGTTTCCTGAAGTTTTAATAGTTTTTTAAATGATTAGTATTTATCAAATAAAAATTTAATTGTTGATAATATCTTAAACTCTAAAAACAATCAAGTACATAAAATTTTAATTTATCTCAAATATAACCTAAACACTAGCTGCATTAATGTTATATCACTAGTGATGCTCACTCACGTGGAGGACTATGTAAGGTGTTGTTAACCTATTTTATTACTGTCGTTGTAATCTACAAATCTATCTATGCTATATGGATAGTATCTTTATAGTATAATCAGTATTGTTCCTACGATAATTGGATTAATTAGCTAACAATTTTTGTACAGTTTGTTTAAGGTAAACAATAGAATAAATGTGGATATAAAACAAACTAAAATTGGCAATAAATCAAATGACAAAGCAATAATAGATTTGTGACTAATCAAGCAAAACAACTTAGGAATTACATCTATCCTTGTTTTGTTTTTGCCCTACCTTCTTGATTTAATAATACTCAATCCTAGATATCCAATAATTATGAATATCCTTTATTAAGATCTAACTAAGTAATTTCAATTAAAATAGATAAAAATTAAATTGCAGCCTCAAAACCCTTGCTGACTACCTAATTGGATTTAAAGTAATTCAATAGGTAACTAACAAATAATTAAGATCTCTCTTCAATTACTTACTAATATAACTTTTAAAGGTCTATTGTGGTACCAACTCTTACTATGCAACATAATATAGATAATTCAACTTAATCTATCAATTCATATTAAATATAATATAATAATAAACACAACAAAGCATATCTCTATTAAAACAAGAACACAAAATTTTAAGAAAAATAATTTAAGAGTAATTCCTGAAAGAACTTAACATTCCATAGCCAAAATATATCTCAATTTAATCATAATCAATATTCGATAACAAAGAAAAAAAGAAAATAATACAATAGAAGATCAAATTTTGGATGTCTTCTTCTTGTCCTTGAGTTAGAAAATTTTGCCAATTTTTTCTTTTAGAATTTTGCCTTTTGATCTTTCCTTTTGATGTTCTAGCTACCTCTTTCAATGTTTCTTTTAACATTTTATAATTCTTAATCTTCCTAGGAATCTTTTTGGGGTTTCTACACTTGTTTTTGACACCTTGTTTATTTACCAATTTGAAAAGCTAGGAAATCACTAAGTATCCTCTTATAGAAATTTCTAACGATTCAAAAGTAACCATGCAATCTTAATTTTGAACTATAAAAGGGCATTTAAAAGGTCAAAAGGATGTTGAAGTCTTAGAACAAGAGCCTATCATTTTGTGGTTCACTGTAATCAATCTCCTAGTCAAATATTTGGATATTCCTATGGCTGATTCATACTTCCAGTAAACTTAATTGAAGGTTACTAAAAGGTGCTCCAGTGACGAGATACAACTACTTCTAGTGTTGGGTGTAAATGGTGATGGGAAGCTTTTGAGGCAATGGTTCTTTGTTTCTTGGTGAGGAAATTTACTGGCAATTGGATAGTGTTGAGTAATTCCTTACTTCAATTTGTGATGGATGATGAATCAAGCATGTTCTAAAGAATTGGTGGATGTTGGGAGTTTGCTAACCTAAATAGTGTGGCTGTAATTTAGGAGGAAGCAAGACAATCCAAAAACCACAAAAGAAAGCATAGAGGAGGGCTCCTAGATGTTTTATTGCAAGTATGTGGTGTGATTGGTGGCTAGATGGTAGGGATAGATGACGTGAACTGAGTGGTGTAATTTCTGCATTGTACAAATGGTGGCTGTTGAGTAAGGAAACTAGGTTGGGAGGTATTGTATGAACAAACTACAAATAAAAGAGGGCTAAATCATCTAAAATAAAAGAAGAAAATTATTTTATTAATTATTAATTATTAATTATTAATCTTTTTTAGTTTTATATGAAATAAAAAGTCTATACTAATTATCAATAAATGTAAAAGAAATGAACATTAATATTAAATATTTTTAAAAAAGAAATATGCAATATAGATAGGATTTGCCACTTTCATTTATTCTATGTTTTCGAATTGCACACTTCCATAAATAGGTTTAAGCTTGTGAGCATAACTTTGAACACTTTCAAAGTTGCTAAACTTTGAATTTTAGCTACACTATGCAGAAATATTTTGCAAACGTGTATTCCTTGTAAATAATTGAAGATTTGAATGATAACGAAGAAGTTTTTTCTAATGAAGAATTCCTTCCTAGAAGTCATTTTATAATGTAAAGATTTTGGTTTCTCCTCATAAATTATAAAGCTTTCATAAGCATCATTGTGAATTTCTTCTAGTTCTTACAACTTCAATTTCCTATGCACACTACATTTAACTAAATTCATATTGAATTATTTAAAAGCTCAGTAGGCCTTCTGTTCTAATTCAAGTTTATTTAATATTAATCTATACAGAGACATATCAATTAGTATTTTGCAAGTTCTATAAACCTATAATGCATCATATAACCATAAAGCTCCAATCTTTTCTACTTGGACTTATTGCCTTCTCTATAATTAACTCCATTTCTCAATTTGAAACTCCATCTTGTCCATTAGTTTACGAATGTTATGACATAGAAATCTTGTATGTAGTACCATATTTCTTTAATAATGCTTCCATAGCCTGATTACAAAATTGCATACTTTGATCATTAATTAAGACTCTTGGGTAGCCTTAGCTTTAACACAATTTAGAACATCCTCAATAGCTAGTAAAATGTAAAATATGCCTACTTTGAAACATATTTAATAGCTAGTAAAAGTATATATAACCTATGATCCTATAAAATTAAAAACCCATAAATCACAAATCTCACATATTAAAAATAGAATTTAAGGCTTCTCATTTAGCTATAAAATATTAATTTTTTTACAACATTCATAAGATTTACAAAAGAACTATGCATCCTAAAATAAGGAAGGCCAAGCAAAACCACAATTAACAATTTTCTGGCCATTCTCTTTGTAGCACCCCACTCCCGCAAGACCCGAACCCGATATCGATGGTGATATCCAAGACCGTGCCCGCGAGGGTGGTGTGCTACGCACTCGATCAATCAAAATTCGGTATACATTTATTTTTTTTCAGACACACATGTGGAAGTCAATAATCAAATAGGCCATAAGCCCTTTTTCATCATACAAGGCTATTTATA
>JANZLD010000002.1:60220607-60234007 GCA_026413575.1 Erythroxylum carthagenense
CACATTTGCCTGTACTTTAACCTGACCCGATCCAATTTACAGCTATACCCGTCACTTCGGTAACGGGATGTTACACAATAAGCCTGTTCCTCTATAATTAGAGGCCAGTAACATGCCCAATCAGTGAATGCAATGAAAACCCTATCAGTCTGTCCCAATTACGAAAATACCCTTGCTAACAGTAACGAGATGTTACAAAAATGTCCTCTATAAGCCTACTTATGGTAAAAGGTAAAAATGGTAAAAATTTTCAATTTCAAGTAAACATCTTATTACTTGATTGATGAAATGCTTCTAGTGATATGAATCATCTCATACATAATATTTTGCATCACTTTAATCTTATCTTTTTAAGCTTCAGATAAACCAACAAGCGGTTTGTTGGCCCCCGATTTTCTTTTCTTTTACTCTATCAAAACCTCATAATTTATTTAAACCATGCTTAATTTTTTAATTCTATCAAAACCTCATAATTTATTTAAACCATGCTTAATTCAATAAGAAAAAAAATTCGGGGGCCAACACGATAGTAGGTAAATAATTAAATATGTTTACATATCATGAAAGTTTTAGGACTGTAGTAAATAATTTTCCATTAGGAAATTCTTGTTGCAAATTGTTTTTGCTTTTGGAATGAACTATATGGTTTTAGTGATCAATTACTTTATTTTTGCCTCCATTCTTGTCTTCAATCTATAAATCAAATACACTCAATAAGAGCATCAACCTTATCAGTTTTGGTTTCACATCTTTTTTATCATCAAATACCTAAGGGATGTATAATTAGAATAAATAGTTACCTTAGTACCCAAAAAATAAGAATGAAACATTTCTAAACGAAATATAATAGCTAAGATTCTTTTAATAGTTAAATAAAGTATGGGCATCATTCAAGGTTATTGACGAGTAATGTACAATGTGCAGTGCTTTCCCAAGTCATTGACCCTAAATAGCTTTGACAATATGATCACCTGAATTGCACATTATCTCAAACAGAAGAATCTAATCCAAAAGATGAATAATTGGTGTTGATGTTAACATTTATTTCTTAAATGCACTTTTAACCTCATTATCAAACTCAAAGACACATCTTTCTATAATAACTTGCAAAGAGGCAATATAATATAGGAAAATTCATCAATGAATTGTTGTTAAAAATATACATGTCCAACAAAATAATGAACTTCTCTAATACTAACTGGGTAAGGAGAAGATTGAATAATATGGATTTTAACATTATCAACTTCCAAAGCTCTAGCTAAAACAACATGTCCCAAAATAGTACCCTGTTCTACTATAAAATGAAATTTTTTGAAGTTTAAAACAATAATATTTTTTATACATCTTTACAACATAAATTTTTAATTATGAAAATAGTTAATAAATGAACCTCCATACATAGTAAGATCATCTATAAAGACTTTTATGATAATTTTGACATAATCTAAAAATATACGTAGCGTATTGCAAACTCCAAATGACATTCATCGATATCTAAAAGTTTTAAACAGGCATGTGAAAATTATCTTCTCTTGATTTTTTTAAAGCAATTGAAAATTGAAATTATATTTAAAATCAAATAAAAATTGTAGTAACCTTAGTCAGCTTGCCTTTCTAACGTTTGATTAATAAATGATAATAGAAAGTTGTCCTTTTGGGTTACAGTACTTAATTTTCTATAATTAATATAATCTAACTACCATTTTAAAATCAAGTTATAATCTAACTACCATTAGAAAATTAGGTTAATATTGATTAATTGTTTTGATTTCTTACTACTATAACGATAGTCTTTTTTTAATCAACCTAAACAGGGTTTACCCTTCACTATCCAAAATTAGATAGATTACTTAAGCTTGAAGAAGATTTAGAACGTCCTTCATCACCACCCACATCATAAGCACATTTAACCTCCTTTATCGTTACCTAATTTGTCTTTTTCTTTCTTCTAATAAAATTTGATGCATAAATATAGAAGGACTAATTCCTATAATGTCTGGTCCATCTAATTTATAGTTAAGGATTTGGAACAACTACACCAATTTTTTTCTCAGCATTTATTTTATTAGAAATAATAAAGGTTTTGGCCCTCCTTCTCCTAAATACACATATTTAAAATGGTCTCAAAGTGGCCTTAATTATAGTTTTAGTGCCTACATAAATAATGAAAGAGCTTCCCATTAGGTTTTTCCAAATCAACATAAAGAACCTTACCTGACAATTTTATCTCCTTAAAATAATTTAGTTTTGCCACATATTCCTACAAGCTATATCTTAAATTGAATTCATTATTTTCTTCAAAAAGTTGTTTATGTGTAACTATTTTTATCTCATCTTTTCCTTCTAACTCAAGGTGCTTCATTACATTATGTATACATAGAGTCCCCTTCGAATTCCATAGTTAATCTAGCATTAGGAACCTCTATTTTTATTTTGGAAGTTTTAAGAAAAGCCCTTCCTAACAAAATAGGTGATGATTGATCATTGTTTTCCATGTATAGAATTTTTCATAGGAAAAATCAATTTATCATTAACTTGAACAAAGACATCTTTATCTATCTCCTTAGTATATGCATTAGATTGATAAATTAACTGAATCACCACCAATTTTTTTCGAACGGTTAAGATTTAAAGCCTAGTAGATGGAACATGGCATAACATTAATAGATGCTCCTAAGTCTTGTATAGCCTTTTTAGTTCTAATGCTACCTATTATGCAAGGTCTATAAAGCACGTCTGGGTCCTTACATTTTCAGGAACGCATGTCTAAATAATTTCTAAAACATTTTCTGCTACTTTAAAATTTTCACATTTCTTAACACGTTACTTCCTTTTCACTATACAAAACTCTTTTAAAAATTTAGCAAAGTGAGAAACTTATTTAATAGGATTAAAAATGGAATATTTGCCTGGCATTTTTGTAAAGTTTCATATAGGTTTGACTTACACTCATATTTCTAGCTATCCACTAAAACTTCTAGAGAAGGTTGAATATATTCATATTTAATTAGAGGTTGAGTTTTACCTTTCAATAGATTTTTGTTGGGAATTTAGTTTGTTCCCTCCTTGTCTTTTCACAATGTCATTGTTGATTTTTTATTCTTAAGCTATTATTCATTTTTGCTTCTCAATACCATTGCACATGTGTCAAATTTCAGTTTTACCACAATTTGAGATGATAGTTTACCATAATTCTATGTCTCCAATTGGTTAATTGTAGAAGCCATTTAACTAATCTGATTCTCTAATTCTTAATACTAATTCTAATATCCTATTGAAATTTAATGGTGTTAGTAGTTAATATTTTAACATTTTCTTAAAAGATACAGTTGATTTAAATGTTTGAACTTATTGTTAGTACCTAAAAGGATGGGTTGCCTATTTTGTTGAAAATTAGTTATTGGTTAATTTACTAGTGCATTACCATCTTAGAATTTTATATGGTCTCTCAACTAGAGTTGTATATGTTTGAATATGAAATGAATTAACATTAAGGTTGTCCAAGAAAACCTCTGACTACATTTACTTACTCTACTCAATCTTCTTATAACATTGGACATATATTAGTTTGGAGTCCTATTGTTGAACAAATTCCACAAGCTTTTTCCATGTTAGCAATTAACATACAAGCTACTTTAGGTGTTTTATATACTAAAGCTCCACCACTAGTGGCATTGATCATATTTCTATCAGTTGGTAGAAGATCTTTATAGAAATAATAAATAAGGACTCTCTAATTTGATAGTGTGGTGAACTTACACACAACTTCTTAAAATGCTCCTAATACTTGTGACAAAGTTTCATTGATATCTTATGTAATCCTATAAATATATTTTTTAATGTTTGTAACTTTTAAAGTTAGGAAAACTTTCCAGGATTAATCTTTTCTTCTCTTTCTAAGTGGTGACACTTCATGCAGATAAATAGTATAGCCAACCATAGGTATCATCCTTTAATAAGAACATAAAAACTCTTAATTTTATTTTGTCCTCTCTAACTGCGTTTCGTTTCATACCTATACACACCATGTGAAATTTCTTTAAATGTTTATGAGGGTCCTCTTATGTAGAACCAGGAAAAGTATGCAATGATAAATTAGTCTAGATTTTAACCTAAAAATAATGTTAACATCTAAATTTAAAAAGTAATGTATGATGTGATTAATTCAAATTTGGAGTGGCAAGTTCTCATAATATTTTATTGTTAGTAATGATTTTTGCTATTTCACCAACAATAATGTAGTGTTTCTTTCTTTAATTTTTTTGAAGTCTTCTTGATCTTGAGGCTAAAATGTAGATTAGGTTGCATTGAAGATCTCATAATAAAGATATAAACAAGGAATTCCTTAGTAATAGTACCAAAATTTAGTGTTGCTATCATTTGCACCTAAATTCTTGTAATAAAAAAACTTAGCATAGGAAAATAGGAATCATTCTTACATGAATTTGTGATGAAGAAAAGTATTTAATTTAAAAATTAATAAAAGAGGAGCATTATTAATGAAATAGAACTTAGTTTATAGATGCTTCCACCATTGGAACTACTATTGATCATCGATCCAAAGAAATTATTTCATCAATCACATAATCTATGCAGTATTAAATATTTGACTTTTTTAGGACTAGCTAATCAAAAAATTAAATTAAATTAACTCTTATTATTTGGCAATTTTAGAAATGATCCAAATTTTAATTACAAAATAGCTTTAAGAAAAGAAATACCACCAAAGCAAGATAATACGACATCATGTTGCTTTTAATCAACATTTTTCTTAAATAATTTCTAATGCTTCAAATTAAAAACTCATAGTTTCTATAAAGATTAAATGACTTGAATTTTTACGTATTCAATATTTACTATAAAAGTTAATTATTTCAACTAATGAACTAATCTTGCATATTAGAAATCAACTAAAAAAATCATAAAAAGTACATAAGAACAATTAAATAGATAAATAGGCAAACAAAAACTTCACAACAAACCTAATTATGTCCCAATCTACAAATTTCCAATGGATTTAACTCACTTCATCAAAGATAAAGAAAGTTAGCCAATAATGACCATAGCAACTATTAACATTAACTTAGTTCATATTTATAGTTGGAAAATAAAGATGGAAAAATGAATGCCTTTCCTCCTTTAATTAGATTCTGTTTATAACCAATTTACTCCAACATTTTTTCGATGTTGGCATCTTCTTATTTTCATTCTTTAAAATTGTGAAATTATAACTTCACTAATTGTCATCTGGACTTGGTCAATATAATAACGACCATAGCTACTACTAACATGTACTTAGTTCATTTTTATAGTTGGAAATAAAGATGGAAAAATGGATGCCTTTCCTCCTTCAATTAGATTCTATTTACAACCGATTTACTCCAACATTTTGTTGATGTTGGGATCTTCTTATTTTCATTCTTTAAAGTTGTGAAATTATAACTTCACTAATTGTCATCTAGACTTGGTCAATATAAGGTTTAAATAAATTCTGACATGTTTTCACTACATATTAGAAATTTAAAAGTCAAGATTTTCACTAAACCAAGATCCACTCACAACTAAACTCTCTCAAGTGATCCATAAGTGAATTAAAATCAGATTTAAATTCTATCATAAATAAATCAACATTAAGAACAATAATAGCTCGTATTATTATATCTTATTTTATAAAAAATTAAATCAATCTATATAAAAATGCCATTTTATTTTTTCTTATATACATATAGAAAAAGTATTTAGGAACTAGACATGTTCAAAATAAAAAAATTAAAAGACAAAGAGAAATCTTAATAAAAATAAATCTAAATAAACTGTTTAAATCTAAGGACAACTTAATTTGCTAAGATGATGTTTGGATCTTGATTTTCTAATGAAAGTAGCTTAAAATTAATTTCCTAAGGGTTTGAAGAAGCCTTTTGATATTTAACTATAGCTTTTGAAGAGAAAATGATGTTTCTTATAAGCATTTTCTCTAAAAGATGACTAAAGTCTAGTAAAAATTAGCTTTTCCATATTTAAATATGTTTTAATCCACTTAAGTCATAGTCAGACATATAGTTATGGCTCAAATCATAGGCCTTTAGTATGTGCTTGGTTCACTTAGGAGAATAGTAATAAGAATTACAATGAATATATTGAGGAATGGAAATGGATATGGCTTCCATTCCTCACTATATTAGGAGGTATGGAGAATTTCCCTAAAAGGGGATGTAAAAATGATGTTCATTTAATCATAATATATTACCAACCATCTTCCCATTCCTTTCTTACCATAGAAACTAACCAAGCACCCCCTTACTGTTTTTTTAAGTAATATATATAGCCTTTTGCACAACCATTTCTTCAAACTAAAATCTCACTATTTCTTAAAGATTTACACACAAACACTAGCACAACTATGTCCTTTAAATGTGAATTTCACTGTTTTCTTAATGACTTGTGCAAAGGCTTCTACATGGCCATGTCATTATACTTGTTCCTTCTAGGTGGCACACAAGCATAGGTCAAACTACATTCTTCCAAGATTCGTGAATTTCTTTAAATTTTTCTTAAAATTACCTTCAATTCTTGAAGAATATCATCTCAATGTTTAATTTGCTTAATTAATTGAAAATATAACAAAAAGTAAGTAAAAAAAAGGTAATATAGCAGTAAAATAAAGTAAATTGGTTAATAAATTATGAACGTAATTCATGTATATGATGTCCCATATAGAATCCTTATATCAGGTTAGTTTAATAAACTTATTATCTAATAATAATCTATATGTTTATTTAAGTATCTCCATTCTTTTTTCAATGAGATCAACTAATTTCTTTATAAGGAAAAAAGATAATGAGAACTAGTCTTTCCACTATGTCAATGTCTAGTCTTAATATAGCAATGACAAGGAATAATTTAGATATAACACTTAAACGTAATATAAATGTTATGATTATAATATTTTATTTATAAAGAATATTTACCTATAAACTTCATCTTATATATTATTTAATTACAAAACCATGTATAAGGTAAGGAATTTCTTGAATTAGTTATGTCATAAATATACCATACCTTGAATCAATTTTTTATGTTTATGACATAATTAATTCAAAAAATTATTTACCTTATCGTTGGTTGTATATTTATGACATAAATTCGTTACATTTATGACATAATTAATTCAAAAAATTCTTTACCTTATGAATGTTGGCCGTAGGGTATCAACTAACAAGTCTATATAATATCATCTTCAACAGCAACATCATATAAGATTTAATAAGAGAAGAAGACAAAAGTTAGCTATTTCAAGATATTTTCATAAAACATTACATACAAAGTTTTCATAAGCAGAATCCAATTATTAAGGAGTCTAATCTTTGAATGATATAGTTCTTTCTACGAAATTGGAGGATTTAGATCTTAATTAATAAGAGGAAGATTAATATGAAAAAACCTCACAAGATCTAAATATAGACATTGCTTAACATAGTGACAGAATAAAAACAATGAGGAGCTTCCAAGAGAACAAAGGCTCAAGAAAAATCATCCTCTAAAATAAGGCATCGATTATGCATAAAAGGGCTTAATAACTAAATCTCATTTCATAAACTTATCCTACATTGAATTCCTTTCTAAAATTAAACCAAGAAGTCATATATGATACTTCAAATAATAATAATTAGATTTTGGTTATAAATGAAGAGCTCAATCAATTTAAGAGAATCAAATATGGACCTTAGGTTAAAAGGTCACTCAATTATACGTACCAAGTGAGATTTTGAAAATTAATTAAATAAACCAGATACCATAATTATAAACAATAAGATTTATAGACAAATAATATTATCAATAGGAAGGGTAGACAACAATAATACTTTTACACATGCAATTATGATAGAATCCATTAGTTTGTTTTCATATGCATCATACTTGAATTTTATACTTTTTTCAAATAGCTGTGAATAATATAGTTTTAAATGGGTTTATACAAGGAGAATTTTATATGGATATTCCTGATCGGTACTTAATTGATTATGAATTTATTCCTTAACATTTAGTGATTATTGACATAAAATTGTTTAAGATACTTACTTTGACTCATATGTGATTTTAGGCAATTTTGAAGCAAAGAAGTTAAAATGAGTTGAAAGCACTACATTTGGGTCATTTTTTGAAGATTAATAGTCACGCGTCTTTATAAAGTCAGAAGAAGAAAATTAAGAAAAGAAGAAGACAAGAGAAAAAAGAAAACACAAACAAGAAAATTCCAAGTTGCTTACAGCAAAGAAGTAGAAAAGTTGTGCATGGAATACATACAATTTATGTGAATTAATGGTAGCACAATGGGAGAAAAAAGAACAAAAAGCCAATAGAAGTTGCAACAATATGGTAGGGTGTGGGCAGATGGAGGAGACCAAAATCATCACAGTATCAGGTGGAGTAAAACGATGTAACTCATAGATTTAAGGCAAGAAGGAGAAGTGGAAAGCAAAGAAATGGAAGCTCCAAAAGAATAAAATGCCAATAGCCCAGTGTTTAGTAAACGCTCTTTTACGTAAATAGTTTACACTATTTTATGTAAACAGCATAAATGTTGTTTGCATTTCATGCATTTGCATGAAACGCAAATGCAAACAGTGTTTATGTTGCATATTTCATACACCAGTTACAGGTGACCAAAGTGAAAACGTATAAAGCCAAGGCAGTGGAGCCAAAACGTAGACATACAGCGGCACATAAAAAACGCAACACAAAAATCATCAAAAGGGTTTTAAGTGAAAAACGAAGTGGACCATAAATGGAGAGAAAAAAGAGAGGGAGGCAAAGGGAGTAGAATCGAACAGTACTAGTAGAAGAGATTTAAAGGTGGTTTTGGCTGGGACAATTTTCATGGGGGTTGAAGCATTTTCTTAAGAGATCCATGGAAGGCTAGACGCCTGACGTCGTTCAGAGATGGCATCAACATCGACGACCTAAGTTAAGCATTGTTTTATTATTTTTGTTGTTTCTTTCTCTCATTAAAAATTGCCTATGATATCATATGTTAATTGACTTAGGTTGTATGCATGGATAATCGTGTTATCATTATAGTCCGATTATTTGTCTATGAACCCATTGGATATTGGGAAAAGATGATTTTAATGCATTCATTGGATCGTTTATTTACAAACTCATTGTTAGAATTTCAATATAATTCGTAATTGTTGTATTTGAAATTCATGTGTAGCGACTAATGATTCGTAATCATTAGGGATATTATAATCTAGGTTAAATGACACATCGTATGTGGTTGTTGCCTTGATTAATTGGATTTCCTAATTTACAATGCTACTGACTAATTAAATTTAGGGATCATATCCTAAGTTATTCGGTAGTTATGTTTAATTAACGATCATAGATTGATTAAACATTACTTCAAAAAACTCAGGTTAATTATTAACCTACAATTAATAGTTTTTAGGATAGATTTAAGAACAAAAAAATCAAGAAAATATCTTAAATTAGGGTGTAGGCTGAGATTGAACTAAAGAATTAGGTCCCTACAGACTTCTCCACTTTTATCATTTTCATATGCTTCCGTTAATTTGTTTTCATTAGGTTCGTTTTATTTTATTTTCTTATTCTTAAAATCCAAAATCCCCCAAAACCTAAACATCAATTAATTTCATTTCATAAACTTTGCACACACTCTCTGTGGGATCGACCTAGATTCACCACTGCTACAGTAGTAGTCTACTTTATTTTGACTAGAGCTACGATGTGTTGTCACCTCCACCTTGTTTTGAATATCATAATAAACCTAACCTCTTGTTTGTTTAAAAATTCTATGGTTTTAAACAAGTTCTTAGGAAAAGAAATATTTTTTTAAAAAGAGAAGATTGATTCTATATTTTTTATTAAAAAATATGCATGATGTCCATATTGTTTAAATTTTATCGTGATAGCATTATCTTTGATATTCCTAATGATTCTTTATTTAAGGTTTATGCCAAGTATATGTTAAAGAGTTTGGAATGAGAATGATATGAGAACTCAACTTGTTTCTTAGTCTCTATATTAAGGAAACGAATGATGAAATGTTCATTCATCAATCTAAATATACAAATGAGATATGAAGCACTTTAGAATGGATAAATGAATTCCATTGGAAACACTAATAAGTTTCACAAGAAATTAACAAAATATGCTTTAGGTTAAATGCTTGATAAAAAGTTATGTCGAGGTATAAGTTGTTAATGTGCATATTTTAAAGAGTTTCTTTGTTAATCACAATTTTTAGGCTTTTAAACACATTCATGTATCCAAGACATGTTTATTTTGATTTGTCTGTATATTAAATGCAAACTTTACAAGTACTTTACTAGAAAAAAGAACACATCTAGTACATGTTAATTAGGCATACATTATTCATTTTATTTATCAACAAGAAAAAATTAATTGCTTAACGAAACTATGAAGTAAAAAATATAATGGTTAGAAGTTGTTTTGTCCAAGTACCCTACATTAGGCAAATCCTTACTAAAAAAAAACCTAATTCAGTACACTAGGATTAAGTATAATGAAATTAATTTATTTTCATTACAAATGTGTAAATTAAGTTATGTAGAAAATTTTTAGTAATTAGTTGATAATTTCTATAAACCCTTTTGCGAGGATAAGTTTTACACAGTTAGAAAATAATTAGACATGATGATTCTAATTTATTATCATTTATTGATGTTTATCATATTTTAAGAGCAAATTTAATTTACTTTTTAATGGATTAAGTCAATTAGGATTTTCAATTAAATGAGATTGATGGATTCATGTTCAATTTTACTAAAACAAGTTTATTAGTTTGACTAAATCCATATACAATTCAATGAATCTATTAATACTTTGAGCACCTTCCTCTCCTAAGAGTTTATATTATGTATAACTTTTATTCAATTGCTATTTAAATTAATCTAAAGTTTACATAAGTTGGGCAAATAAATTGATCAAAGGAATTTTAATTCCATTTTATAAAAATCATTAACATCTTTAGCAAAATTTATCTCTTTTACTTAAATTTTATGTAATATCTTGTCATATTCAATGCTTGTGATCTATTCTAAAAGCATTTCGTTAGAGTTTATTAACTCTTTTTCATCAAAATCTCCCCAAATATTCTCATCTTCTCTAATAAGAATCTAGCAAATACATGCAAAATTATGGGCACCAAAGCACTCTCTTAGGATTTGACTTAACTTTTACTATGATTATGATGTTCTACACATAAGTTAGATATTAGTTAGTAGATATCTTACGCCACATTTTAGATTTTATTTGATATATGTATATATATATATTGATATGTAAGAGCATTTGCTTATGCTTATTCAACTAAATGTTATTGTCATCTTAAAAGGGGAGATAGTAAGTAATGTTGGAGCTAAGTCATATATTGGCATGATATCTTTTAATCATATAACTTTATTAAAATTTGGATAAATAAAATTTAACCAATATTATTGAAATGTGCTTAATTGATTATACATTTGTTTCAAAACACTTAGTAGTTAATGTTATGAAATATTTAAGACATTCACTTCAGTATATATTTGGTTTTAGGGAAGCGAAGTAGCTAAAGTGAATCAAAAGCATTATATTTAAGTCATTTTCTGAAGATTCACACTCACTTGTCTTTATGGAGAAAGAATGAGATGGATTAGAGCAAGAGAAGACAAGAAAATACATAAAATGAAGAGCATGAATAGTATAGAATATGGCTTACGACCATGCATGGAAGTGTTATAAGCGTGAGACATCTGTCATGCCCATAACACATATTGCACAGACATGACACCTCTCATACTCATTCAAGGTGTCTCAAGACCTCATGCCCATGACACAACTTGCATGGCATGACACCTCTCATACCCATGCAAGGTGTCTCACGACTGTGAGAAATTTCTCATCCTATGAGAAATGGCCATCTGTCCCATTTTGACCTTACTTTTTGTTCTAAAATGATAGAATGTGACAACAGAGACATGAAAGTTTTGAATCATTTTAGAGAGATGTTGAACAAGAGGAGAAGAGGGTGATAGAAGCTCTCACCTATGGAGAGACCCATAGAGGGCTACATATCCTGACATCAACTTAGAGGCGATATCAACATCGAAAAACCCATTTAAGCGTATATCTCACTGAGTTTGTTGTTCTTTCTCTCTTAGGGATTGATTATCTTATCTTGTGTTTAGTGAAATGGGTATTGTGTAAGAATGGTTGAATGCTCTATTTGATTGTTTTTATATATGAACCCATTGCTAGAATCGAATACAATATGTAATCATTGTTTTTTCCTATTTGTTTGTGGCAATATATTAATAGTTTTTAATCATTAGGGATAACATAACCTAGGTTAAATGACCTGAACTTGTATGGTCATTGCCTTGATTAATCTATTTTCCTAATTTATAATGTGGCTGTCTAATTAAATTTAGAGAGCCTATTCTATGTTATTCAATAGCTAGGTTTAATTAACGAGCTCTTTTTAATTAAACAATACCTAAGGGAAAAATAGGGTTAATAAAACTTATTGTTAACCTATGATTAATAGTTTATAGGAGAGATATAAGGATAACAATTTAATTGAGTGTAAGCTGAGATTGAACTGATGACCGAGTCCCTAACGCATTTGTCACTTTTCATCATTTTTATAATGTTTTCTTTAATTTGCTTTTGTTAGTTTAGTTTCATATTATTTTTTATTCGATAAACAAACAAACCCCCCCCCCCCATAACCTAAACATTGATTATTTTCATTTCAAAAACTTTACACACACTCTCTGTGAGATCGACTAGACTCATCACTGCTATAGTTCTAGGTCTAGTTATTTTGAGTAGTGTTACGACACGCTACACTAATTATTGTATTCTTTGCATTAATAAAATGATGTATGGATTAAGAGGAAATATCCTATATAATATTACATTAATATAGAGGGATCGTGCAAATAAGTGATTTTTTAGCAATCAAGCATTATGTGCCTAGTGGGTTGGGTTACCCTTTTATTAATAAATTAGAAAAATTACAAGATGAGAGGGACATAAGCCTTACCATTAGATGATTAGAATGGCCATACAAAATGTGCTTTATGAATTAAGCTCATAATGTGACCAATGATGATTTTTTATATAACCTGCATTTCCTTACAAAAAATATTTATTATGTGTTTTCCAAAGTTCCCGGCAAATAAAACTTACAAGCAGAATTCTTAGTTGTTGGGCAGCAAATTTTTCTTTTTCATAGCTGTTGGGACCCGATCCGGAGACCGGCGCCCCAACCCAAAAATGGAGGAAACACGAAGAAAACAAAGCGGATTCCAATCCGAATAAATCGAATCACAACATGCGGAAGCAAACGCGAAACAAATACGAAGGTATAG
>JANZLD010000002.1:60237354-60257685 GCA_026413575.1 Erythroxylum carthagenense
ACGCATGTTTATACAATCATGTTTTCAAGAATGATTTTCAAGATTTATGTCAAGTATATGAAAAGCAAGTTTACAAGTAAGTGCCATTTTGGGCAACAAGTTTTCAAGTTTACGAACTATGTGTGTTATGTGGGTTTGTGGTAGTCCCTCAAAAACCGTCACGTGCACGTTGACCCAAGAATAGGCTTCTCCAGCCTGCCCGCTAGTGGCACGAGGCTCCTTCAAGGACTCCCTCAATTTTACGGCTACACAGGACCATTATATGGGAATGTGTAGTGCGTCATGAATTTGGACTTACCCAAACCAATTTGATGTGTTATATGCTCATGAAAAGTGAACAAGTTGATGCATACATATTTTTTGATTTGCAAATGTGACTACAAGATGAATATTTTGAGAAACAAGTGTTTTATGGATTTCAACAAGAAGTTTTCTACGACAATAAACTTTTAAATGGTTTTGCTTATTTCTTTGTTATAAGCTGTTACCCACGAGCTATAAGCTCACCCCTCCCCCCTTCATTCCCATCCACAGGTGATTAGATGAAGATCGGGTGAAAGAAAGTGAAGATTTTTGTTGATTATATGTGTATTATCGTACTTTTGGATTTTGGGTTATTGCGTTGTATATGGCTGGAAATGGTATTAACATATTGTAAGCACGTATTTCATGATGTAAGTAACTTCTGGACTTGTGTATAGAATTGAGATACAAATTTGTGTATGGTTATGATATATGAATGGAATAGAATAGTGAATTATGGTTTGTATAATGAATTGAGATTTGTATATGACTTGTGTATGAATACTGATGAGATAAGAATGATTGCTAAGAAGATTTTATGAATTGAAGTTTGAATGAGGATGAATTTCCTGAAGGGAAATCAAGATTACTTGTATGAGATTGAGTAAAATGAAAATGATGAAAAAGAAAAAAATTTATACCGAATTGGATTGGTTAGAACAAGATAGCCTTATAGGTTTCCAACGCAACGTGTCTTCAAGTGCACGTTTTCGGATGTCGGAAAATTGTTTCAGTTCGTTTGAGCTATTTTATTTGCTCTCGATTCCTTCGATTTTGATCCGATTTGATTTCATGAATTTTTTCTTTGATTTTTTTCCACCCCTTTGTTTAAGTATAAGTCTGCTCACATTTTAGTGCATGTTTTCGATTTATGATTCCGAGGTTGGGCTCCGGTTTCAAAAATCGGGTCCCAACATCTGCAGTATCAAAGCAAGATGAGATTTTTTTCAAGAAACCACGCTTGAGATGTGAACATGATCTTAAGATGTATGACTGTTGATGTTTTGCAAGGCAAGGCTAAGTTCCGGAAACGGGATCCAACAGGAGGAAATAGCTAAGATGAGAGACGAGATTAGTCTGCAGATGAGAGAACAGATGAGAGCAGAGATGACTTAGCAGTTAAGACAGGAGATTAGTGTGCCGATGAGAGAGGAGATGAGTCTACAGATGAGAGAGGAATTGACTCTGCAGATGAGGGAGACGATGAGGATGGAGCTGGAGCTGGTATCAAAGATCAGAGTCGATAGAGCAGATGGAACAGGCAGCTAAGATGATAGAGGAGATGCAGCGACTTACTAAGATGAGAGCGGAGGTGGAGCAGTTGACTAAGGAGAGACAACACAAGGAACAAATGGCTCAACTTAAGCAAGAGATGGAAACGTTAAAGAAGGGGGAAAACAATTCAGAGCATCCATGATCACCACGACATTAGCATAACATTGTCATTTGTTTCAATTAAAAAATATAAGATTTGTTCTTTCTTCTTTTCTTATAATTAAATTAAATTCTTTATATGTTTATTATTTATTAATTTTCTCATTATTCAAACTATATATACAAATTAATATATTATGAACAAATAATATAACGTAATATAAATAAAAAAAATTATATATATAATATAACATTATTATCACATCAAAATGAAAAAATACAATCTTTTCTTACCGACGAAATGCTATCCGTCGCAAAAATATCCATATTTACTGACGATAAATAAAACCGTCGGAAAACTGGTTGATGATAACCTTTGCCTCACCGACGGACCAAATGACTGTAGCTAAATGTCTCCGACGGAATCTCACTTGCCGCTTTCCTTGTTATATAAATACCAACAACAACTTTCTGTCGTTAATACCATCGTTAATTACCGACGGAATATTTCGATCTTCACCGACCGATTTTTCCGGCACCAAATTTCGTCGCTGATTACTATCACCGACAGAAATTTTCCATTTACTGACGGTAATTTCTGTCGGTAAAATGATAATTTCTTGTAGTGGCCTCTCGACGTCGGTTTGGAGGCGACATCAACCTAGGTGACCTAGGTTCAGTATTTTTTAATTGTTTTATTGTTGCTTCTCTTATTAGAAATTTATTGTGTTATCCTATATTAATTGATTTGGGTATTGTGTATGGATAATCATATTTTCATTATTGTTCGGATATTTGAGTATGAACTCATTGGGTATTGTGAAAAGATGATTTTAATGCGTTCATTGAATCATTTAATTGCAACCCCATTGCTAGAATTTTGATATAATTCATAATTGTTATATTAAAATTTATATGTAGTGACTAATGATTAGTAATAATTAGCGATAACTTAACTTAGGTTCATTAATGCATCATATGTGGTTGTTGTCTTGATTAATCAGTTTTTCTAATTCATAATGCCACTACCTAATTAAATATAGAGATCATATCCTAGGTTATTCGATTGTTAGGTTTGATTAATTATCGTATCTTAATTAAGCACTACCTAAAAAAAACTCAGGTTAATTATTAACTCATGATTAATAGTTATTATGAGAGGTTTGAGAACAACAAATTAATGAAATATGATTAATTATGGTGTAAGTCGAGATTGAACCAAAAAATCGAGTCCCTATTGAATTCCTCACATTTATTTTTTTTGGATTTTTTTATTTTTTTTTATTAGGTTAGTTTTATTTTATTTTCTTATTTCAAAATCCAAACTCCAATCCCCCCAATCACCAATTAATTTCATTTCATAAACTTTGCACACATTTTTTGTGGGGATCGACCTAGACTCATCACTATCATAATAGTAGTTTAGTTTTTATTTTGACTAGCACAATGATCCACGGTTAGTTTTATATGTCTCTTCCAAAAATAAAAAATGATTTGCTCTATGGAAATCAATTGAAATCAATTTTGGTAGAACTTTTTTAAGACATTCAGCAAATACCTTTGTGATAATCTTATTAGCAAAAGTACACAGGCTGATAGGTATAAAATCTGAAAATGTGGACGAGGAGCTTCTTTAGCAATAAAGACATCAATGTTCATTCCATAAATTTTGGAATTGGAACACCCATAAAAAATTCCTGAACAGCTTTAGTCACATCCTGAGCGATGATATTCCAGCAGTATTGATAAAAGATCAGCGAGAAATCATAACGTCCAGGAGCACCGTCAGAGTCCAAGTCAAATACGACCAATTGCACCTCCTCAAGTTTTAAGAGAATTGAAAAAACAAAACGCTTCTTCACCGAATTCTGCTTGGTCATCAATCCTTTGCCCTCGTTCATTTTTTATCCTTAATATATTTATGAGTTTTACTGTGGCGTGCTTTCCTAGAAGCATGAAAGAACTTATTGTTGTTATCACCTCTTTAAGCCATTTAATCTCGTTCCAAAAAATTTCTTCATCCACAAGGGATCTAACTAATTTTTGTGGGCTTCTTTTAATGCAATTTCTTCCTAACTTGTTGGAGATGCTTCAAAATCATCCTCAACTTTTTTAAATTCCTCTTCAGCCTTACTGGAATTTGTGAAGATATTGCCAAATATTTCCACATTCCAAACTTGTACGTTCTTTTTTTTTTTTGTCTTTTTAATTTAGACACAAGATCATAGATACCGTAACTGTCAACAGGCTCATCCCAACTTTCTTTAACAATAGTCATAAAATCTTCCTTGTCATCCACATTTTTTAGAAGTGAAAAGCACTAATGTCATTCCCACTATCCTGAGATTTTATTCCAAAAAGTAAAGGATTGTTATCTGAGCGGGGCCGTTCTTAACATTTTACAGGCTCTGGGTAAAATAAAAAAAATTATATTTTTCCTATTTATAGGTCCTGATATAGAATAAAAATAAAAAAAATATAAATCCTTTTTGTTATTTTTTATAAGGTCAAGAGTAGACCCGATTTTGTTTCATTTTATTTTTTATAAGGATAAAATAGGTCTTATTTTATCATTTATAAAGATGGGCCCTGAGCAAGTGCTCACCCTGGGCCTGCCTTGGAGTTGAGGTTGCGCGACTAAGAATGTTGATTTTCAAAGCTTGAAAACTTGACTACCATTTTGTGTTGCAAAGAATATAGTCAGGCTTTTTCTAAACTCTTCCATGTTGTCTCATTCCGGTCCATGTGTAGTTTCTCCCAACCATAGGAATATCATAAAAGACTGGCATCAGAGATGAAACTAGTAAAATCATTTATTGAACCCAAGTGAGGGTTGAAATGACCTTTATATGCATCCATCCTCACAATTGTATTGAAATCTCCACTTAAACTCCAAGGGTTATCTTTATGAGATTCAACTAGTTGTTTAAGCTCGTTCAAGCTCATATCAAAAAGTTCGACGACCTGTTCTTTCACACTTTGCATATATAAAGGTAATAAAAGCAAGTGATAATTCACCATTTGGATTCCTTGAGGAAATAATAAAATTGATATTCCTTCTGGCTATGATCGTATTTATCTTTTAGAACTTTCAACTCCTCCTTGATGACTATAAAACTAATCATAAACTTTGCAGGCTTTAGACCTATGATCCTTTATTTCCTAATCTCTTCTAACTACTTCCTTACAGCCAAGTAACTTAAGTTTGAATTTAAATCGTATTCTTTCATCCACTAATCTAGATTAGTTATAATCAACAAGTGGTCAGAGCAAGAATGTTTACTAAAATTAGTGAAACTAGTACGGAAGTTTACTAGCCAATGAAAGTTAGTTAGTAGCCAATCCAATTTTTCTTTAAGTAACCATTCCACATTTTGATTATTACACCACATAACTTGCCAATATATCTAAGATTCAACATTGCCATCTGGTGAAGACAATTTAGCAATTCTTCATTGCAACTTTTTGTATTAGATTTAAATCTTCTACTTCTTGAGAGGAAAAATTGTAGTTAAAATCTCCTAAGAGAATCCATAGTGTTGCCCCTCCTATTTGAATGCTCATAGGAAACTAATCATTAGGGTTATAAATACTCTTAAGGACTCGATGTAAGACATACACTTAGCTGATGAATCTATACTCTAATCGAACTAATTATCAAAGCTTGTTTTGCAATCCTCTTTTTTCTTATCATCACAAGTTCACAGAAAATTTACTAATAATGTAATAAGATCATTTCATGAATTTTAATCAAGTTACACCACATGTTTGTTTTTAATTAAATATTAAAAGATTTAAGTGGAAGATTAAATGAATGATAACACTCTAAATTTTATGATAAGTTAACAAGACTCCCGTATAATGCTTTTATACTATAATAATAGACATATTGATGTATTAAAATGTAAATTATATTACATCTTAATTTGACAAATGTTCCACGTCAAGTTCTTCCTTTTTATTTGAAAATTGAAATTTAATAAATTGAAACAAATCCATATATAATTAAAAATAACGAAGTACAATATAAAGTACAGATATTAACTTGAACAGGTTACATGGATTGAAATAAAGACAACTTAATGGCTCTCTTTGAGCGCTGTAGTTACAAGCAACCAAATGTGCTTCACTAATTAGTTCACAGTGTATAAACTAGTAAAGATAAGTTGTTGGGAGGTTATTCAATGTTGCTAGACTTGTTCATTTTGTGATAAAAATTCCATTTCATCCTTCCTCAAATATTCCATAATGAATATAGATCTATATTGATATGTAATGCATTGATTTTCACCATTATTAACTTTTTTATCTAATTGCTTAGCACCAATACCATCATATTCATCTCCTATTGAGTTTGTTAAAATGCTCTCTTATTTATTTCCCTCCAAATATAATATAAATAGTTTCTTAGATTTATGTTAAATAGTTTCTAATAAGATATGATTTGAAATTTATAAGAACATACCAACACAATGATGATATCTATGATGATTTAGAATAGTACAAGTTGCTCCATCTTAGGGCTTTCCCCCAAATGAGTTTAGGGATTTCATTGTTCCTTATGAATTCTAACTCCAGGTTATATAAGCAACAAATGTTGGTTATTGCATCTCCCTTAATACTATCATTTGTAAGAAAATTTCCCTTAACTGCAAAATCATAGATTGAAGTTAACTTGAGGTTTACAAACCTAGTCCTAAACTAACTAGAGAATCCTTAATTTTTTAAAATGGCTAAGCATGATTTATTTGTGAATTTTTCAAAGGCGTTAGCTTTCTTGAAGATCTTATCCTTCATATATGAATTTGGCCTATAGTTAAACACATTGGCCATTATCTCATTAAATACTCTTAGTTGACAACTCCATTCTATTCCTCTCACTATTACCTTAACTTTGGCTTGATTAGGTAGAAGATGCTTGAGTTGTTAAAAGTAAGGGGTCTTCAACAATAGCCCAAACTTGTGTTGATTATCAAGTCAAAGATAGGTGCCATTCCCATTTCCATTGAGTTTTTCAATGTGTCGATGCATTATGTATTTTAAGTTTTAGTATTTATATGAGCGTCCAAGATGAGTTAGCTTAAGGTTTGAAATTCGATAAGTTTTCTACTTATAGGTGATAGCCATGAATCCATTTTGCCCTTAAGGATTACTTATCCACTAGTAATTTCCATATCTTCTTTACAAGAAGCATAATATTAATAGCTTTGATAGAGTGGATCCTTAGTTCTTCCTTTTTTGAGCAAAAAACATCATTCCATTTCCCTTTACTATATAAATGATTGTTTAGATCTCCATTCCAAATGAAGTTTTAAATAGATTTATCTTTGTTCTTAATGATACTTTAGGCCAAATATAAATGGGAGCTTTAGTGCACATGATTGTTATTGAAAATAGATAGAATAAGTTGAAGCCTTCTAGCATATGATAAGTATTTATTATTCCAGTCTAAGATAAGAGGGGTTGGTGATGTATGTCAAATGTGATAGAAAATAAACCTCAATCTGCACAACTAATTTTATAGTAGTGGTGAGTAGGGATCTTATCCATAAAGAGCGTGTATAAAGCTTTTGTAATGAAAGGAATTAGTGTTTAAGATATGAGGGTTTGACTGGTTTCGAATAACAAAATAAAGTAATTTAAACTAATGAAAGCAATTTAAATGAAACAATAAAAGATAGAAAATCAATGAATGATTTTAGAATCCAATTCTTAGTTCAATCTCAACCTACATATAAATAAACATGCTTCGTTGTCTTATTGTTTTCATACCTTTCTTAGAAACTATTAATCATAAATTAACAATAAATTTTGTTAACCCCAATTTTTCCTAAGATTGTTTTTAATTAAAATAATCACTCTAACTAAACCTAGCTATCGAACAACCTAGAAAAAGCTCTCTAGATTTAATAGGAAAATGATCTTTACAAATGAGGAAAACAAATTAATCTAGGCAACAACCATACAAGCTCGGGTCATTTAACCTATGTTACGTTATCTCCTAATGATTAAATACCATTAGTTACCACTAATGTATCCAAAACACCACTATTATATATTGTAATTGAGATTTTAGCAATGGGTTTATATAAAAACAATCTAATAAAAACATTCAAATCATCCTTACATAAATACCTCAATCAATAAGCAAAGAATAACATCAACAATCCCTAAAAGAGAGAGATTCAACAATACACAATGCAGATATTCTCAAATGAGATTGTCGACTTTGATTTCACCTTTAAACTGGAAGAAGGAAGATTATCCCTCTATAAATCCCAAATAATTTAAATTTATGTCACCCCTTATGTTCCAAAAATGATCCACACCATATTTTTATAGTAAAAATTAGGGCCCTGGGGAGATACACGATTGGATATATGGCTGATATCCAACTGTGTATGTTAACAACTCAACATATTTCAAACACATACACAATTGTGTATCTCCCAGGTCATTTTGAATTGTTGTTCTTATTGCAATTTCTTATCCAATCCTCATCCTAATACATCTCCTTCATGTTCCACAAAGATAATTGAGTTTGAATATCAAGAGGATGGCTCAAAGAATGTGCTCATTTTAGCTCTTGAACTTTCAAATATCTAAAATCAAATATGAACCAAAATGAGTTCCTTAAGAATTTCAGAACAATAGTCAATAAATTTTAAGGAATGAATGTATAAACAATTAAACACACATCAATTGGCACTCCTTGTTAATGTCTAATAGTAGTTATTAGTACTCTAAGATATTTTAAATAGGGCATCTTTAATTCCGGTATAGCAAAAGAAGCTAAAGCTTCATCATAATTAAGATTTTTTTCTTGATACAAAAAGGAGCTCTTCTCCTAATTGGTTCTTAAACTTGACATCATATTGAATTGTTTCGTCGCGTCTATTAACACGTTGATATAGTGCTCTTCAGTTGCACGTAGGATAATGAGATCATCTACAAATGATAGGTGTAAAATATATTTATTATTGTGATATTTAAAGATTATATTTTTCTCTTATGTTGTGTTCAGTCAATCTAGAAAGTGCCTTGCTGCTGAAGACAAATAAGAAGGGGATAAAGGGTACTCTTACCTTAGTCCTTGTCATTGAAAAATACACTAAAGGTGGTGGTTGTGATAACACATTCCAATCAAACTAGTGAATTGACTTATGATGCCCATTACTTTCATTTTTTACAAAGTAAAAGACCCTGTAACTAAGTCAAAGGTCTTGTGAATGTCTATTTTAATTGAGCAACTCTTGATTTTGCTACTACTATGATAGTCCCTAAGCAACTTTTAGATCAAAGAAATAATCCCCAATGCTCCTACCTTGTATAAATGCACTTTGACCTTGATTAACGAAGTCTTTGAGAGAACTTTTTAGCCTATTAGAAAGTACCTTAGTCAACATTTGTATAAAATATTACAACAAGAGATATGCAAGATGAAAGGATTAGTTTTCTTTTGGGACTAGGCAAATGTAAGTGTTATTAATTTCCCTTAACATGCTACAACTGAAAAGGAGTTCAAGGATAGCATTGGTTGTATGAGTTTCGCTTAAGTTCCATGGCTTTTGAAAGAAATAGGTGTTTAAGCCATCTAATGTAGGTGCTTTCTTAATTTTAAGGCTCTAGACTACATTTTTGATATCCTCTTCATTGAATTAAGTAGTTAGAGATTTGGTTTGCTCTTCCTTGATTAGAGGAACTATGAAATTCTTAAGTTCTTGTATATAGAATCTTACTATTGTTGTTGAGCCAAGTGCTCTTGAAGTGTAATATACAACTTCCTTACGCTCAAGTTGAGAGGTTAAAGGAGTGCTATTAGGGTCTAGTTAGGAAATAATTCTACTTCTTTTTCTTTTGAATATTGTGATATTGTTAAAGAAATTGATGTTTCTATCTCTACTTTTTAGCCAGAGAACTCCTCTTTGTTTCAACCTTGAGAAGTGGCATTCTAAGGCTTGTGTATGTTCTAAAAGTGCCTCCTTTTCTAAATGCAAGGGAGTTACATCTCTTAGATTAGCATAAGCTCTAGTTTGGACTTCATCCAATTTTTGACTTTTAGCATTTAAACTTTCCCCGATGTTGTTAACTTTCTTCTTTTGATAGCATTTAGCTCTTCTTTGACAACTTCGAGTTTCATGAAACATTTGAAAGTCTTAAATCCATTCATTGAAGCATCCATTCCTTTAGAAATTGTATCAAAATTTTCCAAGAAGTTAAACCTAAGAGGAAAGTGTTGAACTCCAATAAAATGATTCATAAAGATTCCAATGGGTGAGTGGTAAAATGATAGAGGATTTCCAAAGTTAGCTCTACTATCTAAAAAATAATTCAATGAAGAGGGACCATTACCCCATCCAACATTTTTGTAATGACCCAAGCTCATGCTGTTTATTACTCCAAGTTAAGAGGTTAGCATCTTGTTTGAGATTAAAAGTTTCTTTCTGCTTATACATTTTGTGAAACCATCATTAAATAGATTGAGTCTCCTATTGTCTCCCTTAACCTTCTAGGAGTAAAGAACTATGTTGAAATCTCGTATTCGCAGCTAGGGAAAGCCAATACCATCATGTATATTACACAAGTCCCTCTAAGAATAGCCCTTCGAAATGCAGAGTTTTTACGTTGTCTAGTACCTTAACTTTCAAGTGAATTTATTGATACAAGTGCTTAGTACTCGAGACTTTAATCCAAGGGGTTGTAGGCCACAAGTATTCTTCCTTTTCTATGATCTTAGTGGTTGGATAACATGGACTAATCTTGCACAAAAAAATTACAAACTGGACTAAGATTATTCTTTTCTTATATTGGTTTCTAGAAGTCTTATCAAAATATGTTTTCTTACGATTAGAAAATCGTTAACAAATTAGTTATAAGAAAATTGATATCTCTCACATTCCAAGCAATAATATAAGAATGTTAGTGTTTGAGTCCAGTGTTAACTTTTCCCTTCACTTTCCTTCCTGGTCTTCTTATGTTGCTTGCTAAGTTGTCACTTAGTTCCAAATTTATTTTAATGTCTGTTTGTCAATTTGTAAGAAGAAACTCTTTAAAAAGTACGAATAAAAATATGACTACTCACATTAGTCCAAAAGTTGAATAAATAGAATAATCAAGGATGACAACCCAAATCCACCTTAATTTGAAGTTAAACAAAATCAACCTAAACTAATCAACTTTTGATTAGAATTCAAACTTTTTTTAACTAAATATTCAGGTTGTGGTCGAACTTGAATTTCAATCTAACTCAACCTAGAACCCGAGCCCTCATACATCTTGTGTCAATAAAAACCCTAAAAGTGAACGAAAGAATTTGATACCGCACCAAATAATAACAAAAATCGAAAAGAGGAACAAGTTTAAAAATGGAGGGTAGACCTAATTCCTTCTCCTGCATTTATGTCGCCAAAAGAGACCACAGAGTGACATAGGTCAAAGAAAAATTAGTCGAGCCTTTTTCAGGTTTTGGGTTTGATTATTCAATATTGTGGTTTTGATGATTGAGAGAGACAAATGTAGTCCCGTGCTCGAGAATTAGAACTGCCAAAGAAGCATAGGGTCAAGCTGTGCCAAAATGGTTTTTCATAATTAGAACTGCCAAAGAAGCACAGGTTCAAGCTGGGGATTTATGGAGTTCTTGGCCTCAAAAATCAACATGTATCTCATTATCGACCATCTTACGAGGTAAATTGTTCCCAAAAGCAGAGGGTCTGCCGTTGGCTACTGTCAATCAAACTTTGTTCGTGTTCTTTTGGGCCTGGGCCAACTCAATAAAGTTTTAGGTCAAGCAAAGCTTGATCAAAACTTAGGCTAAGCTCAAGCCACCCAACCACAAGGCCAAGTCCATTGCCAACTCAAATTATAATCAACCAGCAATTCAGATTACTTTTAACCCAATATATTATGAGAAAACAAAACAAATTGAAATGATTCGTCTCTCATTGAAAAAAGTTGATCATAGTTTTACAATTTCTGCACACCACTATGCTCTTTTCTTTAAATCAATGATTTCAAGAATTTCATATCTTTACATCAAGTTGATCATCGATAGTATACATGTTTAATTTGAACAGAGGCATTGTTATATAAATATTAGCTAAGAGATTACTTATAATCATACATTAGAATATGCGTCTACCCAAGCTTAATCTAGAACATTTTTTCAGTTGTACATGTATCTAAAGACCTGACCTTCTGGAAGAGGAAGCTCCTCCTTATGGATAATTGATTTTGTAAGGATTGATACTAGCATGGACAATAGGTTAATCTCCTGAACAGAAAAGATGTATTACTATATTGGCAGTTTTGACTTTCTCGTTCCTAACCTATTCCACAGGCCATAAGCTGTCACACCTTTGTAAGGAAGCACCCGAAAAAATAATGAACTTGATATATGCTGAACAATGACAAGGAAAGCCAAAAATCAGGAATCTTGATTAGTGTAAAGCTGGACATGCCTTGGCCAAACTTGACCATAAACGTCCTTTTTACTATATTTTCTATCCCAAGACCAGGGGATATCTGAAATCAAGATAAGAAAAGGCATCAGATGAATGTAATAAGAGAAAGGACCAGCAAAGAAGCAAAGGAAACAGCACAGTGACCTTCAGAGGAGTATAACCGTGGAGGAAGCTCGTAAGGTACAGGCAAACGTATGATATGTGAAGATGAATCAGCACTCCCTCGCCATGCCAAGGTAACCAGCATTGATTTCAACAGCTGAGAATGTTCTGAAAACCCACATTTACCCTGAATTTCCCACAAATTGCGATGTCATTACTTCAGAACAATATATCATTAACTTAACCCATCATCACTTAAAGTTCGGGTGAATCACTGTAGACCACAAAAGTCCAAATCAAGTTACTGATATTGGCTGCTAATGATAACATCACCATTTTTTTCCCCCCTTAAATGAAGCTTATGAATAGATGTCATGGAATGCCCCATGATGAACTTTCTACAATGGTGATCGTGACACAAAGAATGTCATCTCACCTTTCCATCAATCATCTTTCAGCAAGTTCGACACCTTACAAGAGAGTAAGTTTCTTGACTTGATTTGATATGAAAAATGAAATTTAACTATAACTTCCATGACCAACAATTATAGTATAGACAGACAGGAGCGCTGGTACCTCTGATGCACTTGCATTGTTTGTGCACTTGAATCCGTTGCCATATCCAACAGCAGATGGCAAAAAGAGCACACCCAGCTGAAAAAAAGCATGTGAACGCTATATTAAAACTATAAATTCAGTGAATCAAGAAGCAGGAAACATTCAGCCAGATAGAGTGCAGACATTGCCAGAGAGAAAATATCAACGTCTCTTTTCTGACTGCAAAATCATGCTATTCAAAAGGTATTATGAAGACATTTAATCTCATAGATGTGTGAATTTTAGTGCAAATGTACATACCTCATAAGAACGAATCATCAACTGAGAATTATTCTTCTGCAAGGTTCCCCAAGCTGCTTTGCTGAGATTTGCTGAAGTTAACAAGAACCAACTGTTCAAGGAAAGTAGAATTACTAGTTTAACTATGATGAACTAGGATGAAATCTTGTAGTAAAAGTCACTTAAGGATGCAAACAGTTAATTAGAAGCAATCCTTACGCAAGTTTCTGCCCATTGTAACGAGTGAAAGTCTTAATGTGAGGCATTGCACGACTGAAACATTGTACAAAAATAGCAATTACCATACTTACATAACAAGGAAAACAAGACAAAGTGATATTGGATTGAGAACCAGCCATCAATTTCAGGTTCAATTACAACTTCCAAATCAGCAGGTTTATGAAGCCGTAGCTGCCCACAACTTCAAAAGAACATTCAGTTTAGCTTCAACCAACAATGTAATTGACCAGGCTGTAACTTGATATAAAGTGGCAAGGTATGAAATTTTACAGGACCAATCATTATTTTATAAGCCAAATTTCCATTAATAAAGACATATATATATACATACCATCGGCCAGTGTGAGCAGCATTCCATTTTGCCCAATACTTTTTCAAAATTCCTTTCTCCACGTTCTTTAGTGGGCTTGGAATAGCATTTCCAGCTGCATAACCCTGGAGAAACAAAAACAACAAAATTTCAAATGATGACTTATATTAGCAAAAACTTAACGGGAAAAACAAACAAAAAGTTCTAAATACTAGACTAGAGATAATTAAATGATGAAAGAGCATTGAGCTTCATTTAGAATCTACTAATAACAGACACCACATGATTTTGGAAAAGGACAGCCAGTTTTTCCCAAGAACATATACGGAAGTCATGAAATGCAAGACTGAAGATGAATGACTATAGGTGGTGAGGTTATGTTTAATAAAATATTGTAAAACTCAACCCTAATTTTTTTTTTTTGCAAGTACAGATGACACTCATTGAAACATTGTTCTACGGGGTAAATCCAAATGCAGGTACTAAAGGCAAAATGAAATACAAAATCAGGCTATAATATCTTTTTTTTTTTTTTTTGAGGGGAAGGCTATAATATCTTAAAATGTCAACATTATGTTTTAAAAGTTAGAATATATAGATTCAAATCAATATATCAATCAAATTATGCCTTCTATATGTGGCCTTTATTTGAATGATAATGAATGAGATAATAATCCTTGCAATTTCATAAAATAATTGATGCAAATATTCTTTTGCATGTAATATATGCCACAACCAACTTAATTCTATTCCATGAAATAGGATTTTTTCCATCATAAGTCAAGGAATTTTTTTTTCATACCGATTGCAGAACATGTGAGAGAAACCATATAAACATCAATGCTAGCAATAATCAAATACAACTGGAGATTTTACAAAGAATATTTAACTATAGATTTTACAATAAACAGTAAGCAACCAAATAGAGCAGAAACAACCTCCTTGTCAGTACCTCTAAGGAGCATCTAACATCTTCTACACTAGGCCATATTATTAGAGGCTCTCCAGGACCAAGAGGTGTTTTATCCTCTGAGAAACCAGATGACATAGAGGTAGCCAGCTCAGTCATCCACTTCTCATCTAACGAACCAAGGGATGAGAACTACAGGGAAAGAACAATTATTAACTCTAGTCTCTAGAGTTGGGATAAAAATCAATATAATTGTTTGCCTCTCTAAGATTAATGTAATAAAACGAACCAGAGTTTTGAAAGTACCCATTACTCTGCATGCCACATGCATAGAAAAGCAATTGAAAACGAGAGCTCATACGAGGAGACAAAGCAACTAAACAAATCTTTAGTACCATAAGGAAAAGCTATTAGATTTTCCATTTCATTTGATTACTCGATTGCTACAGACATTTTCCATATGTTTTCAAACATATACTGTCATGTCAATGGATGAATCAGACCATTAGGTTGCATCCATCCTCAACCACCAAAATCTATCAGTATAACAGTAAAAGAGAAGGAAATAATACCTGATAGATAAGAGGTGAGTTTATAAAGTCATTGTCAAAGGAGCATTCCTGGAGAATGCTTCTTAGCTTCATATGTCCCCACTTCTTCAAATTGGCACCACTATGATAACCAGGAACTGATGCAATTAACCTGACCTATATTTAATGCAAAGGGGTCCACATGTTACCCCATAAAAGCATATGATAGACTACAACTTGTCTTTCAGAACATAAGAAAAATTTAATAACCACGAACAAGCAAGAGAATAAAGAAACATACTGCTGCATTTCCATAATCAAATTTCTTGAAAAATGACGGACTGATATTGAAACTCCCAAGACCTTGCAACTTGGCAGTAAACTCAGGCCACTGTAAATGTCAAACAGGAGTTACAGGAAATGTCATAAGGAAATATTGATGTGAGCTGATAATCCTTAACAATATACCTTCAATGCCTTCAGATAATCAAACAAGTCAGTTTCAAAACCACTTCCTTTGCTTGGACTTTTTTCATCTTTCCAAGGGAAATCTTGCATCCACAAGCCTTGGCTTTTGTTGTTCCAGTCAACATATATCAAATTTGCTGTGTGTACAATAACTCTCACTCCTTGAGGATAAACAAGAAGCATGGCCTTTGAATGGTGTGTCCCAAATGAAATAGGAAGAGGTGGCTTATGCAGAATCCAATTTGACGGCTTGTTTTTCTAAGAAAACAATAAAAGCTTACCAAGTTTCCTACAATAGAGCTTTAAATGCACAAAATAGGCGCTAATGGGAACAGGGTCCTAGGCAAACCTTCATATATTCTACTGTGCCATCACCCTCCCCATGAATAACCAACACATGAGGAACTTTCACAATTGTTGGGCATGCTGCATCAAAAATTGAAGGGAAGCAGTAAAAAAGTTGCCCAGAAAGGGATCACAAATTGCAGTAGACAAAGCCATCCATATTGAAGTGTTATTGCCAAAACTCTGAAGTCATCATTTATTAAAGTGATGTCAATGTTTATAGCTATAACAAGATGTCAAGTTTATTACAGAAACTGGACCTCCCACCCAATAAAAAAAGCGTTAAGGCTCAAATGAGAAAGTGATCTATATAGTGCAAATTGTCAATGTATTTACAGCATTTCAAGAACTCTCCGTAAGATTAAAACAAAAATAACAGAAAGGAAAAAGCATAGGCATACAAATACACTAGTGTTCCTGTTTTGGTCATCATATAAGTAACATTAAGAAAAAGGCTATCTTTAGTCCTTGTAAATACACAAGATTGGAACAGCAATAACTTATGACCACGAGAGTAGATATTTATTTTTCTAGACATGGTTAGCATGAACAACAGAAAATAAATCTGCACCAAATTATCAAACGTGCAACCTCAATACAGAATGATAAGTAAGGTAGGAGAATATATTCAGAAGCAGGTGATGACGGAGGAGAACTACTAACCAGACATCAGCCAATCAATGTCCACCATGTAATTTGAAAGAATGGCAACCAGAATGTCTCCCTATTGAAAGCAAACCAATTAATCTGCCATCAGATGGATATCCACAAACAGCCTCTCAAAACCCAACCTAGCCTCAGAAGATGCTGAAGTTTTCGACGTAATCGTCAAAGAGAAAAAAAGTAAAAGATTTGAAAATTTTGAAACAGTAGTACATCACCTGAATTACGTCCATGATAGAAACACAAGATGTGTTTGCCCATGTCGGTAACCCTTGCAATTTCATAAGTCGAAAGGTCAAGGGCAATTTCTCTGCTGGAACACAAAAGTTACGAATGGCCTCCTCACTACTAGCTGTCCCGATATCATTTACGCGTGGCTATAAATTTACAATCAATCAATAAAAAGAATTATTAGAACACACAAGACAAAAAGATCTCAGTCTTGATACACAAGCGTGAAGTTTGAACTAACTCAACAATTAGCATTAGAGACTCTGGAACTCAAAAGTAAAGAAAAAAGCTTGCGTACAATTTCAATACCTTTGAGTCGTTAGCTCCAGGGGTTTCATCCTGAGAGATTTCTCGCATCTTCTTTTGCTGGCTTGCACTAGTTTCTCCGCCGCCGTTAGAAGCCCTCTTTTGTGGGGTAAAAGAGAATGACTTGTTATCAACATCCAGTGTTACATACTTAAAAAAATGGCAGCCGGGGATCAACTCTAATATATCACCACTACTAATGGACACTTGCTCGCCGCTCATCAGTTTCTTTCTTCCGTTTACCGATTTGACAACAACCGGGTTAGTGCCCTCCTAATGTTTTGCAGAAAGAAAGAAAGAAAGAAACATCTCATTTAGTCTCAACATTAAAACTCAATAAAGAAGTAAGGAAGAAAAAAAATTAGAAACAAAAAGAAAAGAAAAGCTTACAACGGTTAAAATGGGAGAGAAATTGCCGGAGGAGGAGGTTAAAGAAATGTGCTTGCGGCTGAGTCTTTTATCAGAGACAAAGAGGCTGTCGCGGCCGATGACATTTGAACCTCTGGTGATAGGTAACTTTGGGGCTGAAACATCTTCTTCCTCTGAATTGCCTCTAAGTGGCACCAAAAACCCGATCTTTTCTCATGCAAAAAACGAGAGGGAAAAGCACTTTACATAAGCACACATATACACACGCACAAAATGAAATGGATGTTGAAAAACTTAAAGAAAAATGAGTATGTACCAGAGAATCAGCCATTCATGCAACCAGTCAATTACTTTCGTCTATGGACGGAAGCTATCGATTAAAACACGAGAGTGACGCTGAAATGAAGTGCATACACCGAGAGCGGACAAGCAGTCAGCGTCCAGTTGGGTGAATAGTGCGCTTGGAAGTGGGCCTGCTTGAATAAGTTTTGCTCCGGCCCTGGACACAGCCCGAGCACAATTGAGCTTGGGCAGTCCCAATTTTTTTTTCTGAAACTTTCAAACTTCAAATTAGACTGACTAGCCGAAATTTCATAAAAAATAAAAGCGTGAGCCTACCTAAAGCCTAAGATTTCTTGCTACCTCTAGTAATCACGGTGCATTCTTTGTGAAATAGACCCTTTTGAAAACTAATTCTTGGTTTGGTAAATTTCACATGTTCTTTTAGATTTTCATTATAAATCATCTTGGAAAATTAATTTTCATCAAATCACGGGTGCAATATAGACTTTTTTTTACAAGTTTATGATCAATTTAAATAATTGAGTAACTTTAAAATATAAACAATAAAAGGTAATCGAATAGTAACTAATTTAGATTCTCGCAAAAACTTTATCAAAGTGTCAATCATGAGTTATCCAATTGTTCATTCGTAAGAATATTATCTCTTTTACGATTATTAACTATTTATTAAAAAGCATTAAATTTTTTATTTCATATTAAAATTAAAATATAATTATATTCCATATTTGATCCTTAAACTTTATTAAACTTCACAATTAAATTTAACTTAATTAAATTGATTTTTATTTTTTTAACTACTCTTTATGTGTGATCTATCATATTCTTAATATTAGACATCTAAGACCTAATAGTAGAGTCGCAAAGGCATCGGCGAGCCTTGATAAATGTTTGACACTTAGGATAACGGAACAAGGCAAAGACTAGCGAGTAGGCAAGAAAAAAGGACATTATCGATGAGTTAGCATGCATTGGTGCACATGAGCAGAAATCTTCAATAAGATGCAAGATTCAGATGTGAGACCAAAAGGTAGCTTGTGATGGACCTTGGATTGAAGGCTAGCTAGATCGCCTTCATAAAGGAGACGTGTGATAGTTCTAAAGACTCAATGTGTATTTAAATAGAGGGATCATAACTAACGAACTTGACATAGGTAAGCATTAGATCAAACTAGTATATTATGAAATCTCTAGGCTTAGGTGACTTATCAACAGATAGAGATTAAGGAGAGATCTTAGATGATGTGGCAGATAAAATCACAGTAGTTACATATCAACTCTAAAAGATAAAGACCATGTAGGAGGATCATCTAAAGATAATAGAGTTCTTCATAAATATAGATGTATCATTCTTAATAAAATATAATATCTTAAATTGTTAGTTATGATGTAGCTAAACCCTACTAAATGGAGACCTATTTGGATGGGAGTGTTATCCAATTGAGTGTGATGTAATAAGGGTGATCTAGTTAATTTAATTCGATTAGGATTCTGAATTGTAAAGCCAAGCTGCCTATAAATAACTTATTTGATTCTTGCTCCTGAGAATAGAGATAAAAGGGAGGGGAACACGTTCAGAGTGAGCATTCATTTATATACTTTTAGAAAGTAATAAAGGTTGATTTTTACCATAACTCGTGTGTTTATTATTGCTTGTGATTATTTAATATTTCATAGTATTCTTATGTGAGTGTGATAGTTAAACACTTCAAAGGTCGTGAGACATTTGAAAACAAGGTTTTATTGATCAACGATCATATGGAAAGGCTGGTCTTGCTTAAGTAGACATAAGTGAGATTGTTATGTAAAGGAGTAGACACGACTTCAATATAAGTTTGGTGTATTAAAAAACCTTTGTAATTTCTAATATATTGGTAATAATTATAATTCTAATTCTAATGCATAGACAATTTATCTTTAATTATTCAATTAAATAATTTGTAATAATAGATTAAAATTGATGTCTAGTAACTTGTTATGACCACCAAAATATAAAGAATGTCAAAGTTGTTTAACTCAACTTATATATGCATGGTTATAATATATAATTTAATCATTTAATCATTCAATGTTTCAATTAGAAATAAAGAATAGATATAGTGCCTACTCATATAAATTCAATCATGTTCGTTCTTACTAATTAGTAATTAATTTATAATTGACATGTGAAAAAACTTTTCAAATTTTGATTCACTTTAGCCAAATAATTTTTTAGATCATCATTAATCAAGAATAATATAACATTATCTCTAGTACTTTAAAATAATGAATCCCTTATTGACTTAATTATCTTCATATGGTTCATACTATATTCAAGTACTACTAACTAAGCTATCCTAGTTATAATATGTCATAGTAGCATCAAAACATAATAAGTCTCATATAAGATACTTTGGTAATCTCAAGTTCAAAAATCAATTTTAAAACAATCATAATAAGGAAATCCATGGACATAAAGTAATATTCGATTTGGATTCTCATAATTGAGTTAGTTTAGTAAACTTATTGTAGCGCCCCCTTACCATAGAGTATCCACCGGAACGCCCGTAGGTCATTCCGGTACATATCCTACGACAAGAGACC
>JANZLD010000002.1:60270190-60283205 GCA_026413575.1 Erythroxylum carthagenense
TTGGGTTCGAGCCGTGGCTCACCCTTGACCAAAGAGGACAATACCTGGAGTGATGGCGGTAGAGGCCGAGCTCTACAGGAAATAAGAAAAGAAAAATCTAGAATGAAAACCCTAATTTCATCATCCCTCTCTCCTCTCTGTTACTACCATTTTATGAAATTTCTAGACTCACACACGTGCTTCAATCCCATTGGACCATTTGTTAACTTTAGGCAAATTTGCACATTTGGTCCTTCTTCTTCCTTTATTTCCTAAATTGGCATATAATATCATTAATTGATTTCATTCTATTCCATATTTCACATATAACTATTCAAGTGCATACTAAAATGAACAAATTGCCAATTTACCCCTGTCTTTTAAATTAATTACTATTATGTCCCTTACTATGCTTAGATGCACTTAATCTTGTATGTTCACTTCTTAATGCACCCTAGACATGCTATAATGCTTCTAGGGTATATGTTGGGGCCTTAAATTTCTCTTCCCCTTAAAAAGAATTTCGCCCTTGAAATTCAAATTCATACTTGTATTGAATAATTGCGACTGCTAAGTTCTCATTAGTTACCTCTTCATTGCCATGATGTTGCTAGAGCACCTTTACAAGAGGAATTTACTTGTTCCCTTATAGTCTCACTACTTTAGCAAGGATTTCCTTCAGGTCTCCATCATATGAGAAATCTGATTAGAACTTTATCTCTTAAACTGGTAACACATGTGAATCATCCGATCGGTTTCCTTGTAGCATTGAGACATGTAACACATCGTGCAACATGGATAGTTCCATAAGAAGAGCTAACATGCATACCACTGGTCTAATCCTTTCAAGGATTCCATACAGACCTATAAATCTCAGAATAAGCTTTCCCTTTTACCCGAATCTGAACACCTTTCTCCAGGGAGAAACTTTTAAGAAAACTTTGTCACCTACTACATTTTTAGTATCTTTCCTCTTCAAATTAGTATAAGATTTCTGTTTGTCACTTGTAGCCTTCAATCTTTACTGAATAACCCTTACTTTCTCTTCTATGTCTTTGACTACGCCAGACCCAATCATCTTGTTCTAAACCAATTATGCCTAACAAACCGAGGTTCTACATTTTCTTCCATATATTGCTTTATGTGGTGTCATGCTTGTATTGGTTGATAACTATTGTTGTAGTCGAATTCCAACAATGGAATGTACCTATCCCAATTACCTGGAAATTCCATAACACATGCTCTAAATATGTCTTCCAATTCTTGTATAACTTTCTCAGATTGCCCATCCGTTTATAGGTGAATGGGTTGTATTAAAGCTCAGTAGAGTATCCAAAGCTGCTTGCAAACTTTTCCAAAATCTTGAAGTAAATCATGGGTCTTGATTAGAACAAATTGACAATGGCACTTCATATAGCCAAACAATCTCATTCATATATAACTCATCTAACTAATCCAGAAGATAGTCAGGTTGGACCGATATAAAGTGAGGTAATTTGGTGAGCTTGTCCATTATAAACCATACTATATCACGTTTGCTCTAGTGAGAGGCAGGCCCGTAACAAAATCGATGGTGATATTATCCCATTTCCATTATGAAACTGGAATGGGATTTAATAGGCCAAACAAGACTTAATGTTCAACTTTCACCTATTAATAAGTCAAGCACTTAGACACATAATCCACAACATCACACTTTATTTCTGGCCACTATTAATGTTGTTTCAAGTCCTGGTACATCTTGTTACCCCTAAGATGTATGGTTAAAACAATATTATGGACTTCATGTAATAACTTCTTTTTTAAGTCCTTTATTGCTGTTACACATTGGCTACTCTTAAAGTAAATACTTTCGTTATCTTTCACTACAAAATCAGCCCATTTCTCTTCTTGTAAAGATTGTACAATTTGTTGCAACTTGGCATCATCTTTTTGAGCATGTACTATTATTTGTCTCAAGTTAGGACTCACTTTTAACTAGGCTACTAAAGCTCCTTCTAGTGTAAATCTCCATCTACTATGTTGTAATGAAAGAGATGAAATGGACTTCCTTCTCAAAGCATTTGCTACCAATTAGCTTTCTCTAGGTGGTAGTTAACTATGCCATCATCGTCTTTAAACAATTCTAGCCAATGTTATTGCCTCAAATTGAGCTCCTTCTGTATAAGCAACTACTTCGACTCTTATGATCCGTGTATACCCTACAATTTTTCCCATACGAGTAGTGCAATCAGATTTTCAAGGAAAACAACACTGCTGCTAATTCTAAATCATATTTAAGGTAATTCTATTCATGTGACTGTAATTGTCTCGAGGCATAAGTCACCACTTTCTCATCTTGCATTAGTACACAATCTAGACCATTCCTAGAAGTATCACCGTATATAAGATACTCTTTTCTTAGAGTTGGCTGTGTCAATACTAGAGTTTTAGTGAGCATCTTCTTTAACTACTCAAAAACTAGCTTGGATTCTATCATTACATTCAACTTTGTGGCTTTCCAAAATAGCTTTGTGATTGTAGAAGCGATAACTAAGAATCCCTTAACAAATCGCTAATAACAACCAAATAAGCCAATAAAACTTCTCACTTCTGTTACATTCTGAGGTAGCTTCTAATTGAAAATTGCCTCAATTTTACTGGGATCCACCATGATACCTTTTGAATAGATGACATGCCTTAAGAAAGAAACTTCCTTTAGCCAAAAATCATATTTGCTCAATTTAGCAAATAATCCCTTCTCTCTTAAAGTCTATAGCACAATTCTCAAATGCTAACTATGATCCTCTTCATTCCTCAAATAGACCAATATATCATCTATAAACACCACAACAAATTGATTTAAGTGGGGTCAAACATCCTATTCATCAAAAAGCAGTCAATGCATTAGTTAGCCCAAAAGGCATTGCTGAGGCAAGTTTTAATCTATTTAAAACCCTCAATATGCTACAAGCACACATGTCGTGGTTTAGTATGTGAGGTGTTGATCCCTTAATATTTTGTTTTATATTTGTCTTTATTTTATTTTCTTTTAATTTTCTTTTCTTTTCTTTTCTTTAGTTTATGTTATTTTATTTGTGGCTTATAAATTTAATTATCTTTTGAATTTCTCTACTTGATCTCGACTTTGTAGTTTATTGTAAGAATTATGATTCAATGTCATAGCCACAACTTATAATAAAAGAATGGAGCAAATAAGACTTTTATTGGAGTCTAAATATGTTTTCATGATCTTTATCATCACCATGTTAGAGAGGGGTGTTCTCTCATATTTTGGAAGCTCAACTGATATTCAAGTTGTGTAGTGACATTACTGGGAATATTCAGATTGTGTAGCGACATTGGTGGGAGTTATCAATACAATCATGAATGTTGAGCACCTAATTATACATGAGAGCAATCGAGAGCATATACAATCGACCTCAAAGTGCCTTATACGATAATAACTACAATTTATAATGGAGCAATTCTTATACTTATAAATGGAATGATTACGCTCCAACAGGATATTTACGAAACCAAACACTTTCGTGTGATAAACCAACTTTGGAAGATAAATTAATGGAGATCCTTTCTGAAATGAAAGTTTACTGACAAAAATTCAAGAGTGAAAAAAATAGAAGGTTTAGCTTCGTGAATGGAGGGACAATTCAAAAAGAGCTTCCAAAAGAAAAGAAAGTCTTATAGATAAATTAATGGAATGCCTTACCGAGAGAGTTGCTAGCCATTATGAATTTGATGAGAGACTTTCTTGACCTATATATGATGACCTATATAAGATGGGTATAATTTGAGTTTCAAACCATCTTAGAGTAAAAAAGAGACAACAGTCAATTTCTTGAATGAAGATACATGTTAAGAAGGTGAGGAGGTAACTACAGTTCAAAAAAATATGATGACTGAGTTTATTCAAGATTCAAACATGAGGCATTAAGAAATAGAGGCTCATCTATAGAATATGGTGAATCAAATCAATCAGTTGTTGGAAATATTATTTGATGAGATACAAAGGAGTTTTCTCAGTTATACTAAAATTGATATTATCGACTGAGAGCAATCACCCTTAGTAATGAAGAAGAGCCTCTTGAAGAAGAAGACAAAGAAACCTCCATTTGAGAAGGGAGAGTAGACGAGTGGTAGAAGATAACTGAAGAAGATGAGCCAAAAACCTTTATCTAAGAAGAAGAAAAAGAGTGAATAAAGGTGAGTGAGGAAGAACTGGTAGAGAAACTAAGTAAGGAAACAACTGACAAGGTGTTGGTAGTGACGTTAAGTACTGAGGGCTCCCATTTCCTCAAAGACAAACTATTCAAGCCAATCAAAAATTCATAGAGTTTTATTATTCGCTTTTTCATAAATAGTTTGTCATTAAAAAGGGCATTTATTATTTAAAATTGGATTCATTAATTTGATAAATTATATCATTGTTATTATATTGCAATATGTGACTTGTTTGCAGGCTACAAAACTAATTTATGGAGAAAAGGATGAAAGCAAGCTGTTGATTATTGATCCAGTATGATGGTAAACGTGTAGGATACGTCTAGTTACCCACATTAAAGAAACACTGCAAAAGAGGCAACCTATGAGTTAGTTTTAATTTTATTTCAATGTTGATAAGATCTTGTTTTTGTTCAATGTTAGTATAGGATTTTATTTTTCTATTATGATAGTTCTTTTGTTTCTTTGTATCCTTTTCTTTCACATTTTGCAAGAATGTTAGTCTCATATTAGATAGATTCAAATCAAAAATTGTCATAATTAGGAAAGTATCAAACAACCCTCTCACTGACATATTTACTTGTATTATGTACATTGAGTACAATATACAACTTTACGTGTAGGGATGAGTTTAATGAATTTTTATCCTAATTTCTTTATGTTTATTATAATCCTGATTATAAGTTTTATTAACTAATCTCTTGAATTAGTTAATAAAAACTAATATCTTGAATTGGTTGAGATCTGACCATTAATACTATTTTTCATTGTTGACTATTGATTTGAATTGGTGTGCAAAAGGATAATAGTTAGAATAAATTAGTTTTCTAAGTCATTTTTCGTAATCATTGAAATAGTTAAGTTGAATGAAATTGCATATTATTTACACACAAATATACCTAATTTTTTGTGAGCTTTTGAGCCTAAAAAACAATTTTCCAAAATAATTTAGCTTTTTCTATCCTTTCATGTGTGTGATATTGTGTATAGTAGGACAATTCTAGAACTTGCTTTTATTATACATGTTAAGACCATATTTGTTAAATTAGAAGCATTGATTTGATGAAGGAACTTTGATTCAACAACTTGCTTTAGCCTTTTTTTCAAAATTACCATACCCTCAAATTTACCTTTAGGAATAACCAAGTTGAGCCTTAGTCTTTTTCATTGTTTAAACTGAAATTATAAACCTTTATCTTACTTTTCTTTAAAGACATGTTTATTGTCTTGAACCTTGAAGGTTATTTACATTATTTGCTTGTCTAAAATTTGAATTTTTCAATGGTCTAATAGTTCTTAAATTATGTTATATGATGAAACCACTCGAAATTGTTTAAAAAATAAAAAAAATGAAGCATAAAAAACTTAACATATATGTAAAAAATAAAAGAAGTATATAATACTAGTAGTTTTGTAGTGAAAGGGCCTATGTATATTGTGAATAAGTTTCATGGAATTTTCATTTGAGTAAATTTCCTTCACTTAACCTCTTTTATTATCCCAACCATATTGTACCTAAGCCCCATTACAATCTACACAAAGACCTTTTGATATTGTTTCTAATTTGTATATAAGTGGTGGAGATGTGATTTTATTATAAACATATGGTAAGGATTCTACTATGCATTGATTGAGAGTTTTGATTGACTTTTCACCCTAAAAACTTGAATACCTTGAGTGAAATCTTAGTATGGGTGTAAAGAGGTATGCTTTTGATTTCAATGCGATTGTTAATATGATTATGATTAATATTACTTAGGAAGTTAGTTTTTATGTTAACTTGATTCTGCTTATATATTAATTATATTCAATAGGATATGATGATGTATAGTATAAATGGACATGTTGAAATTGATGATGGATTGATGCTATAAATTTATAATTTTGATTATAGTTTGTTTGAGGATAATCAAAAACTTAAGTCTGGGGATATTTGATATATGGTTAATTGACTACATTTTTACTCCATGTTTAATGTATTCTTTCTAGATATCTTATACTTTTGGTATATATTTGGTACTTAATTCATCTCAAGTGTGTTTCCATAGTACAATTACCTTCACAGACTTAAAGGAGAAGAATTCGGTCAAAAATACGACAAAAGATAGAGAATCAACAATATGGAAGAAGTGCACGACCGTACATTTTTGTGATAATCAATTCTGATTATGCATGGTCCGATGCACGGTCATGCAAAAGATTGTACATAACCCAAAATCTAGATTTTTATATAAAATTGACATTTCATAAGCAAATGAGGGTAGGAAGCAATAGGCATCATTTTTAGAAGTCCAGAGGTGATTTGGAGCTTAAGGAGCTAGAGATGCAGAATTTTTATCAACAAATCTATCATAATGCAAGATCAGATGTCTACATTGTCAGAATCTATGATAGAGAACAATCAGGGAAGTATAGAATTATAATTTTGTTGTTTTCTATTTTGTTTTCTATATATATGGATATGATCTCATGTGCTTTAATGTATAGCTAAGTTTTCTGGTAGTATTTATGCTAAATGAACCTTAGTTGATAATTGATTATTTTGTGAATGCAATTGAGTTAGTTGATCATTGTAATCCAATTACCTATTTTATTATTGTCTTTTAATCTGATTTATTAAACTTAAATCTGATTTCATACTTAGCGATTGAGAAATCCTAGGTTTAAATAAATCTTTGATAATTGGAATGAGTTGATTACAATTCTAGAGATAGGACGACATAAATTTTCTGAATTAGGGTCAAATCTATAGAGGGAGTCATAACACAATAAAGCAATCTTATAAAATTTAACCCAAGTAATTCAGTTAGAGACCTTAGGATTAGTTTTTAGTAGACTCAAGTTCAACTACTAATATACCTTAGGAATCTCCATGGTCCAATTAGTCAACTACACAATTGCATAATAAATGATCAATCGGTTAAGGGTTTAGGGGGATTCGATGCCTAAATACTAATTATTTGATATTGGTAATTAACTTAGTGAATCTAAAATTCTTTGCCTAAATCACGTTGCTTATTTACTTTATTTGTTTCATTCTAGTTTTCTTATTTCAACCATAAACAACCTTTAGGCTAGATAATAGAACAACAACAATTACAAATATTCACCATTTTTGTGAGATTGACCTATACTTGCTGATACTAGCTACAACAACGCTGTGCACTTGCGATTATTGCATAATTGATCAAATTCATGAAATTGGTCAATCAGGTGCTATTAAAGTCCCCTAATAATATCAAAGGCTCTTTGATTATATTAGAGTAGTGCCTTAAGTTTTTCTTAAGATTGAATATTTAGATGGAAAACTTGGAAGCATATACAACGGATATCATATGGTTCCTAAATCTTTTAACTTTACAACAAGATGAATACAATAGTCAGTTATGGAAATTTTCTGAAGGTCATATCCTATATTGATTTTGATATAGAAGTGTGACTCATAACTAGCGATGGGTTTCATTTTTTTATTGAAAAATCCAAGTTGCTTGCATTTCTTTTTCTTGAGCTTAGTTTCCAAAAGGCCACCAATAGTGGCTTTGTTGTTTTTAAGTAGTCATGAACTACTTTTTTTAATGGCTATTAAGGCACCTAACATTCCATACAACTATTAACATGGAGAGGAATGTGTAGAACTATAATTCTTAGCTTTAGGTTTACGACTTGAGCTCAATTTCTCTACCATTTTAAATTTATTCTTAGGAGTTTCTAAAGTATTAACAAAATGGGCAACCTTAGGAATTGTGATAGGAAGTTTGGATCTTAAAGAAGGCTCTTTAGGTATCAATTTCTTTTAGTTCAAGTTGGTTCCCTTGTTAACATGAAAAATAACATTGTGGACCTTCATGGCTTTAGCAAGTTGTGTATTATAAAGGGTAGTTATAGATGAAATGATACCTTGAGTTTTGCGAATATCAATATTTGCTACAATATGTTATCAATTCCCATTAGTTCCTCGTAATCCCCTTGCTAAAACGTCTTTCTTATGGCTTTCCAAGTCATCCCTTGCCACTTTAGAGATGGGATTCCACCGGTAGGATAACCTTTATAGTGTCCTTAATCAAGGTGTCTTCCTCACCTAGCCTTATGGCTGGTAATTAATCAAGAAACAATTATTTTATCTCTACCAATATATAGAGTCTTGCAATTCCTATTCTACTAGAGAATTTTTCAGGCAAACAGTTTCAGAGCTAACAAATCATTCAAAAACTTTACGCTTGATCAAAGAGTAACTTATAACCCACAATATTCATCTACTTTGTAATAGTGAAATAGCTGCAAACTAGAATATTTTGTTCCCACATCAGAAGTTACGAGGGTAACTAATCACTAGTAAGTGAGATTCAAGATAATTCAACTCCTAAGAACTTACTTTTGCAAACATAAAAGTTAATTTTCCAACCACTTTCTCAAGTTGCTATTATGTTTTTAGATCTTATGATGGGTGATTAACTCTTTTAGTAAGCTTAAACTGCTGTACCTTAATGTCTGTAGCTCACCTTTAATTAATAGAATTCTTTTTGTTAGAAAAAACTTTATTAACCGCATTTAGCAGTTTATGTAAAATTAAATGATCAGACACTATCTAACGTCAACGTGATTGATGGAAAAGAAAATGGACCACTCTCCCAACAATGATGTTGTGAATAGAATAACTCGCCATACGTATCCAAATCAAGTTACAGCTTACCATCTCATGTTCATAATCACAAACCTCATTCAATTAAACCTATACGACTAATCTTCAGCCAACTCATTCAATTAAACCATCTATCCAACCTATCCAACGCCTTCTTCGATGTCGATGTTGAAGGTATGCACTTGACTAGATGGAAACAAATCCTTCTTTCGGTAATAATTAGCTCAACAAATCGCCTATTATACAATTCATGTAGACGATTGTATGACGAAACTTGTGTTGTCCAGTATGAGTATCATACTGTGAAAAAGAGAAACTGAAAAAGTTAGCTATCTTCTGCGCCTAGATTCTTTGCGAACTTCTGCCAGGTAACTGTCCAAGTTAGCCTTCTCCCACAAACGCTTCTGAACAAGGTCTTCCTGTGTTGATTCATCTAACAAGAAACATAAAAACATCCATGTGCAGTAAGAATAAGCCACATTATATGTCATGGTAATTATGATTTTATACAGAACTATGGAAATGCCAACTCAAAGCTGAGATATCCAAATCCCCTCCTAGCTAATGAATACTCTCAAATTAAAGGCATCAGTCAAACAAGTTTTCCTAAGTTGTGAACACAGAAACACATTGCTTATGAAGACCAAACTTATAGTAATTAATATAATTGCAAATATAAGTCCCCATCTAATAATTTAATGGATTCATATGGTCAGTTCAGGAGAAAGATGGGAGTAAGAGTGTAGTTACCAATGCCTTGCCATGTCTCAAGTGGCACTCTCAGGGACCTCCGTGTTAGGTAGGAAGCGTCTTCCCAAGTGTAAGGAGCTTTCTTTACCTTGTATCTCCAGAGCCAACTTCCAGTCCACAATAGCAACTGGATAGACGGAACATGGTAATCAATAAAATATTTTTCCAACTCTAACGAGCAGAATTCATGTAAGCAGTGTTTGCATACAACTACTCTCACTATTTAATCCACTGAATACTTGCCTGCTGGAGCCATGAACTGGATAAAGGATTTAATATTACAAGAAAATTGCCACTTAGAACCTTATTTCATCAATGCTGAAAACTGCAGATTCTCTACTTTTTTCTTGCTTCATTGGGTAAACCATTTAAATAGATGTGAGGTCCTACTTTACCTTGCCAATACTGTAGGGTAGAAGTACAAATCGGACACCAATGAGATCCCAGAAAGAGGGTTTCTGAGCACCTTTTATGTCCAATTCAAGTTCTTTGCTAAGATCTTCCACTTTCCTGCCATTAGAAATATGGCTTGCCATGTCATAATTTGAAGAGGGTTAACTGATAGCATGGAGTGTTTGATAGCATGACCATTCAAATTGATCAGATCTATCATTAATGGAATAAAATCTTATGAATTAGACAGATATTTGTTGTTAAAGATCAGACAAATCCATACTTATCCATCTGCTTGCTACTTTTCTTCTTTGTTGCAACACTTCCAGTTCTTTCAAGTTCCAGTGCCCGCAGTCTATTTTTATACGCAGGTGTCTTCCGGACCATTTCCACAACCTGGAAAAATAAAAAGATCCATTAAAAATATCCTAAAGAAGCTTCTTTTACTGTGCACTGAAGCAAAAGACAAAACAAAAATAATTTGCATGAGTAAAGTCGCAACGCAAGCTTTCCACAATTTCATTATCTGACGCTTAACACTTCTTGAGTCCTTATTGCAAACTTAATACCAAGTAGAAGGAAATATATAACTTAAGTAGTTGATGCCGGAGCAATATCAGCAATAATGACTGATGATGCATCAAAGGTCAAGTTGGTGCAAAGGTGAACAAGCCAAAGGCAGCACGACCACACACCCATCAAAAATGTCAATCAAGTTTCAAATGCAATTAACTTGAAGCACTATGTAACACAATACCTGATTATACCTTGTCCACTGATTTAGATATTGAAAACCCGAGAGAATCAGAAGAACTCCAACTAGGACAGAACGGGGATCCTAGAATGCATTAATATCATCATTAGGAGCTAAAATTTTCAATGTTTAAATTATGCTACTAGACAAAAGGAGTACTCAATATAAATGCAACATCTAAACTAATGGTATGAAAAGAATACTTACCGTCTTGTGAGCATAATATGCATGATAGTACCGTGCTGTATTGTAGAATACCTACAAACAAGTGAAATTGGATTATTCTCAGCAGTAATGAAAAAAATGATAGTTCAAAAGTTATGTAGACATTAAGTTTATTGAAATTCTGATTGGAAAAGTCTTCTGTGAAGGTAAGTATGATCTAATGATTTCACTGCTTTGATTAAATTCATTTAACCTCCACAGTTCCTAGGTACTGATATAACAGGAAATTTCTCCTGAAATCAAGTGGAAGTATAAGTGCTGCATTATTAGTATTTCACTTCCGCAAAAAGTTCTCCATAAACTTTTGAACACTAATTAAGTGACATCTAAACTAACAAGAAACACAGATGTCCACGAGAACATAGGAAGTACCAATTAATGCAAGCTAACAGAATATCAATCTCACCTCCTCTGGGTGTGCAATTGCATAATCATACTGCTCCCTAGTAGCCTCATCTTTCAAAATCTGTCGTTCAAGGATTAACACGGATCAAACTAGGATATCAACTCTAACAGGGCAAACAACCCCAATCCCCCTTCTTTCACTTTCCTTCCACTCCATTAATTTTAGAGATGTTATTGTAATTGCAATAGCAAATGTGGAAAACACTATGTCACACGCGAACCACATGATCCAACATACTGATTGCCACATACTAAAAATTCCTTATTTTCCTAAAGCACACAATATGCAAATCAGTTTTTAGTTACAAGCAAAATTTCCAACATTATCGTACGTAAAGACTAGGAATTGTTTAGTACCTCATAAGCATTAGCAATTTTCACAAACAACTTCTTCGATTCGGGATCGGGGTTCTTGTCAGGGTGACTAAAAGACAAAAATCCCACGATTCAAATTTAGAAATACAGTCAAAATAAACAGAAAATTACGTGAAAGAAAAGAAGAAGGACGTACTATTTCAAAGAGAGCTTGTAGTAAGCCTTCTTGATCTCCGAGGCATTAGCGTTTTGAGAAACCCTGAAGTAAAAGAAAAAAATTGCCCAATTAAGTAATCAATCAGACGACGAAATCTACGAGTAGAAAGAAGACAAGCAGATAACTGGAACTGACCCCAGTAGATCATAACAATCGTCTTGTTCGCAGTATATGGCCGATGATGGCGAGATGATGTGAGCAAGCAGAATAACTGATACCGCTGCGCACCACCGAATCAACGCCGACGGCGACATCCTCTCTCTCTTTTTGTCTCTCTCGTGGACTGATTCACAGCAGATAATTAGCTCTGCTTTCTTCCATCTTCAGAGTCTCGTACAGGTGACTTTTGGGGAAAACATAAATAAACAATTCATTTATCTAACAATCCTTATTTATATGGAATTAATAATAGCTTCTTCTTCTTTCTTTTTTTTACATTATATGATTAAATTCTTATCCTTTTAATATTGTAATTATGATATCAATAATCCATTTTGTCCATAATATTTACTCTGTAAAATAATTAGATTTTATTTGAATTTTTACAAAGACTTTAAAAGTAAATCCGTACCTTTTTTATATAACAGGAAAGAAATAAACAAGCTAACGACTAAATCCAACCCCAATCAAGTCCGACTCCAGAAGGGCATACAGTTCTACAAGACGAGAATCCCATATTGAACATTCAAGATCCCTATTAAACCCCTGTTTGGCTAAGAAATATGCACACAAATTTGCCTTACGATAGATATGTCTAATACGATACTCCCAATGGTGCTTAATCAGAGCCTAACAATCCTAGTTCAGAGCTCCAAGCAGGTGGTGACTTAAGGTAGATGTGTTAATAAGATGAATGGCAAATTGTGAATCAGACTGTAACATCTCACCCCCGATTGGAAGGGTAAAGTAGTAAATTGGCATAGGACGAGATTGATAAGAATTTCTTAGTGTTGTCCAAGCATACTGGCACTAGTGAACAACAAAATCTGTGCACATGAAATGATTGTACATGCATACATGATATTCCCGGTTTGCGTGCTTAAGACAATTTTCTTGGGATTAACGTGGTTAATGGGTTTGAAAAATTATTTTGAGTGCGCCATAAATTGTTTTCTAT
>JANZLD010000002.1:60321700-60335866 GCA_026413575.1 Erythroxylum carthagenense
CACCCTCATCGTAGGTTATGTATTGGAATGACCTACGGGTATTCCGGTGCGTACTCTACGGTAAGGGGGCGCTACAGTCAATGCCAAGTTAGAGCATTGGAGACAAGTGTTAGAATCGAAAGGTTTTCGAATGAGTAGGTCCAAGAAGGAATATTTAGAATGCACCTTTTTGGGTAGCCTAATGGTACACAAGGCAATGGTAGTAATTAGTATTGATATTGTACCACAAAAATCAAGTTTTAAATACCTAGGATCCATCATTCTGAGAGATGGTAATATCGATAACAATATAGTACCATGTATTAGATCTGAGTGGGTCAAATGGTGGAGTGCGTCAGGTGTTCTTTGTGACAAAAAGGTCCTTATAAGACTCAAAGGGAAGTTCTATAGAATGGTGATTTGACCAGCTATGTTATATGGTGCGGAGTGCTGGCCTACTAAGCGTAGACATGCGCAACAGTTGTCGGTAGCAAAAATGCGAATGCTTAGGTAGATATGTGACATTACCAAAAGAGATAGGGTGCAGAATAGGGTAGTGAGAATTAGGCTATAGGTGGCTAATATCGCTGACAAGTTGAGAGAGAAAAGGCTTAGGTGGTTTGGGCATGTGAGCAGGATGCCCTTTAATGCTCCGGTTCGAAGTGGCGAGTGAATAAACCTTAGTGACTATAAGACGAGAAAAGGGAGGCCTAATAAGAACTGGAGGGAGGTGATCAAGAGAGATATGTCAGAGTTGGCCCTCACTGCCACAGTTGCTAGAATTAGAAAAGTCTAGCATGATAGGAGAAGGGTAAAGATATACCATAAAGCCCTCACGCCTCATCCTTATCGCCTAGGGAGGTTTTTTTTTTTCAGGTGTTAGGGGAAGATTCCCACGATGGATATATAAAACTGTAGGATTGTCACATTTTCAGGGCACTGATCAGGGGAGACTCATAGTGCAACTAGCAGCGAGAAAAGCGGGTCTTTGTGAGGCGAAAGGTAATAGCAGATTGTGGTCACCATCAGGTATGTATATGGATTTACTACCAGTCTTTACGTATTTACTCTTTCTAACCTACACCACTATTATCTTGTCACATATGCATGTGAGTCTACTAAAAACAGCCTCTCTACAATGTAGGCATAAGGCTACGTATTATCAGGCCCCCCAGATCCTACTTCATTGTGGGACTTCAGGGTATGATGATGATGATGATGATGATAAAAGATGAGATAAATGATAGCGATATATGTAGGAGTTCTCAAGGTTAAGTTGATTTGTTATTGTGAGTACATCTGATAATGAGATCACCATGAAAAGAATATTGAGCACATATGTATTATATGTGTGGAGATGAAATAAGAAGTGATCCATGACTTATTGAATACTCTTCAGTCATATTTCCTATACTAAAAATTCTAAGATGACTCAGAGTAGAGCATGAAAGTGTTTTAAATTATCATTTGGGGATAGATTGAGAGTGTAAATGATTTTACTATATGTGATGAGTTTGAGGAAATAGAAGCAAGGCACGATCATGGCATTGTCCCCACAATTGTGGCCAAGATTAATTGGTTATGTCATGATCAGGTAGTGTCCTCGCGATCGTGGGAAGGCACAAAGGGTGAAATGTTGTCTAGAATCAATTAATATTAAGGTATCTTTGGCGTAAGGTATTAATTGGTGACTTGTCTTAAATATATCTTTAGATAAGATGTAATGATCTATATGGACCATGCCGAGGAATTAGAGTAAAGGAATTTGCCTACTGCTCCACTGAACTTTATTATAAAGAATATTTTGATCATGTAAGATATAATAGAAATTGATCTTAATAAGATATTATGAATATTTGAAAATTGATCTCATTGAGATATTAAAAAGGGCTAAAAAATAATGATGAATTTATTTGAATGATAAAGAGTATGTAAAGAGTACAGATGATTGGGAAGAGAAATCTTCTTTTGATGGAAATTTTCATTTAATTATATCATGTAAGCTAAATTTTCCATTTTTAGGAATGAATGACTATTGAATAAAACAAAAGTGAATATTGGAGTCCTATTTTTAACTGAGACTCAAGCATTAGAGGTAGAATATGCTACTGAGAGTGTATGCATTTTGTTTGATGTAAAGTATCCAACTACATGATTGGATTCTTGAATTTGAGGTGACACTTTTTCTGTGAGGAGAACTTAGGTCCACACTATATTCTATGCAAATTAGATTTGATGATTGTGTTATAGCTCAGGAAGTTAAGATTGTAAATAACAGACATTAGAATAAGTCAATGAGAAATCATAAGAAATCAAATGAATGGAGAAAATCATTCGAGAAAGGAAGTCAATTTGGAGACTGAGAAAACATGAGAGATCATTACCCTAATTAAGGAGTTAGTTACTTAAGGATTCGAGGACCAGATATGGATGCATCAAGCCTTGGTGATATCTAATTAGGTTAACAAATGTCCCCATCAGTATTCATGATATAATGAATAAAGTACTTTGCTTGGATTAATTAATGATGGTGACCATAAGATGATAATTGTATATATTCGAAAAGGTGAAAGGAATATTTTTAATACTTAAGGTAAATCTTACATATCATGAACGTGAAACAATTATATGCCAAATTAAATAAAAGTGAATTTTAGCTTGATCAACTGATATGTTGGGCCATAAAATATCTGGAAAAGGCATTTAGGTAGACTCAAAAGGGAAAGTAGAGGTAGTGATGAAGTTAGAAACTCCAAGGAATATATAAAAGATCTGGAGTTTTCTAGAATTAGCTAGATATTGGATGCTACCAAAAGTTGTTGAGGGATTTTTATTAATCTTAACCCTTTGACAAAACTTCTGAGGAAGAATGTGTCATTCAGATAGACTGATAAATGTAAAAAGAGTTTTGAGGAATTAAAACACTGACTAATTACAACGTCGGTGTTTGCTATTTTAGTTGGATCTAGAAGTTATGTAGTATACAGTGATGTTCACATCAATAAAAGGATTGAATGTTGAGTTAAATTTGTGGTAAAATGAAGTATTATTAGTTATATTGAATTTAATACTAGCTTTGCAAGAAAAGATTAGAAAAGCCCAAATTGAGGATTTGGAATTTGTGAATCTTATTGAGAAATTGAAAATGAATCTGAATTTTGAGTTTGAATTGGAAAATGATACTTTTCGATTGAAATAAGAAGTAGGTGTACCTAATAAAGATGATTGAGTAAAGAGATTATTAGAGAAAGTACAAATAGTAACTTATGCTATACATCCTAGTAGGAATAAGCTAAAACAACATTTAGCAGCCAAGGATGAAAAAGCAAATGGCTGAAGGTATGACTGAATATTTGATTTTCGATAGTCTTAACTGTTGGAGATATGCTTAGAGCTTATATTTTGCAGTTCCTAGGAATATGAGATTAACTTACAGTTTTAATTTGAATTTGATTCATTAGAATACCATATGAGGCGTAATATGACATAAAGAGTCGTCTACCTTTATATGACAATGAAGAGGGCCTAAGGAATGTTGAAGGCCCATAATTGATTTAAGATACTATTGATAAGAGAAATTGATCTGTAGTAGAAATTAAGTGACTCGAAAAAGACCAATGAATTAGGTGGATCAACACCAAAGACATGGAATATAGTGAGATATACATAAGAAATAAGTGTATTAACACTGAAGAGATGTGAATTATCAAGAGAAAGATGAAATGCTTGTAAGAGTATCACCTTGGCAAGGTATGCTCAAGTTAGGAAAAAGGATAAACAAAGCTTGAATTGTATTGGTCTATATGAAGTTATTGAGAGCGTAGGACCATTAACTTAAGTTAATCTTACCAACAAAGATATATCATATTCACGATGTGTTACATGGGATTATGTTAAGAAATATCGATATGATCTGTGATAGATGTACTGTCAACACAGGAAGTGAAACTTTATATATATATATATATATATATAATTAGTTAAGCTAGTGTGGTATCTGAATAAGTGCTTGAAAGATCGAATGATTCCATTGAATATAGTCAATTGGAAGAAATTATTTAAGGGATGATGTTATATGGGAAACGACGGAGATACGAGGAAACAATACCCCTGCTTTTTTGATCAACTAGATAAGGATTTCGAGGACGAAATTTATTAAGGGAGAGAATTGTAACATTCCATTTCCATACTAAGGATTAGAACCTTATATTTCTATAGCTGAGAAGTAGCAATGAGAGATTATAAATAATGCATTTCATACTCATGCATAATGTTAGCATGCACATATATCAACTTGAATTTTACACACATTACGATGATTTATTCATACACTCATTTGACATTTTTTGTATATAAATGATAGTTTTAATGTGAATTATAGATTATGTGTCTTAAAAATTGAGTTCGTGTGTATAAGTAGTGATTTAGAATTTTTAATGAAATTTGATAATTTTCTAGAATTAAGGGTATTTTTAGACTAGGAAAAATATGAAGTGGCAAGACAATTGATAAATAGTAGCAAAAATAAGTGTCAAATGGTTGTAGAAATTTTGATGAATGACATTAGGATTTAATGACATATTTAATTGAAAATTGAGAGTCAATTGGATTAGAAATTGGAGACAAATGGACTGTTTATTAATGAGGACCCATTAAAAACCACAAGGTGGTGACATGTGGCAAGTGACAAATGTCACTTGCCATGCCACACACCTCACTCTCGCAACTTACCTTTGCAAGACTAATATTGATTTGTTTCTCACCTTTGGCTAAATGCTCTTTTTTCTTCTCTTCTTCATTTCGTTCTTCATTCTTTTTCTCCATCTCACGACATTTTCTCAACCACCTTATCACGTTGATTTTGTTCAATTCCTTCACCTTTCTTCAAGAATATGTTATCTCCTTCATCATGTCACAAGAAAAACCTAATCTCTCCCTCATAAATGATGAGGATTGTGTGGTGTTGAGAAGCTAGGGTTAAGAGTGATTTGAAGATCTTGAAGCTTAAACAAGTAAGTAGTGTGTTATTCTTCTTGATATGATAAGTGAAACATGTATGATGATAGTTAGATGATGAAAGATCATGAAATGGTGATGAAAACATCTTTAAGCATGGATGAGAAAAATGAGCTTATAGATGTCTTGCTTTTGTGTATATTATGAGTGATGATTTATAAATTATTAGAGAGATGATTTTCAACTAGAATGATCATTTTAAATGTTGTAGAATGAATAATTTGTAAAGGGGTGATATATGTTCATGTTATGTTTTGAGCTCTGATCACGTGGTTTATTGGTAGATGTTATAAAGATAAACTATAATGAGTTTAAAGCCAAAGAAAAGGCTAGTGTATTGTCTTGAAATGAGAAGTAAGATGATAGTTTTGAGACAAAGTAAAGTTGAAAATGAAGTTAAATGTGTGCTGGAATATGATAGATGGAGTGTTTTCACTAAACATGCATCTATTTTTTGGCCATATCTTGATCTGTAGATATGATTTTAAGTTCAAATTAAACTAGAGAAATATGGATATATTTTTCATGAGGAATTGAATTTGAAATCTATCTTTAAGAGTTTCAAATTTTAGCTTACAGCTGAGTATAGTGTGTTGTCATAGTGTGAGAACAGTCTGAAGTATTTCATCTATAACTGCAAAATACTAAACCAAATTATGTGAACTTGGTGTTTTTAAAAACTTAAGACATATGGGAACATTTTTTAGAAGGATGTATTGCTTAAATGCTCCATTTTCTTTGTCAAAATGGCCAAGAAAAATTGGCTCGAAAATTTATTTTGAGAAAAGCTGGAATGATGCTTAAATAAGGGATCATCAGGTAGTGTATGATTGTGCACAAGCACGCTTGTGGCAGAAAGGAAACATCAAGGAGTTGTAAGATTGTGCACAAGTATGATCGTGACCGAGAGTAAACATTAGGAAGTTATGCACGATCGTGACAGAGAAGGTGCACTGTTGTTTGACAACTTTCAACACTCTTTACTCTTTTGACTATAACTCTTTCTCTGGACCTTCGATTGACTTGAAATTTGAACCACAAGCTCCTCCCACATTGTCCTTCCTCTTTACCAAAATTTAATTTCGTCTGAATTCACTAGGAAAGGATTGGTAAATAATTGATTGATGATGTTATAATAATCAATTGTATTGAGCTATAAACCTTAGTGCATGATTGAGTGATGAACATATAATAAATTTGTATCATTGAGGTGTAAACCTAAGTTTAAATTATACATATATGAGTTTTGAAGTATGAATGAACATGATTTGTGAATAAAGGAAACATACCCAGAATAGTCAAATTGAGTAGGCATTATACTTAAAACATATACATATGTGTACGATTGAATGTTTATGTGATTGTGCAATTAGTAATATGTGTGCAATATGTGTGTTGCACAATGTTGATATACAAGATGGAACATCCACATCTAGACATTTTCGAATCATGGAAGCAATTCTTAGTGGGTTTGTAATATGTTCTTAATTGACTGTTTAATTATTCCATAACATTTGGCGATTATTGACATAAATTGCTTAAGATACTCATTTTTATTCATATTTGATTTTCGGTATAATTCGGAAGCAAAGAAGTTAAACTGTCGAAAGCTCTATATTTTGATCATTTTTCGAAGATTAATTTTTACTTGTCTTTATGAAGCAAAAAGAAGAAAATTAACAAACAAGAAAGATGGAAGCATAAAGAAGAAGAACATGGGCTATATGGATTTTGTGTGGATTTGCTTGGCCATGCAAAGTATAAATTTAATTGATGGATAATGCATAAGGCACCAAGGCGAGAAGAAAATGGTAGCTACAGGATAAATCACAAAAACGATGGTAGGAATAAGCATGAAATGACAGCGCAAAGAGGAGAGCTACGAAGACCAAAACACAAACATCTCATATCCGTGTTTCATATAGACAACTGCGTTAAACGCCCCAACACCGGTTTGGAGGTGGCATCGACGCTGACGACCTGGGATAAGTGTATTTCTTTGTTTTTGTTGTTTCTTTCTCTCATTAGGAATTGATTATGTTATCTTGTGTTTATTGAAATGGGTCTTATGAAAAGATGATTTTAATGCGTTCATTGAATCGTTTTATTGCAAACCCATTGCTAGAATTTTGATATAATCTGTAATTGTTATGTTGAAATTCATATGTAGCAACTAATGATTCGTAATCATTAAGGATATTATGACCTAGGTTAAGTGACACATCATATGTGGTTGTTGCATTGATTAATCAATTTTCCTAATTCATAATGCTATTGCCTAATTAAATCTAGAGATCGTATTCTATGTTATTCGTTAGTTAGGTTTAATTAATGATCGTATCTTGATTAAACATAACCTAAGGTAAAACACGGCTTAATCATTAACCCACGATTAATAGTTGTTAGGAGAGGTTTAAGAACATCAAATTCATGAAATATGTTTAATTAAGGTGTAGGCCAAGATTGAACCAAAGAACCAGGTCCTTACTGAATTCCCCACTTTTACCATATTTCGCATGTTTTCTATAATTTATTTTTATTATTCTATTTTTATTTTATTTTCTTATTTTAAATCCAAAACCCTCTTTTTCTTAAACACCGATTAATTTCATTTCAACAACTTTACATACACTTTTTGTGGGATCAACCTAGACTCACCACTGCTATAGTAGTAGTCTAGTTATTTTATTTTAACTAGCGTTATGACACACTGTCAATTTTGGCGCGGTTACTGGGTAGTGCAATGTTTTAGTTTAGTTTTTTTATTTTAATTGGTGTTTTGTATATATTTATTTTTAATTGATTTCTTTTTGGTTATTTCATGATCCTTTCATTTTTCTGTTTTGTGCTTATGAATAAAATTTTTAAAAACTTCGTGGACAGAAGTAATTTCTTTTATAACTCATATTCTTAATCCTATAACAATGTTTGAATTGATCAACCTAACTTTTATTATGGAAGGATAATCATCAAAATTACTTCTATGAAAGCTTGCATGACACACAACAATTCTCGTGTGGACCAGAAGCTTCTTGTCAAAACTCAAGTACATCTCTAGAAGAATTGATGAATGTTGTGATTGTTAACAATCTTCAATTTCAACAGAGCCTACAACAGTAGTAGCAACAGTTCCAGTAGGAAATGAGGCATATAATGTCTAGAAATTAGAACATGGAAAATCAAATGGGTGAGATGGCTATGAGGATTGACTACCTAGAATCACAAATGGAAGAGGAGCAGTCATATCAAATCGAGATATACCTAATGGATGTTAATGCCGAAATGTTATATAGTGATGAGGAGCTTGCAAATTTTGAGAGCATTACTCAAGGAGTTGCTTGTGTAAAAGAAGCAGAGGAGGAGCTCGAACCAAGAAAGGAGATATATTTTCTCTCAGAGGTAAGTATTGAGTTCCATTTTATTGTTGAGAATGACTCTTCACCTTTGCATAGAAGATTGAAGGAATTAAATGAGGAAGAAAAAGGTGAAGAGACAATTGAGATCTTTCCAAAATGTATGAACTCAATTGAGATTAAAAATCTGAGGATATGGAAGAAGCTAAATAGGGATGATGATCAACTAAGGCCCTATCTAGAACAACCTCACATGGAAGTGACATTAACTGTAGTACTAGAAGATCATAATTTTTTCACTTGAGGAAAGTACGGAGTCGAGTCAGCGACCCTAAACTAAGGTGCTTATTAGGAGGCAACCCAAAGGAAGTAAATTTTTTTTCTTTACATTTTCGCATTTCCTTTTGTATGTATATGTGTTCTTTGTTGGCTTGTTTCTTTCTTGTTTTTAAGTTTTCAATCAAAATGAAAGAAAGAATAAAACAAGTAAAACAAACATATTTATATTTTCTATTGCTTCTAGGAATATATAGTTATGAATGGAGAATGAGTTGATAAGAGATTTTTGACAGCAACTTTAGCATGTACTTTTACTCTAGTGATTGGTCGATATGCATTATCTTTAAAAGAGTAGTGATTAATAGTAAACAAAGTTGGTGAGATTTTAAGCCTTATTTGACTGACAAATTCATATCAGTCTCATTGTATTTTGATAATGTGTGACCTTTATAACATGTACATCCTACTTTTGCCTTGAATTTCTATTTGAGACCACATTTTTTTCACATGCACTAATTATTCAGACCTTTATTCGTACCCTTGGAGGTCAAATTAAAAAATAATCCAAGGATTGCAATATAGGATACAACATCGGGTCATTCTACTTAATCGGAACCTAAAATGAATGGATCTAAGTTAACCTATGTGTCACAAAATGCAAGCTAATTTGGTAAGAAGGGGGGTTTTGATCTTTGAGAACAATAACTGTACTAAATTGAATTGTAAGAAAAATATGTAAAATGTATTTTTGGATTTTTGGGAATAGAGAACAAAAAGATTAAGACAAATGATTAAAGAGTGATAGAATCATCTTGAAAATGAGCTTTAGCTATCATAGTTCGAAATTAATTTTGATGGGAGTAGAAATCACTAAGTTTCCAAAGGGTAAACCTTAAAGAACTCTTTAAATCCAAGATCTTAATCAATGAGACTCCATTTCTTAAAACACTGTTAAATGTTCTGAGTGTGTGTAGTGCATAAGTCCATGCAACAAGTCACTTTGGGTTCTAGAATCAACTCAATATCAAACACAACTATACAAAATAAAAGAGAATCAACAAGATCACAAATAGACATATGTGAGACTTCATATATTTAAGCTCAAATTTCTATATAAACAAATCCAAGCTACACATTGAATATCCAACACTTGATTAAACTACAATCAAGTATGTTTAACTACAAATTACAAATCTTAAACCTAGGGATTCATAAATCATAGTTAAACCATGGATCAAGCTACTCTCCTTTTAAGCTCATTGAACTATAGCCATTGCTACATCCTCAAGAGGAGAGAGATGCCTAGCCACGCATAGATCCAAGAGACTTCACAACCGAGAAGCAATCGGAGGCAACCATAGTAGAAGTCGACGGTGAAAAATGGAAGAAGATGAGATGGATATAGGAGAAGAGGATGGTGTGATAGATGTGTTAAGAGGACTTCCATTGTAACACCCCACTCCCGCAAGGACCCGAACCTGACATTGTGGGTGATATCCGAGTCTGTGTCCGGTGAGGGTGGCGTGCTAAAGCACTCAATCATTCAAAAATTAGTATAAAATTTTTTTTTAATCACAAACACATTATGCAGAAATTTATAACCAATTTAGGCCCATTTAAAAATACAATACACTTAAGTCATTTCGGAATACCAATTTATACAAAAAGTTGCATAATATACAATTCAATACAAAATAGAGAAATGCAATGCAGACACAAACTGATCCTGACCTCTATCCTTCACTTGAATTCTATAGGTATACTCCCGTTAGGTGAGTTTTGCGAACTCAATGAGTGACCATCATTGATGGCTCACCCACTCACATAACACATAATTCACAATATTTCATATCCAATACAATTTATTCATATTATGCATATGCAGTGCACATGAGACCCACTTTCCACTTGTTACTTTGCTGTGACCGAGTACCTAACTATCCTATATAGGGCTCATTGATAACTGTCCAATATAGGACTCATTAAACGTTGATCCTAAGGCTCTGATTCACTTTTAAACTCGAAGCTCGTTTTCACTCGTCGAGCTTTAAGCTCTGATTGGTGGCTACTCTGGTCACAACAACCATTATGTTTCATGCAATCATGAAATGAAATGCATCACTTATATTTGCATTCTCTTATTCAATCATATTCGCTTATCATTAGACCATAGTCCGGCATTCAACATATAGTTGAGAATTCACACTTTCATTTGCATGCAATTACACAATCAGAAAACACTTAGCAATCACTTCATTACACTTAGTTCATCCAATTCACATTCAAGTAACACTTCAATGTCCAAGTCAACCATCACAATCATCGGACCTCCTATCTGAAAACCAACATAATCAATCGTATTTACAAAATCATTCAATAGTACGCTCCAGATTAGCATTTGCTTTCAAATTTTAGGAATGCCTGAATGCGAACACTTGACCTGCACAACCCATTTATGTAAGACACACATTGCACACTCATCAATAATTGTACACGTATAAACATTTATTTATACACAATTGTATACATGGACTATGTACAATGCATGCTTAATCACAATCCCAGGTATATGTTCTAGAACACATATTATGCTCATTCCCATTTCATAATTCATATGTGTCTAACTTAACTTAGCTTTACACTTCAAGAACACTTGGTTAGTTTATATCATAACTCAATTTCTTGTCATCTATTTTCTAACCTCATATGATCTCAAAATATCCATCTTCTCATCCAATAGGAATCCAATTGAAAATCCCATAATGCAAAATCATTAAAATTGATTCTAGAATACTTAAACCCAAGCATTTTCTAAACTCCATTAGCTAGAATCCTTCCAAAAATCCAAAAGATTTAAAATGATCTTACCTTGATTCTTCACCAAATGAAGAGATCTTTAGCTCAATTGGAAGGCTTTTTCTTCCTCTTCCTTTTTCTCTTTTTGTACAGCTTCAAAATCTTCTTGAAGACTAAGAAGAATTAAACCCTAACCCACTCTCTTCTTTTCTCTCAAATCACCAAACTCTCTTTCTCTTTCTGTCTCATTTTCATTGTTCTCTTCTACTTATCCTTCCATTCACGTTTTTCTTCTACATTTATAAGCAAGACAACACTTCTTCTTCCAATTATGCCCTTAATGATTGAGAATTGTCCCATTTGCCCTTCCAGTTATGCCTTATGTCTTTTATACTTAAGTGTCTTGCCAACAGCACCCTTGAACATTCTAACATAGCACTTTCTTCTAGAAGATGTCCCCCATTGTCTTAAGTTTCTAATGACATCAAAATCATTCAATTCGGTTCAATGATTCGAAAGATATACTTCAAACATTTGTGGACTGCTCTTGTCCAAATCAGTATACTATGCACAACTTCTATCTGAAATTTAAACATCTTATAAACTGAATTAGATTCCAATTTCTTCATACCATTTGTAGCTCCATGTTTCTAGTTCACCACAAATCAGGAATCATCTCGTTTGGAGCTCTACCGATCTACAAATCATCAAAACACTGAAGTATGTTTAGTGGAATAACACCAGTTCATAGTATTTAAAAGCACACACTCTGTACCTGTCCCACATTTTTCACTCAATCTCTCTCACTTCATTTCAATTGGCTATTTTTTTTAGATGTAGAGAAATGTATTCAATTCCAATGGTTTAAGAATCAAGTCATTTGAGTGTCTAGAGAAGAAAGTATGGCCAAAAGAATCTAATTTGGTTTTATCCTCAATCATATTGAACCTATTGTGGGACAATTAGTATAACTTTCTCTAAAGATATCGAAATTAGGTGTTCTTTAGATGGTTTGAAAGATAACGTCAAGAGTTACAACTTTTTTGAAAACTTAGAAGACAAATTGTATCTTCTAAAGGATCAAAAATGGAATAGAAGATATAAGATGAAAAGTAATCCAGAAGAAGTTTATGAACAGTAACACAGAAGATGTTTTACAATTGGCTTAACTTTCTCTACAGATACCGGATTTAGGTGTTCTTTAGATGGATTTAAAGAAGACTTCAAGAGATATAACTTTTATAAAGACTAGAAGACAAATTCCATCTTTTAAAGGATCAAAAATGGAATAGAAGATATAAGATGAACAGTAACCCAGAAAAAGTTTATGAACAGTAACACAAAAGATGTTTTATAATTGGCATAACTTTCACTACAGATATCAGAATAAGGTGTTGTTTAGATGGTTTGAAAGATAACTTCAATATCTAGAACTTTTGTGAAAACCTTAAAGACAAATTCTATCATTTGAAGGGTCAAAAATAAACCAGAAGATAGCAAAAAAATAGAAGAAGAAAAAAGGCAGAAGAAGCAAAACATAGAAGGAGCGAAAAGACAGAAGAAGCAAAAAGACAGAAGAAGCAAAACACAGAAGGAGGGAAAAGACAGAAGAAGCAAAACCTAGAAGGAGCAAAAGGACAGAAGAAACAAAAAGACAGAAGGAGCAAAACACAGAAGGAGCGAAAAGACAGAAGAAGCAAAAAGACAGAAAATTGCAAAACACAGACGAAATAGGAAAATTACTATAATTTTCCCTACAGATATTGGATTATTGTGTTCTTTATATGGTTCATAATAGGGCTTCAAGATCTACAACATTTATGAAGACCTCAAAGACAAATTATATCTTTTAAAGGGCGAAAATTGGAATAGAAGATAGGTATAGACGAAGCCAACAGAAAAATAGACTAATAGAAAAAAGACAGAAGAATCGGGAAAATTGGTATAACTTTCACTAAAGATATTAGATTAGGACGTTCTTTATATAGTTCGAAAGAAGACTTCAAGATATAAAACTTTCATGAATAACTAGAAGACAAATTCTATCTTATGAAGGGTCAAAAATGGAACAGAATATAGACCAGGTGAAAAAGCAGAAGAAGCAAAACATAAAAGAAGATGACGTCATCACAAAATAAGCAAAACACAGAAGAAGCAAAACACAAAAGAAGATGACATCATCACAGAAGAAGCAAAACACAGAAGAAGATGGCGTCATCACAGAAGAAACACAGAAGAAGATGACATCATCACAGAAGAAGAAAAAAGGCAGAAGAAGCATCTTTACTTTTGAATATCTCCCCTTATAAGGACCATAACTTTCAGCTAGGACGTCCAAAATTTTCATTCTATATACTGATGAAAAGATAAAAGAAAAGTATACAACTTTCTAGAAGACACATTTGCCTAAATCAGCTTAGATTAATCCAAAATTTCCCCTAAACATAGAACATGAATTTTTACATTCATACAATGTACTGCACCCAGTTCTCAACTTCATGACAACCTTTGAGATTCTTAAAGACAGAATTTAAATTCTATGTCTTCATAAGAAATGTAGCCATATGTTTCTAGTTTAATCCAAATTATGAATCATCTCCTTTGACTAACTAGAGAAAAAATTGTGGCTAAAATACTAAAGCACACTTAGTGAATATTGTTAGGCCCCGAATTTTCTTTTATGATGTCATTAAGCGTGAATTGTGATTATTATATGTTTATGTCTTAGGTTGATTAAATTGGG
>JANZLD010000002.1:60369501-60381798 GCA_026413575.1 Erythroxylum carthagenense
TCAGTAAATGCAATGAAACCCTATCAGTCTGTCCCAATTTACCAAAATACCCTTGCTAACAGTAACGAGATGTTACATAGCATACGCAGGAACCCTTTTCACAAGGTCAAGCAAAGGAATATTGACTTCTACTCTACCGAACAAATCAATAATATCTTTCTCAAGTTTAGTATCAGTTATCCTTTTGCTCAGCAAATACGAATTAGGAAAAGGAAGGTATTTAAGATTTACCTCCTGATCATTGGCTTTATGGGCTCTTTGCTTGCTTGATTCCTGATTGCTTTCAAAATTCTCTTCCTTGCTCTTTAATGGTTTGGACTCCTTTTTAGTTAAAAGTGTTCTCTCCTTAGAGCTTTCAAACTTCTTGAATCTTACAGATGTTGAAGGCACTTCTTCATATTCAATTTCTTCTTCATCCACTCCCTCATCCTGATTGCTGAACCTCACTTGCTTTCCATTTCAAAGAGTTATGGCATTCAAACTCTTGGGGTTCATAACAGTGTTGGAGGGAATAGTGCCACTACTGCCAGTTTGGTTCTCACTCATGTTGTTGGATAGTTGAGTGACGTAGGAGTTTATATTTTAAGCCTTTGTCTCCTATTGCTCCATTCTCTTTTCTAAAGCATTAAACAGAGTAGCATTTTTAGAAGAGTCCTGTTGAATCAGAGAAGCTATGGCGTTGAACTGGTTGTTATTCTAAGTCTTCTCCTCCTTCATTAACACCATCATATTATGCAGAAGTTGATTAGTGTCTTCCTTTGGTGTGACAGTTATAGCTTGCTGTTGGTTGTGGAACTAGTTTGTGGAAGAGCCAGCCCCTCCACTTTGTTGAAATCTATTTGGACCTCTTCCTTCTTCATTTCTCCAACTGAGTCTAGGATTTGTTTTCCATCCCTCGTTATAGGTGTTGGAATAGGGATCCCATTTTTGATTGGGCCGAACCTGATAAACAGCAGACACCTCTTCATAACGACTGGGGCAGACACTAGAGATATGCATTACTGACCCACAAGTATCGCAACTAGGTGTAGTAAGATCCATAGAAGACGTTGGACAATGCACACCCATGTTTTTCAACTCTGCAGTAATGAAGGACAGCTGCGAAGTCACTTTACTTTCTAGAGAGTCAACCTTAGAATCCAAATTTTCCATTCTTCTGGAATGAGTTGTTGAAGCTCCCAACTCATGTATGCCTCTGGTGTCTCTAGCACTGTACTGTTGGTGAATTAAAGTCATCTTCTTAATCAGGTCCTATGCCTTCAAAGCTGTGAGGTCAATCAGAGAACCTCCTGAAGCTGCATCCAACATACCTTTGTCTTGACTTTTTAGTCTATCATAAAAATACTACACTAACTACTCATCAGGTATCTGATGGTGAGGGCATCTGGACAATAAATCTTGAAACGGTTCCAATAGTTGTAGAGGGACTCATCATAATCTTAATGTGTCGAGTAAATCTCCTTCCTCATTGATGAAGTTATGGAGGTCGAAAAATACTTCTCCAAGAATGCCTTTCACAAATTGGCCCAACTATGGTAGGCATTCGCTACTTATCTTAGAAGGCTCATATATCACTCCCTTGTTTTACCCTTCAAGGATAGATGAAAACTTTCCATAGTACTTAATCAAAAGAAGCTCCCACCGGTTTCATACTCTGACAAATTATGGACAACAATTGCAAGTGAATGTAGGGATCTTCTCCTATCAAGCCATGAAATTTAGGAATAGAGTTAACAAGCAATACTTTAACTTCAAAATTCACATCAAAATTAGGGCAAGTAGCAGTAAACGGATCATAATTCACATCAGAGGTGGTAGCTTCCCTAATAATCCTCCTTCTTTGATTTCCATTATTCTCACTAACTTACTCTTGTTCCCCATTACCTTCATTATCCCCATTCCTAGGTTGGTTAGCATTAAGGTTAGGGTTTTGCAAAAAAGTTGAGTTTTCAGCCATTATCACTCTTTCTAATGATTCGCTCTCACTACTTGGCTGACTAGACTCCACTAAGATATTCCCCTTTTCAATAACTTCTTTGGTTCTCTCTTTTTCTCTAATCTCCTTTATGATTTTTCTCAAAATGTCTCTAAATTTCAAGGTAGAAAGGTAGAAGTTTGGTTTTTCGGGGCATGCAAAGGAACAATTCAAATGAAAATAAAAGGTAACAAAATTGACTTGCAAGCACACAAAGTCAAATCAAAAATGAGATGTGATGGATGCAAGTGTGTAGGTGTGTGAAAGTATGTATAAAAGTATGTATGTAAGTATGTGTGTATGAATCAAAAAGCAATAAAAAAAATGTTCAAAACTATGCAGGTGCAAAAATGCTAAGTATGAAAAGTGTAAAAAGTTCAGTATCCTTTTGTTTGTATTTTCAAAATTTTGATGCTATGCAAGAAAATGAAATCCTATACTATTGACAGGTATGAACCTAAACTATCTAGAATACAATCTTAAAAAAAGGCTTCTAACCTCACTTAGCATCAAATGATAAAAGCTAACCTAAAGAACCAATTTCTTGGTTCCCCGGCAATGATGCCATTTTGATTCAGACCTTTGTTCATAACCTTGGAGGTCAAATTAAAAAATAATCCAAGGATTGCAATATAGGATGCAACCTCGGGTCATTTCACTTAATTGGAATCTAAAATGAATGGATCTAAGTTAACCTATGTGTCACAAAATGGAAGCTAATTTGGTAAGGAGGGGGTTTTGATCTTTGAGAACATTAACTGTACTAAATTGAATTGTAAGAAAAATGTGTAAAATTTATTTTTGGATTTTTGGGAATAAAGAACGGAAATATTAAGACAAATGATCAAAGAGAGATAGAATCCTCTTGAAAATGAGCTTTGGCTATCATAGTTTGAAATTAATTTTAATGGGAGTGGAAATCATTAAGTTTCAAATGGGTAAACCTTAAAGAACTCTTTAAGTCCAAGATCTTAATCAATGGGACTCCATTTCCTAAAACCTTGTTAAATGCTCTTAGTGAGTGTAATGGATAAGTCCATGCAACAAGTCACTTTGGGATCTATAATCGACTCAATATCAAACACAACTAAGCAAGATAAGAGAAAATCAACAAGATCACAAATAGACATATATAAGACTTCATATATTTAAGCCTAAATTTCTACATAAACAAATCCAAGCTACACATTAAATATCCAACACTTGATTAAACTAAAATCAAGTATGTTCAACTACAAATTACAAATCCTAAACCTAGGAATTCATAAATCATTATTAAACTATGGATTAAGCTACTCTCCTTTTAAGCTCATTGAACTCTAGCCATTGCTACATCTTCAAGAGAAGAGAGATGCCTAGTCATCCATAGCTCCAAGAGACTTCACAACCGAGAAGCAATCAGAGGCACCCATGGCAGAAGTCGACGGTGAAAAATGGAAGAAGACGAGATGGATATAAGAGAAGATGATGGTGTGATAAATATGTGAAGATGGAATATGAATGTTATCTATCTGTCGTCTCTCCCCCTCGCCTTTTGTATGTTAGCCCGAAATAGGTTTTTTTCAAAAACGGGTTGCTGGATCTGGTTGCACAGTTGGTTAATTTTCCAAAAATGGTTCGGGTCTGGTACCAATTTGAATATGTCGCCGTAGTAAAAGGATGAGTTCACCGCGGCAAACTTTTCCCAAAAGATTTCTTAAATAATTTGGTGAACTTTGCCTGAAAGTTTTCTTCAAAGATTTTCTGATTTCCCTATGTCGAAACATCATCCTCGTCGCGGTGAACTTTGCCTGTTGCCCTCGTTGACTTGTGTTCTTGATCTTCACTCTTTGGATCTACTTCTTGAGTGTCCTATAATGAAAAATAGTAGTTTGTAGTATCAATTGTTCTAAAAATCAATTTAGTGCAATTACTGATTATTTGTGACAATTTTACCCTCAAACTACATTAATTCAAAACAAGCACTCATGAGCTAAATTAAGCATAAAATCCAATAATAAGAGCGGAAAAGTATAACAAAAACCATGAAATTGTCACCAAATGATATAGGAAACTTGGGGTCAATCAATTAACATGAATACGATTAGGCATTCTTTGCTTTTTCAAACTACATTAGCCAAATACCCTACCCATTATATGATTTTTCCTTGTTAAGCTCCTATTGAGCCTTATTAGCCCTTCTTTTTGTATCAACCATATTATATGCTTTATACTTAACCAAATTTCTTACCCAAGCCATAAAACTAACAGAACATTTGTGATTGTTAAGTTTGTGGATGTATAAAATTCTTAGTGTGGGGGTGTACATATGTGTAGGTTGGTTAATGTTGGATGTTTTGTTATGTCTTATCATTGAAATTTCCATGTTAAAGCAGTTTCTTTAAATGTTAAAAAAAGGAAAAGAAAGAAAAGAGAAAAGCACAAGAAAAAAAGAAAAAGAAAAAGAAAGAAAGAAAGAAAAAGAAAGAAGAATGAAAATTTTTTGTTTAGATAAATTTATCAAGGAGGAAGTACATATGAGTTTGTAAAGTTATTCATAATTAATGCATCTTCCTAGAATTGTAATGAATGTATTATTTTGCGTATTTTGAACATGAGGTAGATATTGGCTTAGAAAGTTAACTCTTTTATGGTTTCAATGTATTGTCATCAATTGTATGAGTGATTCCTTCATATTGGTATATGCTTCATGTGGCTTATGTGTGAGAGCTGAATTGCGTTGTGAAATATAATGTTGCATTTGTCATAGCTGATGGTACCTAGTTTTTGATAAGTGTTGCTTTGTTTCACTAGCTTAAGGTCTTTCAATCTACTTGACTCAAATACATCTCACCTTACCTTTTCCCACATTACAACCTTGAAAAGTCCTTTGATCCATGATTTTGTATGTGACCTTTAGTGGTGAAGAAATGAAATGATATGCAAATTTATGGATTGTCCTGATCATGAATGATGTTGAGTGTACATGTGGATATATTTTAGTTAAACACATTTTCCAAGTCTACCATTAGGTTGCTAAGCTTTTTGAAGATTATGAATGTTGATTGATCATAAGTAAAATCTTGGAATCTTGACATTTTGCTATGATATTTTAAAGTCATTTATCTTTGCTTATGATTATATATTTTTGAGAAATATTGGAAATGAGTAAATGTTGTTTTTGAGTCTTTGAGCTTAATTTTAATGTTTTGCCTAAGGACAACCAAAATCTAAGTGTGGGGAAAATTGATATGTTCTTAATTAATTGTTTAATTATTCCATAACACGTAGCAATTATTTACATCAAATTGCTTAAGATATTCACTTTGACTCATATGTGATTTTAGGCACAATTCGGAAGTAAAGAAGTTAAGGTGAGTCGAAAGCTCCATATTTTGGCCAATTTTTGAAGATTAATTTTTACTTATCTTCATGGAGCAAGAAGAAGAAAATTAAAAGACAAGAAAGATGTAAACACAAAGAAGAAGAACGTGGGCTGCATGGATTTTGCATGGATTTGCATGGCCATGCAAGGTATTAATTTAATTAATGAATAATATGTAAGGCACCAAGGTGAAAAGAAAATGGTAGCTATTGGGATAAATCACCAAAACGGCAACAACAATAAGCATGAAATGGCAACGGAAAGAGGAGAGATAAGAAGACCAAAACGTAGACATCTCACATTTGTGTTTCACGTAGTTAATGTCTGCATTTCACGCAAACATTGTGCATGAACACAGACTTGGTCTGCATTTCTGCGTTTAGCACAGAAAACTCCACTAAACGCAGACAATGCCTGTATTTAGTGTAAATGTTTGCATTAAATGTAGGCAATTTCTATGTTCAAATAAGAAGGTCGTAGGTTATAATCAAACGTGAACAATAGCTTGCACCAATATTAATTTGTCACATCACCAAACAGTACTAAGAAAATAGAACAGAAGAGAGCTACAAGAAAGATTTTAGAGGTGGCAAAAGAGAGTGGCAAGTGGTTTCAGTTAGGGATAATTTTCATAGGGTTGAAGCATTTTCTTGAGAGACCCATGAAGGGTTAGATGTCCCGATGCCAGTTCAGAAGTGACATTGACGCCGATGACCTGGGATAAGTGTATTTCTTTGTTTTTTTTGTTTTTTCTCTTATTAGGAAATGATTATGTTATCTTGTGTTTATTGAATTGGGTATTGTGAAAAGATGATTTTAATGTATTCATTGAATCGTTTGATTACAAACCTATTGCTAGAAATTTGATATAATCTGTAATTGTCATATTGAAGTTCATGTCCAGTGATTAATGATTCGTAATCATTAAGGACAACATGATCTAGGTTAAATGAGGCATTGTATGTGATTGTTGCCTTGATTAATCGGCTTTCTTAATTCGTAATGCTACTGCCTAATTAAATCTAGAGACCATATCTTAGGTTATTGGGTAGTTAGGTTTAATTAATGATCATATCTTGATTAAACAAAACTTAAGGAAAAATTCCGGTTAATTATTAACCTACGATTAATAGTTGCTAAAAGAGGTTTAAGAAAAATAAATTCATGAAATATGTTTAATTAAGGTGTAGGCTGAGATTTAACCAAAGAATTTGGTCCCTACTGAATTCCCCACTTTTATCATTTTTTGCATATTTTCTGTATTTTTTATTAGTTTCGTTTTATTTTATTTTCTTAGTTCAAAATCCAAAACCCCATTTTTTTCTAAACACCAATTAATTTCATTTCAACCACTTTACATATGCTCTCTTTGGGATTGACTTAGACTCACCACTGCTATAGTAGTAGTCTAGTTATTTTATTTTAACTAGTGTTACGATGCGCTGTTAGTACATGAAAGGTTTGGATAGTTTTCTAAGGGTTTGTCTGAACAACAAATAAGGCATGTTGAAGACTTTTTTGTAGTTAGTAGCATCAGGATATGATGAACTATTGTAAGTAGGATGTACAATTGGAAATGTTAAGGGGTATGGTTTATATACATTTTTGGATTGTTCTTTAGCCATGTCTAGCTCAAATTTTTTGAGATGTTCTCCAACATTTTGGAGTTATCTTTCCCTTTTAGAGAAGTTTGGTCCCCAATAATATTGGTCAAGGTATCTTCTCAAGTTAGACTAAAGTTCAGTAACTTGATTGAGTAGTCATTGATGTAATTGTCACACTTGAAGAGACATAACATCTACATTTAAATTTAGTCTTTGTGTCTATTGGGACATATCATCAAGTTTTGAATCAATTTTACGGAGGACATTGTTTTATGCTACAATATTTTGTGTTTGCCAATTTAGTACTTCTTCTGTTGGAGAAACAAATATATGATTACCGTGTGGATTGATACCTATTGATTTTAAGTATGGCCATCTAAATACCATAGTCATCTTATTAGTTAAAGCTTCCAAAGGTGAAAAATCTTCCTTGTATGATCCTATCATTATGTGAGGTAATGGATTGGGGATCTCTTTATTAAGCCAAGAGGACTTCACTTCTATTAATTTTGATGACAATCAAATAATAATAATCTTACAAATGTATGAACTACTTTGATAAATTTGTTAAGTGTGCAGAAAAATGTAAGTAACACTTAGTCAACTCAGAAGGTACACAGTCAACGTCAGACGAAGCGTGATACCAGACGAAGGGCAACACTAGATGATGTGTAACAATAGACGAAATGTAACACCAGACGAAGCGCAACAACAGAAAAAGCGATATAATAAGACGAAGCGGAATAACATCATTCACAATTCATCCTAATTAATCATCATCAATTCTCTATTATAACATGCCATAAACACTAATATTTTACTTACTTGTTTAGTTCTAATCCCATCTCAAAAGTCACTCTAAATCAATACTCCAAATATGCAGAATCATCACACATTCAAGGTGGAACTTGGATAGATTTTGTCTAGGTTTAATAAAAAACAACAATCTGATCTTTCACTTAACTTTGTGAAAGTAAAACATGGATTATTTGTGTAGCAATTGGACATGATCACAAACAAACACTGGGAGATGATAGAGAAGAGTGTTTCGGTGGTGTGTGAGAGGAAGGAAGAACAAGAATGAGCTTAGTTAGAGTTTCTCCTGCTGAAGCTTACACCTAAGGTGTTAAGTTACAATTGCATGTGTCACCAAATTAGAATGCCATATGTCTAAAGGCATGTACAACATTTATCAAGTAAATATGCTGCCATATGTCACCAATAATACTAAGTCATATTTCATGTAATCACAGCTGCCAATTGTCATCAACTTACTAATCCATTTGTCACACAATGATCAATGCCAAATGTCACTCAATTATAGGCTTAATCATCTTAATTTCCATCTATCAATTTTTCTTACCACATGGAGTTTTTCTTAGATCAAATGTACATTTAATTCCTCAATTTTTTAATTATATCATTAAATTCTAAATTCACTAATTGTAATCAATTAAACCAAAATTCAAGGTATAAATATTTCACAATTCACATCATGAACATTTTAATCTTTTCATGCCTCAGAACTAGTCAATTGAGTGCATATGTATTCCTTGCAATGTATACAAAATCATAATTCATAATTCATAATTTATGTATATATACTAATGATATACATGTGAATGAAATGCAATTCATAAGTTTCCAATAACAACTAAAACTTTAACCCTCAATATGGAGAACAGGTTATTACAACATTTCTTGGTTATTATCAAAACCAAGCCTCAAAGACTATTAGGTAACCAAGGCTCATAGAGGATTAGGTACTGTTATTTAAATATTTTTTGAAGATCTTTTTATATTTTTAAGTACTTACTAATTAGTAATGTATTTTTAAAATTTTTAATTATAATTATTTGTTATTAACATCTGTTACTATTGGAGGTAGAAGAATTAGAGATCAACTTGATTTTGACAAGAAAATATATTGAAAAGGTCAAAGTACTCTTTGTGAGTTTAAATTTAAGAACTGATTTGTTTATTACTTAAATAAAACTTGTTCAAAACCACATAGCGTTATTATTTAAAAACATATTAAAATAACAATTATCTAATCCCTTCCAAAATTTGGCTTTCATACTGAAAAATAAAATTCATTTTTTCAGTGAAAAAGTTTGTAATATTTTAAACTCTTAAGCCAAAAGAGCCCCTAACATTTACACTAAAATTTAAATTCGACTATAACATTTAGTGCAATCAAAATGAACCTTAATCTTTAGAAAATGTTCAAAATAATCTCTTATTAGAAGGAGCCATTAAAAGTGTTAGGCATCTCTCGAGTGAAAATTTTAAAAAAGATTTCAAAGTGGAACCCACCTTAAGATGACGTGGAATTATTAAAAATAGAAGTAAATCCACCGGTTATTAAACGTTGCGTTTGGTGGGGGAGGCTGGGTTTCCAAGCACAACGTTTAAAGGGAAGTGCAGCATTTTGATTATGGGTTTAAATGAAAGTGGGACTCATTTTTATCTAAACACGGCATTTGGGAGGGAGGCAGCTCGTTGGCTTCAGATGATAAAGAGGCAAGGAATGGAATAAGATAACAATGGGGACTGTTGTTCAAATGTATGAGAAAGCGGGGGAGTTTCACAAAGCTTATGAGTTCCTCAAGAGACGGCCGTTGCATGAACATTCTAAGCATGAAGGAGCCTGTAAAACTATAGCTGAAAGAGAGGAATATGCTCAAATGAATGTATCTTTGAGCTCACACACATACAATACGTTATTAGATACATATGGAAAGGCTGGCCAACTTGAAAAAACGTCCGAGACCTTTGGACAGTTGCTTAGAGAAGGCATTGTTCCAACCACAGTGTCTTTCAATACAATGATTTACATTTGTGGTAACCATGGATGAAGTATCTTCTTTAATGCAAACAATGGAGAAACTTAGATGCCCACTAGATACAAGAACATATAACACCCTAATTTCCCTACATGCCAAGCATGATGATATTGACATGGCCGAGTTCTATTTTAAAAGGATGAAGGATGCTCAGATAGAGCCAAGCTTTGTGAGTTACAAGACTCTTTTATACGCATTCTCCCTAAGGCATAGGGTTAGTCAAGCTAAGGCACCTTTATTGGAAATTGATACCATGAAAGGTCTTATCATGGATGAATACACTCAGTCCGCTCTCACTAGAATGTATATAGGTTCTGGGATGCTTGAAAAGTCATGGTTTTGGTTCAGGAGGTTTCACCTTTAATTTAATAAACTATTGGTTTATTGGGACTCTTGCCTGTCCTAGTTACAAATAGTAGCAGCTTCAGAGATATTCAGCAGTTCATTATAAGATAGCAAACATATTTCCTGTTGGTTGCCACACGTTATATCTGGCATACAAGCTTCCGAGTGTATGATAGAGGAATTTCATTTTTGTTCAGTTTCCTAGCTGCATTAACTTTCATAATCCTCTACCAAATAGGATAAGTTTGGTACTAGTGTCCTTCCTATACTTTGCATTTCAGTGGAACTCTTATTGAGTGTTGTTTATTTTCTGTTTGTCAACTTTCATAATCGACATTGCATTAGGTAACAAAAACCCTCTCTTTACTTCCACATATATTATGGTATATCATAACCTATCCATCCCAGCGGTTTGTGAATGCAAACATAATTGTATGCCCAAAGAAATGGTCAAATAGCTTAAAGTTATCCAATATTCCAAAGGGATACTACCGAAATTGATCCATAAAAGGATGGCCTCCACTTTTCCTTTGTCAAGATCCACTCTAGGCCTCCATCTTTATAGGAACATTGGTTGCCCTCTTACAGGTCTTGCTCTAGAATTTCTATTAACTCAGTGTCCTTTGTGAATTGGAATATGAAGAAATCTTCCTCGATAAAGAGCGTTTTGTCGAGTCTCTTTTCCCCCCATTTGCTTGTAGCCTAATAGTGGACTTGGGGAAATAAGGGACCTCTTCCTCGGAAAATATTCAATAGAGTTAATGCCTATGCCGTTGGAAGCTTTAATTGGCTCCAAATAAAATAACCTTCATAAAACATATATTTGTATTGATAACAAAGTTAATGAGTATAAAAGACACATAAAATAAAAATATTTCTCTCTAAATGCTAGTGCATTTTTTCTCTTAATATTTCTTTCACACAAAGAACTACGGTTATCAAAATACTTTTTTTTAAATACTCTTTATTTTTCTGATACATATAAATGATTAGAAGAACACATATATATAGACAAGCTAAACGACTTCAAGTATAATTTAGCTACTTCTTTGACTCATTCTTATTCATAAGATTTTAAATATAATTTGACTACTTTGACTCATCCTTATCTACAAAAGTTTAAATACAATTTGGTCATTTCTCTACAAGTTTCTTCCTCAGGCTTCTAAATTTATCCATAAATTTTTACATCATCACTAGATATTTTTTTCTAGCCTAAACATTATCTTTTATCAGAATTACATAATTATCCATAATAATGGAGGGTTTGTATTTTCTTACATATTTTGAGAACCTACTTGTAGTATTCCTATCAAAGGTGATACAACTACATTAATCACCTCTAGGAGGAGTGGGAGCTACCCTCTTACTCTATGATTTATCCTACAAAGTCTCGACACTTCCTTTTGTATTGGTTGCCTTCTCCTTCCCCTTCTTGGCAGTACCCTAAGTTGGGGATGAACATGGAAATATAACCTTTCCTAGCAATTAAGCTATGGTTAGGAACTCCTCTTCTTGATAGTAGATGATGGTTCCTCCCGGTCAGTGTGGTTGGAAGCCCTCAGGACTCCTAGAGGGTCCTCGATCACTATCTGAGGGGGTCCCACAGGGACCCGAAACTGGTAAAGTTCCATTAGACACCTTATCAATTAAAGCTTAATTGATAAGGGTAAAAAGGTAGTAGAAACCAACATCCTTAAAGCTTTAATTGATAAGGGTAAAAAGGTAGTAGAAACCAAAATCCTTAAAGTAACAATCCAAATGCTTAGGTACAAATCAATATATTTCCTTTTTCTTTACCAAAATACTACCTGAAAGACAACTTCCATACAAAAGATTAATTATCAATAATGTAATTGGGATTTATTTAGTTGGATTATATTTTTATGCACTTGGTATTTTATTAGTTATGTATAATTAATTGATGAAAAAAATATATTCACATGATATCTACGTTATATTTTTATTAGACATACATTTTAACTTCAAAATTTTTTTTATCACATGTTTGAATTACAAGAATAATTTTTATTAATCAAGTATAAAATATTAATTTAAAAAGAAACGATATTTTTAACTCAAAATATTTTTAAAATAATAATACATGCGTTTTTATCAAAGAAATCATCTTGTATATGGTAATAATAATTAATTAATTAGTTA
>JANZLD010000002.1:60381898-60395902 GCA_026413575.1 Erythroxylum carthagenense
ATTTGGATTATATAATAAAATGATGATTTTTTATTTGAATAAGTTCTTTTTTTTATTATATGAAAACCTAAAATATGAAACTAATAGTAGTTAAATATTTATAAAAGACGTTTTGTAACTTTTAATTTAAAGATATTTAAATATAACTAATATAATAATTAGTTAACGCTAGCATTTAACTTAATTGGCACACGAATTGGAATGAACCACTCATTTAGTAAATTTTTTATTCATACATTTAAACAAAGTGATAAAGTGAGCACTCATAAAAACTGTTACCCTTCCGTGCGTCCCATTCATATTGAAGGAGCGTCTAAAACATATTCCACATAGCCTGAGTCACCAATCCAGCGATCTCTGGGAGAGATGGGGATCGAAAACTTTTATTGATCTAAGCAGTGTACTGTTTCTTGGATGCATTGTTTACGTGGAGCAAGAACAGGACGTGTTGGATTCCATACGATTAGCTCAGAAAAGATTAAACCCAATATTACACTTGGAGCATGAAGCTGCAGGCCAAATGATTTATTGAACCTGAGCCAGCGGTCCAGATTATTGAAGTCTAAAGGGAAGATTTTTCAAGTTGTTGTGGAAGATATTTTTGAGCAATTACTCGAACATACTAACTATTGTGACAAAAAAATAGGAAAAGATCATTATTCTTCGCATCAATGTCATCTTAAGAGGTTTTCAACCACATAGTTGGGCTTAATGATGGAGAATCCTTTACTTCTTTAAGTGGTTTTCAATTTATCTCCAACTTTTGTCTCTGTCAACAGCTGCTTTCCTTGTGATGTGCTCCCAATATGTATCTCATCATTTAATTTCTTTTCTGTCCCTTTCTTTGGTTTTACATCCTTGCATAGTTTTAGAGACGTAGCTGACTCTCCATCTGTATAGAATCAAATTGCTCACGGATGAACTTTAGACGTAGCTGACTCTCCATCCGTATAGAATCAAATTGCTCACGGATGAACTTTGTTAATGTCTTAACTATAATTATCAAGAATCGAATAGTTAGTACAACTAATTATAAAAGGTTTGGTTCTACATTAATTCTCTGTTTCCTTCATTTTTCTGGAAATGCACTATTCCATCACGAGCACTGAAACAACTTGTATCTGTCAAGCGTCAAGGCAGCAGGTTTATAATTAATTTCCAGTATAGCTTAATTTTGTGCAGTAATATTTCACCAACGAAAAGAGAGGTCATGTAGAGCCGAAAATTGCTTAGATGTGGGATTTCTGAAACCAACCTGTATTCTGCAACCCTTCTTTTCGGCAATCTTAAGCTATAGCTCCGTCTTCTTCCAACCTCTATCTTCAGATTTCTCCCTAGTTGTAGCTCGTGATTGCAGGTCTAAAGGTACTCTTAGGGTGGCAATTTTTATCTGACAAAGATCAGGTATGTGTAGGGCTTGCCACCTGCTTCAGTATCAACGTTAACGGGACCAATGCAATGAGCATGACAATAGCAAAAAAATCTAGTAGTATCACCGATCACTTGGAGGAACAAGGAAGCGAACCGCCAGCAACCCACATGATCTCTATAGCTAGGTTTTGGGATGGGGTTGGCCGACGCCACGTGTCATCATATCAGCTTTATAAAGCTTAAGATGGCCGGCCGAACTTTTTTGTGACAGATAGACCTGTTATCGCTATTTTATGCCTATTTTATTTTATTTTATAAATATTTATTTATTTTTTTAAAAAATAAATTTTATAAAAATTAGATAAATAGATGTTCATAAAATATAATCAGGATAGAATATAATGAATATAAAGTAACAAAAAATAGAAAATCTGAACCAAATATTTTAGAGTAACCCTAATGATTGAACACGATAAAAAGATAAAAATTGTGAATATCAACCACTGGGAAGACTTCCCACGATCAATAATCTCAAAACAAACGATATGACTCGCTGAGGGCCTCCCACCACTCACATTTGACCCCAAAGCCACTCATCAAACATCCACTTGAAAATAAGAGGAGTGTGAATAAAAATGCCGTAGCAACAAATTATACCTTAACAACAGCACGTCGGCAATCGGGCTCCGTCTCCACCGTCGACCATCTAGATGCCGGAGCAAAGTGGGCTGGCATTATTTAAATAGCTAGCCAGGGTCCTTTAGATATGAGAGAAGCTTAGGTCATCTTTAATTTCTCTTCAGTATTTTCATTTTAAAATTTATTTAGTTTATTTTTAATTTATTTATATGTTATTTTATAACTTATAAAGATAATTTGTATTTCTATCTTCATTTTTTTTCATAATTTAATTTCTTTACTAATTAAATAAATAATTTTTAATATTTAAAATTAATTATTAATAATATTTATGACTAATAAAATGCAATTATTCATTTTATTTTAGTTTATTTATAGTTAATAGTATTTTTAAATTTAATAATTATTTAATCTATTTTATTTTAAATATCATAAATATATAATTTTCAAATTTTAAAAAACTATTTATAAATTGAATATTAACTAAATAATGTCATTGATTTTCAAAATTAAAATATATTTCAGTAAAAATACTAGTTTACATATAAAATTTAAAAATTTGTTACTTATTTTAATAGTTATTTTATTAATAAATGCATAAGAAATTAAACTTAATTTATATCCAATTATATTTAGGGGGCGTTTGGTTTACAGATGATAATGGGAATAAGAATATGAATGAATATAGTGAGGAACGAGATTGAAGTATTGCCAATAATAAATCTCATTTCTCTCATAATCCAGAAGAATAGAGTATTGCTGAAAATGGAATAATGAAAGTGTTACTTCTACAATAATAGGTTGATACTAAACATGAGTTTTTATTCCATACTCATACATTTTTTCTCGTTACCCCCAAATAAGCACAACCCATAATATTTTATTATCATTAAAAATAAATATATAATTATTCTTAAAGTTAACAATTAATCAGTAAAATAAAAACATTAAGAAATAAAAACAAGAAGTAATACCTTATTTTAATGCTGAGTTGGAGAGGCCATTTGGACTTTAGGTTGTAACAGTGCAACCAAGTCAAGTGTGTGACTTAGACAGCTCAACGATTGGCCCGTTACAGCTAAAAAGTTGCTTTTATGCTCACATGTGTCAATCAATCAAATGTTTTCAGTATTAAATTTAGGGGCCATATCCCAAAATAAGCTACCTAGGACTTTTAGCATTGTAATGTTCAAATTGTGTCAGTCACCTGCTAATTAAATTGCACAATTTGAGACTTTGAAGTTGCATCAGGATGATGGTGTCCACTTTCCAAGTTCTTTGGAGTCTCGAAAGGCTCCATGTGCCCACATGTAAGAACGTCGTGGTTCATACAGAATGGCACGGGCAGAGTAACAGAAGCAATTAAAATAGATCTCTAGTTAAGAGAGGGCTCCAGGCCACGTTGGTCTTGATTTTAACATTCAAAACACATGGATTAATGGTGTCCTAGAACAGTGAATACCGACGGGTCATAAATAAAAGCAATGCTATATAATACAAACAGGATATTTTGTCCTAAAAGCCCAGTCATCTCCTTTCACTTGAATGGACTGCACATGTATAAACTTGATTCGTCGGCTCCGAGCAGCAGGAGTAATTATTGAGCGGGGTAGTGTTACAATAGTAATATGTTGCATTCTAACACATAATATTATAAACTTTATAATGAATCATTTTACGACTATTCCTTCCTACATAAAGTATAGTAATTGGGATCCAAATCTTGGCATGCACATTTAACATGCATGTGACTCTAGCTGCATCCACGTATGTTCCCAAATGGTCTCAACAGTACTTGAACAGTAGTTTTGCTGCAATTGGGTCCCTTGGCAATCGGGGGCCTTGTTTTAGACACGGTGTGGTGTGGACAGAAATTGAAAGATAGAGACAAAAAACGCTCAGGTTCAAACGTTTCCTGTTACGCTATGTCTATTGGTGTAGATTGAACCATGTCTCGTTCATTTTTTCCATTGCAATACTCAGTCTCAAAAAGAAATTATCATTTGGTTCCCATTCTTCCAAGTCTATCATGGAGTCTCCAACTGATCAAGCCACCATAAAAGGGAGAACTTATCCTTTCCTATGTGCTTCAAATTAGTATAGTGATTAATATTGATTAGATATCAACACTATTTTCGCATCACCAACAAATACCACTTTTAGATGCGTGATCATTCTGTATTGTAATTAGGAGTCAGGAGCTGGACATTCATCGTTATCTTCTGTTCACTAGCATATCACAGGTGCTATTAATTACTATGATTCTTAGACCAAAAAGGAAAGGTTCAAAGTTTATTCCATATCACGCAATTGGATAACTAATTAATTATTGGTGGTCTTTTCTTCTACTATAAAGTATCTCTCTCAGTTCCATCTTTATAGACTACACAGACAACTCTATTTCCCTCCCTCCCTTTTCCACAGACACACACAAGTGAGTATCCCTCCCTGGCAAGTTCTTCACTATCTTCCATATCATGTTTATTCCCATCCTTTTGTTTCACACTTGATACGTATTTACTTCATTACAAACTACAACCGCTTGCCTGAAACTTTTGGAACAGTCGTTTTTCGTTCTATATACTACATTTGATATGCATGATTCACTTTTCTTTCCTAAATTCTTGTCTTAATCTTTTTTGTTGCTTTCATTAATTCTATACACTACATTTGATGTGCATGATTCCTTTTCTTTCCTGTATTCTTGTCTTAACTTTTTTTCTGCTGCTTTAATTCATTTTTTTTTCTCTTCAACTTAGAGAAGATGAATATCGCCTCGTTCTCTTCTTTCTTACTTGAGAACTACTGATAGAAATTGACATTTCCGTGTATTGCCATGCAAGTAATTGCATTACTTCTAGATGCAGTCAGCTAGTTTTTAAGCTGTTTCACACTATAAACTTGTTCTGTATATTCTGGGGTTCAACCATCACTTGCTGAAATTAACTTGGCTTTCTAATTCACCTTGTTTTTCTACAGCGAGCTATATAACATTGTTAGTAACAGATTATTATGTTGGTGTTGCAGAAAGGTTGGAGTCCAGGCTTGCTCCAGGGAAGCACCAAAATGGTGGAGTCTAATAATTGAATGGAGAAATTTAATACGGTAAGGGTGTCAAATATAGCCCTTGTGGTCTCAATTATTATGGTTATGCACAAAATTTGAGTTTTTTTTTTTCCGTGGTTGGTATGATTGGAAAATAAGAAAAAAAAAATGGTAATAGATAATATTTTAATACTAATCTCCAACAACATTTCGATGTTTAGAGAAGAATCTTGAATCTGGAGTAGTGTTAATCATGCCGTTCATAATAATTTCTTCTCTGAAATAACAACATCCAGCTCAAATACATAATGCAACGGAATATTTTAGAGATGTTCACACACAATACAACCAAGGATGTGTGTGGGGGTTTCAAGATGCATAGATTGGGCAAAGCTCTTTTACAGACACATGACGTTAGCCAAGATAAACTGTAGCTTATATTCATCTGGTTCACACTTCCAGTCTACATTTCTCTTCCGTATAAATTTAGTATAAACAAAAAAAGAAACAAAAATGATGTTTACCAAGATTTTATCTACTACTGCTTAATAATTAGGTGGCATATAAACCACTAGTCAGTTGACACACATTTAAAGAGTTTTATTGTACAAGACGTTTAAATTTCACGCCTAATTGTATATAATGTTGATTATTATCTTTTAGTCAAATAGAAATAAGCAGAGGGTAATGGTTGATCAACAGGACATATGCAACTTTCTGCTTGGACTTGCATTTAATTTTTCGAGAAAATGCATTAAGATTGCCTCTGCCTTGTACATACCTGACAATTGCTCAGACAACAAATTAAAACTGGATTTAAAATAATTTTTCTGTGATGGATTATTAATGATCGTAGTGCAAAATTGAAAATTTATATAATGTCTTTTAAATGTTTATAGCAACTTTAAGTAAACACTATATGCTAATAATTCCACTTAGGGGATAATTAAAAGTGCCAAAGCGTAAAATTTTGACATTAATAGTGAATTAGCATTGAATATCAATTTTATTAAGTTATAAATTGTACATTGAAATTTATTTTAAATAATTAATTTAAAAGAAAATTAAAACATATTAAAATTTATATAGTTAAATTTTCGTGGCAACCCATTATGAAACTGATGAAATGGTAATATATTGCATTATTTTTATACTAACAACTAATTTTGAAACTGATTTCAATACATAACTATTTGACTGTTTGATCCTTCGTTATCTATATGAAACGGATGCCGTAGGAAAAGCCTTCCTTTCATGTTTGTTACGTGTGCAGACAATTGAAGAAAACATGATTATTTAAGCTTTAATAGCCAGTAAATTTTTGATTGGTGAGATTTTAGGTGGCTGCATCAAATGGATATGGTAAAATTTTCTTTTCACCGTATATGTACGGCATAGAATATTTAAGCTTTGTGTTGTCAAACCCTTTTTAAAAATTTATTTTAGTATTGAATTTTTAAATTTTTATTTTATTTTAACTTCTTAAAATTACACAACTCAATATAAAAAAATTATCTTCATTTATACTTTATCAGTAACACTAACGAAACTCGCAAAAATTTTCATTTATAAGAGATTATGTGAAACCTTCTTATATAATATTTGAGTATCAAAAGTGACTGTACTTTGAGTACATAGTCATTAATGTATTTGATGTTGGAAGTTCAAACATCATACTTAGATGAAAAATTATATAACCTTTTCAAATATTACGTGATTCATTAGTTATATTAAAAAATAATATTAAAATTGAATTATTTATTTTTAAATATTTGATCACTAAATTAAAAATTATCTCTTAAATTAAAAGATTTTAAAAAATTCTAATTAATCATTAGAAATATATTTTAGTATAGTCTAATGATAGAACATCTGTGCCACTTACACAGAAAAACAAAATGTAAGAGAAAGAAAAAGAAGAATACGGAGGAAATTAGGGGCGTAGAAAGTCGTACACCGTATACAGTTTTATGTGATGGATAGCAAAACATTAGCATTTGGCAAGGAATATAACAACTAAGTGACTCCAATAAAATTAAAAAGAGTGCGTAATTTTTTTAAAAAATTTCAATTCAATACTAAAGTTTTCAAAATTTTTAATTGAGCGATTAATATTTTAAAATCTTAATACTTTTAGTTTCAAACATTAGTTCCGTTATTAATTTAGTGATATGAGAAATAAAATCTTTAAAAATCTTTATTGTTTATAATATTTAAGTATTACTTGAAAAAGTTATCTCTATTTTAATTTAGTTATGACTGCTATTTTTTTAAATAAACATCTACATAGAAATCAATAAATTAATACTAATAGAATTAATATTTTAAACTAAAATCTTAATATTTTAAAAGATCAATTATTGACTTGAAAATTTTAAAAACTTGAACATTAGATTAAAAAATTATATTCTTTATTTTTGTTCTCTCGTATTGGACTGTAGTATCTAATGGGAAAAGATCCTCTGTCTAATATTACTTTGTCTTATGAAATCTCAACCATTTATTTTGCGGGACTCGCGTGGGGTCTACGCGGGATCTACATGAAACCCACATAAATAAATGACTGAGATTTATTGGACACAATAAAATAGGGTAATATTGGACAGAAGATCTAGACTCGTATCTAATATGGCCAATACACATGTACTGTGGCCGAATGCTAATATGAATAGTACTGCATTAACAATATTAGGTCTTACTAAAATAAATAATTCTTTTTCCCACCCCATGCAGTAAAATAATTTAAATGTCGCATTAAAACTTCTTCACATACTCTAGATTCTTTGTCTTGTAAAGATCTTATATTCATGTGGTAAACAAGTTAAAAAAGAAATAAGAATCATGCAAAAATGGGAGAGTGATCGTGTAGTTCTAGACCAACAGACATGTAATCAAGTTTTGTCTACAAAGTCCAAATCCTGTGAAAGAGAAGACCATAAGGTTTTCATCGACATAAAGAAAGTAAAAACAAAAGCAGAAATAGGAAAGAAAAGATTAAAAATTACAACTCGTTCGTCTAGATTCCCCTCGTAGCCCTGTCTGTCAAATTCTCCGTCTCTCACTGTCTCAAAATCTTTTACTTCTGTATTATTTTTGCCCTTCAGTTTTCTTGTCCAAGCTCTAATACGCCTGTTCTTGATCATCATCAACTTTCAGCCTCTGATGAGCATGGACAGCACTGACCCACCTTTCGACGAAACTTACAAGAAACTTTTGGGTAAAACCCTCAGAGAACCTGATAACCAGCTTGGGATGAGCAGTGTCAATAAGCTAGGCGTTGTCGAGGAATGCGAGCTGCCACTGATTGATCTTGGTCGTTTGAGTTTGGAGGAACTTGAAGAAAGAGAGAAGTGCAAGTTAGAAATAGCTAGGGCTTCGCAGGAGTGGGGTTTCTTTCAGGTGGTAAATCATGGGATTTCAAGTGAGATTCTGGAGAAAGTGAGGAGAGAGCAAGCGAAGGTGTTTAAACAGCCTTTTCATAGAAAAAGCAGGGAAGAGTCGCTGAGTTTCTCAGCTGGTACTTATCGTTGGGGGACACCCACGGCCACTTGTCTCAGGCAGTTTTCTTGGTCTGAAGCTTTCCATATTCCCATGACAGATATATCTGCTTCCAATAATTCCAATAGTCTCAGGTAACATTTGTTTTCGTTATGCTTGATATGTTTGTCATTAATTACTAATACCTGTGAACTAGAAAAATTAGGCAGAGTTAAACATGCCAAAAAGAGGTAATAAAACTTTGAACCCAATGGTAAGTTTTAGATGATTGCTCATTGCGGGCTGATTATCACATGTATATATTCAAACGCAAGGAAGTGACTATAACTTCTTCAATGCATGGAAATAAAGTCCGTTAAGTATAGGTGGACGTGGTTACAACTAATTAAGTAACAATTAGAACAAGTTCTAATCTCCAAATCTAATTAGGTTGGGTCTTATTTTTTGAAGAAACTAGTCAAATAGTTAGTTCTCTTGGAGAAAAGAAAAACTTTCTTATGAGGGAGAGACATTCTTCAGGATTGCTTATAAGACAGATAACTTATAAATTACCCAGTACAGATCATCTATCTATTTACGTTATTCTATGTCCGTCATCAGAAACACAAGAACCGGGTCTAGAAAGCATCTCATCTCTTAAAAGTATCACATCAAGAAACGTACCCTTCACTTGCATGCATGTAACATCTACTGGCAGAGTCTGGTTGGGTACGCTCAATCCAGAGAAGCCAGAGAAGGGAGTGTCATGCGCCAGCGCCACATTTTAATCACGTGAACCAGTGTCACCAGTTTTATGAGCTGGACGCCAGACTAACCCAGTCTGGTTACAAGGCCTCCAATGCTGATCTGGGTCCCCTTTTCTTCTCAGTACCATACTTGTTTTGACCCTCTCCCATTGGCTGGGTGTAAAACTTTTATCTATTTGAAACGCTAACATAGCCTTTTTAATTATGTTTGGACTGCTCAAGTAACTTAAAAAAAAAAAGAAGATATTTTCAAATAATATAATCTTAAACTTTTATTTTAAAAAAAACTTTAAAATGTTAAGAAGTTAATTGAACATTTTATATATAGGACTTTTTTGTATTTCATAATAACCATGATTATGTTTACTCAATCAAGTGTAATTAATTTGGTTTGGATGACATAAAAGTAAGAATCTGAATTTCAGTGACGATTTATTTCACATTAGAAAACATGACATACAAGAAGCATGCATTTTATTTGGCTATTAAGATATAAACTCGATATTTCACCAGCACATCTTGTTGGTTGATTCTAATTTTTGAATTATGATAGTAAACGATCGTGAGAATCAATGCTTAAATCTGTTGCACTTCTCTTTTTGTTGAAAATTATATGCAGTTCATCGATGGAACAATTTGCTACAATAGTTGCCAATCTAGCACAAAATTTAGCTGAGATATTGATGGAGAAATTGGGCAGGAAATCGAGTTTCTTCAGAGAAAATTGCTTGCCAAGCACTTGCTACCTTCGACTGAACAGATATCCACCGTGCCCTGTTCCTTCACAAGTATTTGGACTCATGCGTCACACTGATAGTGACTTCCTCACTATTTTGCATCAAGACCAAGTTGGTGGGCTGCAATTAGTGAAGAACGGACGATGGTTTGCTGTTAAACCCAATTCTGAAGCTCTTATCATCAACATCGGCGACTTATTCCAGGCACGTTTATTAGACTTGTTATTTATCTTATCCGTCCTTTATTGTCTCAATTAATGTTCACTAGACTTGCTCGTGCAACGAAACCTATTATCCTTTTATTAAAATTTGGACTAAAGCATACCTTGGACACAAATTACCCTGCAAAACTATGTTAAAGTGGATATGCATGTTATGAATTTGTCTACTTTAATGATGGTGTTGTGTGACTAGTAATCCTATTTAAAAACTTCAGGCGTGGAGCAACGATGTGTATAAGAGTGTAGAACACAGAGTGGTGACCAACCCGCTAGTGGAGAGATTTTCAACGGCATACTTCTTCTGCCCGTCGTGTGATACAGAGATAGAGAGCGGGTGTGAGTCTTCAGTTTATAAGAAGTTTAGCTTTAGGGAATACAGAGAACAAGTTCAGGAAGATGTTAAAAACTTCGGTTACAAAATAGGACTTCCTAGGTTTCGTGTTTGAGACAAGAAGCACGCGACTTCTTTTACACAATATATAAACACCTTCCGCTCTAGTAGAAAAGAATGTATATTGCGATTAGTACATATAATATATATATACCTACCGTAAGGCCCCACAATTTCACTTAAGCGACCTTGTTATCGTTTACACCGTACCTTACATTTAATCTCAAGTGGCATGCTTATTAACTAAACAAAAACAATGATAGCCTTCTTTTGGTACATCTTAAAAATGTTTTTAATTATGGAGTCAATATCTGTTGTTTTATGTTCTACAGCCAATCGCTTTGGTTGCAATTTAATGACAAATTATTTAAAGACATTCTTTATCTTATTCATGTTTAGATGTATATGATAAAGTCCATGAGATAATTGTACATTACAAATGAAATTATAATTATAAGATTCATATTATATTTATGTATTATTCCTAAATGTTCTTAGTCATTATTCTATTAAGAATGGACATTAATAAAACGTAAAAAGATTAGCACACGTTTTGTTTTTCTTTATAAAATAAATAGTCGATTTCATAGGCTACAGTATAGAGATACATAAACAAACGTGTTAATGCTTTCTAGAGAATAAGTTCACTAAACAGACCCGATATGAGAAATCCATTTGGAACATTACTTAGGGAGAATGTTTCGTTGTTCTCGATTAATATTGATTCAAGAAATCCTTGACCAAGGTGAAATGATGTTTTCTAAATAGTTTGCAAATGTCATTAATTGAATTGATAGCTAATGACAGAAAACTAATATAATTAGACTCAAAATAAAGTAGACATTAATTTCATGCTCTATATATAATCAAAACATTGTAAGATGAAAGGATTGAATTATACGGAAAAAATTGTGCACGAAAAGGTTAGTCAAAAATACTTTGACATTCCTATGCTAATCTTAATCTATGATTATAAATTGTTTAATTAGAGAATTAAAGATAAATTCAAAAGAGTTTTATTTTATGAATTAAAATTAGATTTTATAATTATTGCTAACATATTTGGGAACTTAATCAGTATCACATATAGAATGGGTTGAAGAGAGCAAAATTAATTTAATTAAGTTAGACTTAATTATATAGTTTCTCAAAGTTTGAGAAACTATATATAGGCATAGTTGGTATTTAATTAGAATTATTTGTAATCCTAATTAAAATTTAATTGAAACTAGAATTTAATTTTAATTAAATTACTAAAACGTCCAAAGTTTACTATAAATAGGCTTAAGCTCTATGGAGTTAACACTTCTTGCTTAACCCTCTCTGTAAGAGTTATAGAGTTCTCTCAATCTATTCTGCGGATTGTTGGCCCCCAAATTTTTTTTATTTTATTAAGTATGAATTGATTAAATTTTGTGGTCTTGCTAAATAAATTATTTTGTTTGGAGTTAAATTTAGCATGTCAATGATTATAGGATTTATTTCTTGGATTGATGGAATTAGAAGTATTAAATGGAGAAATTAAGATTAAGTTAGAGTATAGTATGGTATAAGTTAAATTGAAGAAGTAAGAATATATAAGGGAAAAATTGGAAGATCACTTAAGGTTAAAGGGCTAAGGCATTACATGGAAGGGCATAGTGGACTTTGCTCATGCATTTAGGGTAAAAGTGAAAGAAGTAAATATAGTCTTGTATTGTAGAGGAGCAAAAATCGTGAATGAAGGAGGAGAAGGGATAAAAAGAAGAGAAAAGCTAGGGTTTGTGGAAATCTTGAAGAGCTTGAAGACTTTGAGGTTAAAACAAAAAGTATAAGCATTAACCCTTCTTCATTGTTGGATGAAGCATATCTAGGGTTAGTTAGAAGTGAAAACAAGGTTAAATGTGGGTAGGAAGTTATTGATGAATGGTTTATGTTCATGTTTTATTGTTTGGTTAATGATCAAGAGTAGATTATGAATTGGTTTGTGAATGATTTGGGTTGAACATGAAGTTGAAAATGAAGTAGAAAAGATGGGTTAGTATTAAGATGGGTTATATATGAAAGGGGAGAAGTGAAAAGGTGAAAAATGTAGCAAAATATGTCTTCAGAGTGAGTTTTTGGACAAGTTCGCCGCGACGGCAGAGTCCATTTTTTCTACACAGACATATTTTGGTATTTTGGGTATAACTTTTTTTGTAGATGTCTAAATGAGGTGATTTTTAATTTTTTGTAAACTAGAGATATAGGAATACAAATTGTGTGAAGGAATCAAGTTTAAATTTAGTCTCTAAGAATCTCAAATTTTGGATGCAACTTAAGTATAGAATATTATTTCAACATAAGAATAGTCCGAAATTGTTTAGGTATAACCTTTCGATTTCTAAACCAAATTGAATGAAATTTTGGTTATTGTTTAAGGAAATCAAAAGAGGCAAGAGGAGCAAGAGGAAATGACATCCCTAAGCAAGTTTATAAGCAAGGAAATTAAGGTGGGTACACATTTATAATAAAGTAAATAAGCCACTTTTCTTCAAATTAAGGAAGTTTAATGATTTAAATTGCATCATCAATGTTGCCTTTATTGCTTCTTGAATGAATTGTGAAATTATTATATGTTTGCTACATAAATTGTGTTGATGATTGATAAAAAGACTTAGAAAAGGATTTCTCTTTGAAAAGATACATGATTATGAAATCGTGTTTTTGGAAATGGTTTCAAAAATATATCAAATAAATGAAAAGCAAGTTTTCGAAAAAGTGCCATTTTGGGCAACAAGTTTACAAGTTATGAAATATTTGTTATGTGGGTTTGTGGTAGTCCCTAAAAAATATCACATGCATGTTGATCAAGTTAAAGGCTTCTCCCATCTGCCTGCTAGTAGCACAGAGCTCTTGGAACACCCCACTCCCGCATGACCCAAACCTGACATCGATGGTGATATCCGAGTCCGTGCCCTGCAAGGGTGGTGTGCTACATCACTCAGTCTAAACTCAGTATAAAGTTTTTTTGAAACATACACATACATTATGTATTATGCGGAAAACAATTACATAAACAATCATCGGTAAATTCAATGACCACGGGGGTCCTTATTATAAATACATTTTATTTTAGTCTGTTGACTTTACAAAATGATTGTACAAAACTTCAAAAGAAATATAATTTTATAAGACACTAATATGGACTCGAACTGATCCCGACTTCTTCTCGCATTATATGCCCGTTGCCTAATGGGGTATTCTTCTGAGTCCTGAAAAATAATTGCAAATTTTGGGTGATTTTTGCGAACTCAGTGTGTTAACCATCATCGATGGTTCACTCAGTCACATAACACAATTTGTATACATCTAACATTATCTCATAAAACACATTC
>JANZLD010000002.1:60434171-60453556 GCA_026413575.1 Erythroxylum carthagenense
CCTAAATTCACCAAATTCACAAATACAATATTCTTACTAACCAATAGAATTTTCAAATTAGGTAAATTCAAAATTCTCAAAATACCTAAAAATCACAACACAATCAATTATATCCGGAATTATTCATGAATGCATATGCAATCATTTTCATGTGTCACAACTTTACCATTCATATGCATGTGCATGACATAGTATACGTGAACATGGAAACGTATTCCTAACTGTCATTAATCACTCACATTTACCATTTTATCCTTCCCACAAAAATGGGATGTTACAATAGGCCTATTACATGCACCAACTTCCTTTACAAGGTTATTTCTAAAATGTTAGCAAACATGTTGAAACTAGTCCTGGATTCTTTGATCTCTGATAATCGAAGTTCTTTTCTACATGGTAGTAAAATTGGGGATAATATTTCTATAGTCCAAAAACTGATGAAAGGGTATCAAGGGAAGAACAACCCTCCTAATTGATCGTTAAAGTGGATTTCAAGAAAGCTTTTGATCATGTGGAATGGGATTTTACCTTCAAACCTTTCGACTTTTGGGTTTCCCTAAGGAGTTTGTCAGATTGGTTGAGGCTTTTATCACCACTCCTACATGCTCTATTCTTGTTAATGGTACACTAACTAATATCTTTAAGAGTGTAAGAGGTTTGAGACAAGGAGATCCCATCTCCCCTTATCTCTTCATCATATGCATGGAAGTACTAAGCCAGTTGATCCAACAGAAGGTGGGTAATAGCAAGGACTTCAAGTTTCATAGTAATTGCAAGAGGGTAAGGCTAATGAATCTATTCTTTGTGGATAATATGTTGCTTTTTTCCAAGGCCCATAGGAAGTCTATTGAATTACGCATGTTGATACTGTCTATATTCAAAGACCTTTTAGGTTTGGAGATTAATCTTATAAAAAGTCATTACATCTTAGCTACTAGTGTTACTATGATGGAAAACAGTATCTCTGCAATCACAGGGATAAGAAGGAAGCCAACTCCTTTGACTTATCTGGGTCTACATGTTACCACAAAAAGAATCCAATTCATTGAATGCTTTCCCTTTATAGAAAAATGCAGAGAAGATTGGGTATATGGTTTAATAAGGTTCTATCTTTTAGTGGGAGATTGCAACTCATCAAATCTATTATGAATTCTCCTCATGGTTACTGGTCCTCAAACATATCATTAGCTAAAGGTGTAATCAAAACCATCGAGAAGCTTTTTAGAAGATTTATGTGGGGAAACTTATACTCGGACAGTCACTTTGCTAAGGTTAAGTGGTCAGAAGTTTGCAAAAAAACAGAAGCGGAGGGATTAGGATTGATTCATATTGTCTCTTTTAATAAATCAACATTGATCAAAAATCTGTTGAATGTCCTATTAGAAAAGAAGTCTCTATGGATCTGATGGTTTCATAGCTATATCCTGAAAGGATCAAGCCTTTGGTCTATACCAATAAAATCTTCCTTCTCTTGGCCCTTAATCCAACTGTTGAAGCTAAGACCTATCTTGGAACCTTTGGTGTATTGCAGGGTGGGAAATGGTGATAAGGCCTATTTATGCTTTGATAATTAGACAGGTAAAGCCCTAATTACATCTCCTCAATCTCTTCAATTTTGGAATGGATTTCCTATCAATTTGAAAGTTAACTCCATCTTACTAGGGGGCCAATAGAACATTCCATCATAATTGTAGTACCTTACTCCTAGCTACCAACCAAACCTAGATAAGGAGGACATATTCCAATGTCAACCTACTTCCAAACAACTTCAACATTGCTAGATTCAGAATGTGACAAAATCAGAACAACTAAAGGTAGATATGGTCTCATATCATTTGGTATAAGTCACTCAGGCCTAGTTACTCTATTCTTCTATGGCTTACTATGCTTAATAAGTTGAGCACGATGGACAAAATGCACTTCATTACTACCAATATTGTTTGTGTACTATATGAGATAGAGGAAGAATCTAGGAATCACCTATTCTTTCACTTTCCCTTTTCCCAGTTTATATGGGAGAAGATACAAGAGTTATGTCTAATTTCTGATCCAGGTACAACCTTCATATAAGCACTCAAATGGCTCCTAAAGCTTAACCATATTTTCAAATACAATGAACAGATTTATATTACATCCTTCGCCTCCTCCATCTAAGAGATATGGTGAGAGAGAAAGAACAAACAATTTCAAAACAAAGCTCGTTCCAAAAAGGAGGTACTCTACTCATTAATCGGTGGAATTAGAGAGCAACAATTATGTTCTACCAATTCAGAAAGAGTTAACCCTAGTTTAGCATTTTCATGGAGAATAAGTTAACTAACTTACAGAAGGGGCTACTTTTGATTAAAAGTAGATCATAAACTTTGAATGAAATACCTCAAAAGTGGAGTTCTTCCCCTTTAGATGTGCCTATTGACTTTGAACACTACGAATATAGCTCCAATCCAAGACGTGGATGATACTCAAGAGGTGACCACAAATCGCTCTTCTGTTGGAGGTCGGCTACCGGATCCAGAAGACGCCAGACACCCAACCCTAATTTGCTAGGGTTGGGTGAATGGGGTAAGACGTGATAGGGTTGGATGAACGGGGTAAGATGTGATTTGCTCTTAGCCCATTTCTATCAAATGATACATTTTGCTTGTGTGTTATCTTTATCCGACGATGTTGTTTCTGAAACGTTATCGTTGTATCTTGTGTTATGCCCTTGGCTAAATGTTGTCGTTGTGCGGTATGGTTTCATTTACTTGTTCTTATAAGGACCTCTTATACTTAATACAATTCTTTAACTTAAAAAAAACATTTTCTATAACCCCAAAAAAATAAAATTGGAAGAATAAACTGGCTAGTACAAGAAACAAAAAGGAGGTCAATTTCAAGGCAAAATTCTCTTCTTTTTCTTTATGGACGGGGTCACACCGACCTCGTTATTGATTGTTATATATGTTTGTACCTTTCCTTGCTAATTAGATTGGTTTTCATGTCCAAATCCGAAAGAAAATGCATGCTCCATTATTTGGGATGCAAAGAGAACGAGAGAATGGAGCTTTTGTTCAAGTTGACGAGTCACTAATGAGCAATGGAAGTGGAACATCGTAAACATCCAAGAATAATTTCTTTAAAAGGACCATTACGTGATGCTTTTATATGATACTGTCGAACTTTCAATTGCGTGGCGTTCACGTTGTCTGTTCCTTTATTTTGTTTCGCACTGATCCTGTTGAAAATTAATTCAAATTTTATAATTGTTTAAATTCCTTTAGAATAGGTCTTAGATTATCTTAGAATAATCTTAGATTATATTTGATCTTATCTTATAGGTTAGATTTAGTGGCTGAAAAATCTATTTAGTTGTTTGTATTTTGTCTATAAAAGGCAACTAAGTTTAATAAAAAAAAATAGGAGTGTTAATTATTGTTTAAACTTTTCTTATCCCATCTCTTCATCTTCTCTTCTTTTCTTCAAAATTCCAACATGGTATCAAGGCCTTAGATCCTTGAGGGACTGTGAGAATGGTAGATGACGCTTATCTAGCAAAAGTTCCATCATCGAAGAAAGAAGGAAACAATCTACAATGTGCAAATTGCAAGAAGCCGGGTCATAAAGAGGAATATTGTTGGCACAAAGGAAAGCCTCAATGCTATAATTGCAAAAGATTTGGTCATCTACAAAAGATTTGCAGATTTTAAAAAGAAGAACATGTAAATTTAGTTAAATTAGTTGAGAGAAGTGCTCAATAATGTCAAGCTGATGAGAAAATGCATCATACAGTGAAGAGAAGGGGCTTCACAAATAAAAAAAAATTAGAGAGAAGTGCTCTATTGAGAAGTTTGGAGAGACGTGCTTCAATAATTGCAAGTTGATGAGAAAGGCATCAATGAAAATTGGTGAAGAGAAGTGCTTCACATCATCATTGCAAGTTGATGAGAAGGGCATCAATGGAAAATTTGATGAAGAAAAGTGCTTCATATAATATTCTGAAAATTAGGAGAGATGTGCTCCATCCAGAAAATTTGAATTAAGAGGGAATGTTGAAAATTAATTCAAATTTTAGAATTGTTTAAATTCCTTTAAAATAGGTCTTAAATTATCTTAGAATAAGTATTGGATTATATTTGATCTTATCTTGTAGGTTAGATTTAGTGGCTGAAAAATCTATTTAGTTGTTTGTATTTTGTTTATAAAAGGCAACTAAGTTTATTTAAAAAAATGGGAGTGTTAATTATTATTTAAACTTTTCTTATCCCATCTCTTCATCTTCTCTTCTTTTCTTCAAAATTCCAACAGATCCAAGCTCTTTCATCCATCGATGCAAGGACTTGGAAAAGAGTGGAAATAAAGAGATAGAAATAGACAATCTGTTAGCTACTTCAAGACGCCATTGAAATTTTTAGATACACTCGTATGAATATAAGAATGACATATTTTCACTTAGATGGTCGTGGTAGGTCAGTGTCGTGTTCCTTGTGTCAGAAAAAAATTCCCTTCCTCGAGATAGATAATTTCAGCCAGAAGCGTTGAATGAATGAATGATGAAGTTTAGGCTGTCCAATTCCTGAGATCCGATCTCTGAAAATTATTGTTTCTTTACCTCGACATTGACTTAATGGTTTACAAATACTATTCAAATCATGTTCCAGTGAAGGATTAGGTTTCTTCCTTAAATTTGGCAAACTAATAAAAAAGATATCTCCCTAAACTTTTGACAATTGGTTGGATAGACTGGAAAATATCTTTAGTTACTGAAAAAATGTAGGAAGATATAATAACAACCAATCTGAAGCAGAACTTAATCAACAATATACAACTCTTGTTTTAAAATATTGGTGGACTAGCAACAATGAGTCGTATTAAGATTATTGGAACTGGAAGGTCCTGTATCAAGTATGAATTCGAAATTTTCTTTCTAAGCATGAGGTCAGCCCACTTCATATATCAAACAATAACTCCTGATGGTAAAGATGTTGCTATTTCAAATCGATGAATGTCTTAAATTCTTATCTGATTGATGTGATCAATGTAGTCAAATGATTAGACCAACATACTTAACATTTCAGAAGAAAGGTTTCCCAATAAGCCATAGCCAATCAAGAGCAACTCCTGAAAATATGCCTGCTAATAAGAACAGCACAAGCAAATTCCCCAGAGCATTTTGTTCAGGACCCTAGAAAACCCGAAAAAGAGCTGAATTAATCTTCCTGAGAAACCACAATCATTCTGCAATCATGCAATTTATTTAACAACTGACCTTGTAACCTTTCGGTGCCTCCGTCATTATACACACAGTGAGATAACCGTTTGTTAGTCCCAGAAAAGACGTAAGCATGAGCATCCATCCCTGATCACCGTATTTTGCTGTAAAGTAGAATGCAGGAACGAGAAGAAAACGAGAGAGAGTTGCAATTATGAGTCCTTTTCTGGACTTCAATTTCACTCGTTCTGCAACGGGAATGTACCTTGATATAAGATCCCAAACATTGTACATTGCAATGAGAACAACAGCATACCTGAAAGATCACAACCTTGTTTATTACAACAATCTTATATCTTTTTATTTTGTTTCTCCTGTGCCACTAACATGGCAAGGAAACTGAAACGTTTCCTTTCTTTGACTTTGTAACAAGGTTAGTTATTCTTATATCTAAATGAGCACTTACCATCCGCCCAACTTGTGTTCACCAGTGTTTTCATACAAGAACCCGGGGAATATTGACAACGTGAGGACATATATCAGATACAGGCTTATTGCATAATCTATATTTTGAAGTAATAACTGTTTGTTGCTCAGACGGTCGAGCTGTTTGGCATCACCTAGACCCTGCAAATGCTTCCACAAAAGTTATCTTTCCCGCATCAGAACCAGCTCTTAAGCCCAAAATCACTAATTTTCGTTACCTCTTGGTTTCCTGATGTTTGGATCCCAGCAGCTGCAAGATCAGCTGAAACGGTTTTTGAACCTTCTTTGGCTGCTTTTGCTCGGTAGAACTTCACTATTGGAAGTTTAGGGAAGTAAATTGCATATAGAAGAACGCACAGGAACTCGAGAAACGTTGAGATTGACAAAAATAAAACTGCAAGAGAGAATAAAAATTAAGGAAATCCTGGAATTTATTTTAAAAATAACCACAAACATTAATGAGTTTGGATCTCAATTAAGAATCTCTGCTCTAAGAAGCAGAGTAGAACTACCCGTTAATTGATAATGAGATATGAGCTATATAGTCCAGAAACACTCATAGAAAGGGTAACATACTAGCTCCCTTGCGAAAGCCATTATTAGACTTGTCGAACGCTGCTTTTGTCACCAGCCTCAAAGCGGAGGTCAGGGCACCAGATGCAGCTAACCCAGCGAAGAAGGACTGCAACACATTAACGTTACCAGGACTGCACAAAGCTTCAATTCAAACAGAACACGGAACGAAGCTAATGCATAAGGACAAATATCGTCACCTGAATGAACTCGGGGCACATTAACGACAAATCCCCAACCATTCCCCCCTGAACATGAGCATCCGCTACTCCAAAAGCAGCAACAATCACGCATATACCAAGAAAAGGCCCAATTCCTCCTTTTCCTGATGTGGCTAGATCCAACTGTTGCCAATTTGTATAGTAGTCAAGCAGGAGTAAACCAAATGATAAAACAACTGTGTTAACCAAACTTACAACTACAAGCATCAAGGTACTTAAAGAAAAGAGCGTGTATCCAGCCAGGTTCCGCTTTCTGGTATTGAGGCTTGCCTCCTTGTAAGCTAGTAATGCCATTGTCCCCACCGCAAAAGGTTGATAAACTAGGGTAAGTACCCTTGATGGATGATATTTCTACTTGATACAGAAAGATTAAAAAAAAAAAAAAGAAGAAAACAATCATCAAAACAAAGCACTGTAGCAACCAATTTCTAGTGAAACAGTTCAAAGACATTTAAATTTATCCAGCTCAATAGGCAGCAATTAAACACAGATGACGTCCCAATCATCTATGTATCTAAAAGGATAAAGGTCAACAAGCATTTGTTTATACAGTAACAATAATGATAAACCTACTGGGAATAAGTTGTAGTAGTAATCGCCGATTGTTAGCATACTATTCCATGACACAAGGGACCCAAGTCCCAGCACCCAACATACCACCAGTGCTTTGGTTTTGCCCTGTGTATCGTAAGAACCAAGTCAATATCACTCGCATCAACTAACAGAAATAAATTTCAGACTCCCGGGACTAAAAGATTAGGGAAGTTTGATCATATATACCTCAAGCCTGGATGATTCTCCAGCTTCATCTGCAAGAATCATGGCTACCACCTTCAAGATTGTGAGCCAATGCCAATATCCTAAAAAGAAGCCTGAATTTACTCAAAACAAAGCACAGGATAAAAAAGAGTAAGCCTGCGAAGCTGAAAAGCAGCAGAAAGGCAAAGACACAGAATCATTGAGAAGCAGAAACCTTATCAAGATTAGCCACAAAATACAAAAGAGACAAAATCTTTGGTTTTCTCTACTTTATTGCAGCTCTGAAGAGGGACATGATGCCATATTCAAAATGAACCAAATATATATATGTATATATACATACACGCACATTTCATCTCTTTGGCCTTATAAATGTACTCGGAAACTGCGTTAACGTGTGTGCGCTTTGAAACTGTATTATGTCAGCAATGAGAAAAAATCTTAAAAGAGATCGAAACTACGGCGCTTTGACTTTACGTTAATTAAGCGTCGTAGATATCTACTCATAGTCACCATTCATGATTAAGCAACTACCAATAATGTTACCATGATCACGGAACCAAGCTTTTGACTCAGATTCAATTCTGTTTTTCTTACCAAAATAAAGAATAGTATTGCCTTTTCTTTGATAGACCAATAAGAATATTATATTGTATTTGATAACATGTGCTAATGGTAGTCAATGTCCACACTTGAGGTGGTGCCTACCATGTTTGCAAAATGGCTAACCATTTTGTCAGCCATTCACATAAGGCATTCTTATTTATACAAAGGCAAGAGTAGCATAAAGAAATACAAAAGTAGAAAAAAAGAGATGTGAGGTGAAAGAGAGAGAGAGAAAAAAAGAGAAACAATAATATTTTATATATTTTTTTCAGTCTAGTTTTTCTCATTATAATTCCTCAGTTTTTTCAATAATAAAAATTTTCTATTCTTGCTCATAGTTTTTATTCTAATTTAAAGGTTTTTTACGTAAAATCTGTGTCTTTATTTTATCTTCAATATTTTCAATTTCAAAATAACCGTGGCTTAACTCTTTCAAAGTCCCAATTATTCCTAACAAGTAGTATCAGAGCTAACTTTTGGTGCATATATTTACTTATTGAATACTCCCTCTATATAAAAAGATAAGTTAAAAAATTATTCACCTTGTCAAAAGCATTATTCATAAAATGGTTGTGATAGAAGTCATGGTGGCAAAGTACAACATTAAAAATTCAATGGAAACAATTTATCACTGTGAAAGCTTAAGATACAGACAATTTTAAGAAAAGAAAATTATATGGCAACCATAAGTGAACGGTCAGGTAGAGTCATAGATAAAAAGTAGAACGAGACGGATGGGAATGTTGTACCTAATCTTAACCTAGCTTTAGCTAATTGAGTATTATCCAGTATAGAGGAAAGGAAGACTGTGAAGGAAATATGAAATCACCTTACAAATTTATTCGAGGCCAAATTACTCCACAAAAAAAATTCTAAAGAGGAAATTATATACTTTACACATGACAGAATTTACTTCGGTGACGGAGCACTTAAATATATTAAATACTCTATTTTTTTCAACTCATATCATTAGGGCACACCAAAGATAAGTGAACGTGTGGAATTTCTACTCCAAAGTCTACCAGATTTGTATAATCAACTCGTCATCAATTTAACAAACAACACAGATACTTTAGTCTTTGACAATATTATAGCTGCTATTCTGCAAGAAAAGAGTTGGAATAAAAGTAAGAAATACATGTTGGCAAATTCACAACAAGCGAAGGTCGTCGTGATAGCAAGGGGAAGAACAATGAAACGTAGCCTAAATGGGAGTCATAGTTATGGTAAATCAAAATCTAAGAGTAAGACGAATTTCAAGTGCTACAATTATGACAAGAAAGGACACCTGAAAAAGGATTGTTGCAATCTGAATAAGAAAGATTATATTCCTCAAAAAAATGTGACAGATACTTCAAATGATGGAGGTGCAATAGTTTGTGAAGTGACAATGACTATTGGAGGTAAGAGAAGATTTATTGGTGTATAGCTTCTCGATTCAAAAACTACTTTTGATATGACCTCTCGAAGAGAATGGTTCCATTAGTATGAATCTGTTTCTGGGAGATCTGTGTAAAGCTGCAATGATCAAGCTCTAAACATCGTTGGTATCGACACCATGAAGTTAAAGATATATGATGGACAACTCAGACTATTGAAAAAGTGTAACACGTGAAGGGCCTGAAGAAAAATTTGTTGTATGTAGGGCAACTAGATGATCTCAATTTTAGATTTGAGATTCAGATCAAGATTACAAAGGTAATTAAAGGAGCGCCTGTATTTATGAAAAGCAATCAATACTGCTTGTTATGTGGTGAATTGACCTCCATTAACTCCAATTAAGTTGAAGACACCAATGTAGATGCGAACTGGTAGACCAATGAATTATTCAAACCTTCATATATTTAGAAGTCCTGCCTATATGATGATTAATGCCCAAGAAACTACGAAGTTTGATCCAAATTTAGAAGATGTATTTTTTGGGATACGCTCAAGGAGTAAAGGGGTATCATTTTTGGGATCCCACTGCCATAAGATTGTTATCAGTAGAGAAGTTATTCTCTTGGAAGATAATGATCATGAGCAAACAGTAGATGTTATCACTTCAAAAGAGAATTCAAAGACTACAACAGTATAAGTGGAAAGAGAATTTGATCAAAATGATTCTTCTGAAGTTGCATCAAAGCATGAGAAGTAAAAACCAGTTGAATATGATGTTTCAGATACTCAAAGATCAACTCACATAAGAAGAGCATTAAGCAGGCACTCAGATTATATTATGGAGAGCAATATTACATATTTTCTTTTAACTAAGGACGGAGAGCCATTAACTCTTCAAAAAGCAACGAATAGTTCAGATGCATCTCAGTGGATGGCCACAATATAGGAAGAAATTAAAGATCTACATAACACTAAGATATGGCAACTGGTATCACTACCATAAGGAAGAAAACCTATTAGCAATAAATGGGTTTATAAGATCAAATGGAGTGATGATGATCAAGTAGAGCGATATCGTGTTAGATTGGTGGTAAAAGGATATGTTCAGAAGGAAGGAATTGACTTCAATAAAATATTTTCTCATGTGGCTCGGCTCACTACATTTCAAGTAGTCCTGATAATGTATGATACATTTGACTTGCATCTTGAGCAGTTAGACGGTTGTACTAACTTTATGATTAGCTAATATGTTTTCTAACGAAGTTTTTTTCTGTTAAATAAAAATGATAAATATTTTGTGCTAATTTGAAATTTTCTTTTACATGTTTAATTCCTTTGGGGTTGCTTGTGACGAATTGTAGATAATTATATTGTTGTTCAAAATATAGTTATTCCTCTTGATATTTGATAACTAATTGTTCAATATATTATATATGTGTTTCTAGTTGTTTGCAAATGGTACAAGTGTTATTGTTCATTGTTACTGATATGGTTCTTCTTCTAGGTTATCATATGAAACGTTTGGATTTTCTATGAGGTCTATCATGTTTTGGAATAAAAGTCTAGGAAATTTATATATCAAACACTTGGGTAGAAAAGTAGACAATTGATGCGAAGGAGTAATAAATATACAACTAGAAGATAAGAAAAGCGTAATAGAAAGACATAAGTCCTATTATGCATAATAGGGCGGAGTCAAATTACTTAATTCCACCATATATTCGCTTGGTTGTGTGGCGTTCATAGAACCATTGAGCACTCCCGTGCTTATAGGGATTCAAACTCACAACGTGGGCTAAGCCTAAAGCCCATACCTGGGCTCTGATACCACTTTGCTACCCAAAATTCAAGTTGAAGGTACGGCAAAATCAAATTACTTAAGTTCACCACACATCCGCTTGGTTGCGCAGAGTTTATAGAACCATTGAGCACTCCCGCGGTTATGTGGAGTCGAACTTATGATGTTAGGCTAAGCCTTAGGCCTATACTTGAGCTCTGATACAACTTTGCTACCCAAAACTCGAGTTGAAGGTAGGGCGGAATCAAATTATTTAAGTCTAAAGTTTTAAGTAGCAAAAATGGTATCAGAGCTCAGGTATGGGCCTGAGGCTTAACCCCACGTTGTGAGTTCGACTCCCTATAATCGCAGGAGTGCTCAATGGTTCTATGAATGCCGCGGAACCAAGTGGATACGTGGTAGACTTAAGAAGTAATTTGATTCCACCTTACCTTCAACTAAAGTTTTTGGTACTAAAACTACATTTTTTCATGGAGATTTTGAAGAAGAAATTTATATGCTCTAGCAAGAAGGTTTTAAAGAACAAGGAAAAGAGAACTTGGGGTCTAAAGCAGACACCGAGGTCTTGGTATAAGATATTTGATTCCTTCATCAAAAGCCTTAGATATAGCAGGCTGAATTCAGACCCTTGTGTATATTTCAAGAGGGTTGATAAAGATGATTTTATAGTTTTGATATTATACGTGGATGACATGTTGATTGCAGGCTCCAACAATGATTGTATCAAAGAATTGAAGGCATAGTTGGCTAGGGAATTTGAAATGAAGGACTTGGGACCAATAAAAAAGATTCTAGGAATGCAAATTCACTGGGACAGAAATAATAGGAAGATTTAGCTTTCTCAGAGGAATTATTTAAAGAAAATCTTACAAAATTTCAATATACAAGATTGTAAGTCAATTTCTACCCATCTTTCTGTTAATTTCAAGTTATCCTCAAGTATGAGTCCAAGTAATGAAGAAGAGAGGATGTGGAAGTCTCTAGTTCTGTATGCATCAGCAATAGAAAGCTTAATGTTAGCTATAATTTGTACAATACCAAATATTGCACATGCAGTGAGAGTAGTTGGACGATACATGGTGAATCCTAATCGAGAGCATTGGAATACTGTTAAGAGGATTATTAGATATATCAAGGAAACCTCAGTTGTTGCATTATGTTATGGATGATCATATTTTATTGTCAGAGGATATGTTGATGCTATTTATGTAGGTGATCTTAATAAAAGTAAATCCACTATTGGTTATGTGTTCATATTAGTTGGAGGGGCTATGAACTAGGTTTGAAAACTATAGTTAGTTGTGACTATTTCAACAATAGAAGTAAAATATGTGCTACGTCAGCTAGTGAAGAAGCAATGTAGTTGAAGTTGATAATGGAAGAACTCGAATGCAAACAAGAGAATAATACTTTGTTTGTAATGACTAAAGTGCTTTGCATCTTCCAAAGAATTCAACATTTCATTCAAAGACAAAACACATTCGAGTTTAATACCACTTCGTCCAAGAGAAAGTGGAAAAAGGAACGGTGGATATTCAGAAAATTCATACTATAAATAACCTGACAGATTTTATGACAAAAGCAATCAATGTTAACAGGTTTATATGGTGTCAATCTTCATGTGGCCTAATAGAAACGTAAGCAACATGAAACGGCAAGGTAGAAAAGAATAGTGTGAAAATATGATTGATTATCAATCAAATCTTCAAATGGGAGAATTGTCAGCAATTATGGCTAGTAGGCACGGATAAACTGGCTGATCATTTTGCCAGTCATTCACATAAGATACTCCTGCCTATAAAAAGGAAAGAGTAGCATAAAAAAACACATAACAAGTAAAAAAAAGAGACATGAGGTGAGAGAGAAAAACAAAGAGAGACAAAAATATTATGTTTATTTTTTGTAGGTCTAGTTTTTCTGCTTGTAATTTTTCAACTTTTTCAGTAATAAATTTTTTTTATCCTTACTGTGATTTTACCCAAATTTATAATTTTTCACGTAAAATCTATGTCTATTTTATCTTTACAAGTTCTAATCTCAATCTCAAAATTAAAGTAATAAGGTAATCTATGTAGACAAATATAAGTTTCTGTCATCTTATTCTTAAAAAAGAAATAATATTAAAAAAGATGTTACAGTAAGGTAGTAGGATAAGATTTATGAGTAAGAAGTATAAATACTAACAAACGTTAAGACTCATGAGAGCATCGTGGCGTTTCTCAGGTTCTTCTCAATACCAAAAGTTCGAAAAAAATCGAATGTATAAAACAAATATACCACGAAAAGCAGGATGATAGCCTAGTTTGTAAAATAAATTATTTCCATAAACAAAATAATATATTCTAAGCACGCATTTGTTTTTGCGGCGTCGACTTGATGAGTTTGTGTATCGATCAAAGATTCCAAATAAAGGTGCGCGAAGCAAGTGGAATCGGGCTCACGAAGGCGGATGCTGTTGACTTGTCATTGGGTGGACCTATCGAAAAAGACGATGATATGGCCAAATGGTCCCAGTCTCACCCTTTTTTATTTTCTACGTTTATAGGAGCCCATCCAATGCAACACTTTGACTTCGCCTAAACGTGTTCACATGCATTTATTCGAAAACAAAATGCTAAGAGATGGCAGTTCTAGTCGTCCAAGGAAAAATAAGAAAAAAGCTTTATCTTCTCAGTGAATTGTCGATTATGAAGAAAGGCCAACCATCTAATTTCATAGATAATGCCAAAAGATTTCTTCCCATTGAAATGTGTAAACAAGTTTAACATAAATCTCGTGAATTGTTATCCTTCCAATTCTGATGGCCAATAATTAACATCTCGTATATATGCTTGCTTAGCTAATGTCTCATTTATACTTTCAGCAGACAAGAGAGGACATGGTCAAGAGTTTGATTTGTTGTGCGTGGGAATCGGAAAATTTGGTGGTCGCACCTACTTTGAAGTGGGATATTTTAGTCAACGACTCAGGTGGAGATTACCTTTAACCACACTATTTCTTGCCATCACAAGGCAACTAACAAAAATCATAAACCTCTTCACATCTTTGGAATCAACTGCTCAGCCTAATTAACAAAATATGGAGCCTACATCCAAAAAATTATTTACATGGCTAGGTTAGTCCTATCTCTACAACTCTTCAACATCATTATTCCTTTAATATGTGCTCTTCTTATTGGTTTATGCCCTTGCAACCAATATTGGTTGTACATTTAATTATATAAATTTTGTTTTATTCAATAAAAGACATTCTTTATCTTTGTTTATTTTCAATTATTTAATTATTAATCATAAAGATAAAATTCCTGGAATAATTGTTATGCTATTAGAAATTATAATGTGATTATAATTATGAGATTCAAATTATATTTTCGTATTATTCCTAAAGTGTTTCTAGCCATAGTTTCTTCAAGATGAGGTATTGATGAAATGGTTAGACTAGCACATATTTGTTTCTTTCTTATGAAGATAGTAATCGATCTCATAGGTTAAAGTATGGAGATACTTAAACAAACATGTGGGTACTTATTAGAGAATAAGTTCACTGAACAAACCCAATTATAAGAATCCTAAATGGAACATTACTTGTGTATTTGTGGATTATCTCATTATGATGGTTGTATAATTGATCATTAGATTTGAGATTACCAAAGTTATCTCATGTAGGAATTACTATGTTTTGACGCTACTTATGTTTTATTCTTGGAATAGTTCAATTCAGTAGTTATTGGATATAGTATGAACTATGTGGAGATAGTTGAGTAAATCATTAAAGAATTCATTGTCCTAAAGTAATTAGAAAGAATGTTCTACTGTTCTTGATTAGTAATGATTTTGGAAATCTCTTGCTAGAGTAAACTGAAATTTGGAAAGGTTGTTTTCAAATATCAATTACAAATCATTTACTAATTATCAAGAACAAATATGATTGGATTATTTAGAGTAGCCACAAATTTCGTACTCAAATTTCAATTGGAACATTAGATGACGAAAGGATTAATTTATACAAGATAACCATGCATAGACAGGTTAAGTCAAACCACCTTGACATTCCTAATATTTTGGTGGTCATGACATGTTGCTAGACGTCAATCGTAATCTATGATTATAAATTGTTTAATTAGGGAATTAAAGACAAATTAAAAGGATTGTGAATTAGAATTAGAATTTATAATCATAGCCAACATATTAGGAATCTAATGGGTCACACATAAAAGGTCTATAAAGGAGAAAGCGAAATTTGAATTAAGTTGGACTTAATTAAGAAGTTTTAGAAACTTTAAGGGTCAATATGTGATATTTGATCTTATAAGGATTTATTATTAATTATAATTAAAGTTTGACTTTAATTGTAATTTTAATAAAATCCAAGGATATGAAAAATCTTATTTTTGAGGCTAGCATTTCTAAAAATTTTTCCTCTCAAATTTGATTTGAGTTTTCTCTGAATAAATCTGTGAATACCATTAGAGGCCGGGTGATTGAATAGCTCGTGGAATTGACAGTTTCGAAGAATTGGAAATTTGTAACAAGAAATCGGAAAAGGTTAGTTTAACTTTGTCAATTCCTTTTTTTATGTTTCTAATTTAATTATGTTAAAGTTGATTCTGTGAAAAATTTTAAATTTATTCCATTGCACTTAGATTTGATCTTACGTAAATTTTCCAACACTTCTCACTTCACAAGATGCGAGAGTAAGTTTTTCGCATCACAGATGCCAATCTTCTGTTTTACTTCAACTTTAATACATGCAATAAAGGCTTCGTGCCACTTTTTATGTTTGGCATATATAATGAATTTGAAAAATTAAAAAAAAATTAAAATGAAGTTTAATTAGAGTTTAAATTGAATTTAGGCTTAAAAATTTTTGAAAACATCTAATGTTAGGGTAAAAGATATGAAATTCATCTAATTTAAGTGATAAGTCTAAAATTTAAATGTTCATAAGAATTAAATTAGTTAATAATTTGGCAGCTTAATGGGATGTATTATGCGGGATTATGTGATGGTTGCTTATATTTGGTTTAAGGATTTAGAGGTGAATATTTCAGATAAAATGTCTTATTTAAGTGTAGAAGGCATCAAAGATTAACTTAAACTCGAAGATAATGAAAACTTAAGTAAATTAGAGAATTAGGCAATATAACAACAATATTGGACCGTGTTGGTCATGTTTGTTTATGAAAGAAGTTTTGGAAGCAAACTAGTACAGTCATAAAGAGAGATAACATCATAATCATTAATTTTTTTATATGAAAACAATCTAGAACCTAACTAACACTAGTGTGGAAGCTGGCTTGACGTTGGATTCATAACACACAATTTGAGGATGCACAAAATTATAATTTCAATTACATTAGGACATTTTTTTAATGTAACTCTAACTTATAAATATTTTTATGAGGGTTAATCAACAACTACAAGTCATTGTGTAGTTCATAATTGTAGGGATTCTTAACATTAAGGAAGGGTTTAGAGTAATGATTGGAAGGAGATCAACCTTAACTTGGACGCAATTGGGGATATCTTGTTCTATCTTTTATTTCCTTCTTTCTTTTATAATCTTTTTAACTGCAAGAGAATGAGATTTTCGGTGAAACAAAATTACCGTCTACCATCTTATATGTTCTTTTGTTTTTGTTTTTATTTATCTTATATTTTTGTTTTTATTTTTATTTTCATTGTGATTAGTTACTAAATTCCTAGTTAGGATTAATGATGTAGTTTATGATGAACATTTAATTTTTTTATAGAAGAGTAATTATTTCTGTTGGCCCCCGAATTTTTTTCTAGTTAAGCATGATTTAAATAAATTATGAGGTTTTGATGGATTTAATTTTTGGAGTTTAATTGTTATGTCTATGTTAGTAAGATTATATGACATAGGTTAATTGAGTTAAAGTGTTAAGGTAGTAAGAATATTCAAGGGCATTTTTGGTAAGTCACTTAAGGATAAAAAGCCATAAGGCATTAAGGAAGGGCAAAATGGACAATTTAGACTCATTAAGGGTATAAGTGAAAGAAGAAATGTTGTCTTGCATTTTAAAGAAGGAAGAAAACGTGAATTGAGGGAGAGAAGAGAGAAATATGAAAACAAAGAGAGAAAGAAGAGAGTTTCGGTGGTTGAGAGAAAAGAAGAGAGTTAAGCTAGGGTTCATCTTTTCTATACTTTGTAGAGAGATTTTGAGGTTATTCAAGAAGAGAAAAAGGTAAGGGAAGAGAAGAGCTTTCATAAGAACCAAGAAACTCTTCATTTGGTGAAGATTCAAGGTAAGGTCTTACTTAATCTTTTGAATTTTTGGAAGGGTTTTAGTTTATAAAGCTTAAGAAATGCACGGGTTTAAGTTTTCTAGAATCAATTTTAGTGAATGTGCTTTGTGGGTCTCTAATTTATAACCCTACTGAATGGGAAATTTTGCCATTGATGAAGGAAATCAAGAAAGGAAAAATGAGCAAGAGGAGAGGCACATTTGAGCAAGTTCTTAAGCAAGGAATTAAAAGTGGGTATATGTTTATAATTGAGTAATGAGCCATGACTATCTTTTTAAGTTTAAAAGCATTAAATGATTCCAATTTTTGTGAACGTTGCATTATTGCTCTTTGAATAATTTGAGAAAGTGCTATGCGTTTGGTGTGTGAATATTATGTAGATGATTTATGAAAAGATTATGAAAATAATTTTTGAAAAGATACTATATTTATGAAATCACTTTTTGGAAAAAGTGTCATTTTGGACAACAATTTTATAAGTTATGAAATACACGTTATGTGGGTTTAGTTTGGTCCATTCTGGCTGTCAAGTGTACTTCGACTAAGGGCTTCTCCCACCTACTCATTAATGGCATGGAGCTCCTTCAAAGACTCCCTCTTATTTATGGCTACACAAAACCACTATGTGAAATTATGTTAGTTCGTTCTGTTCACGATTACACAGGACCATTATATGAGAATGTGTTAGTTCGTTCTGTTTACGAACCTCCCAAACCATTCTAATGTGCTTTTGGGTTTATGATTTGTGATAAGTTTGATGAATACATGATTCATGATGTTTATGAATTGCTTGATAAGTTGTGAATTTGGGAAATATGTGTTACATGGATTTCAATGTGAATTTTACAATGTAAATAAATATTTCAAGTGCTTGTTCTTATTATAAACTTGTTGCCCATTACCACCATTCCTTCCCATATTTTGGTGATGAGAAAGAGATCGAGTGATCAAGAGTCGAGGCATTACTCCAAAGTTGCATCTTTTTGTGTTTTATGTTAGTTTATGAGAACACAAGGCTTTAGTCTCATTTCAAGTATTATTTGATCAATATCTTTTGTATTTTGGAACATTGATGTATTGTTGCTTGAAATATTCATTAAAGCACTGTAAAACGCTTAACCTTTGATGTTAATGAAATATGAATAGTGTATGGATGACGTTGAGTTAAAATTAGGTATATATATATATATATAAGCAAGATGTCATGGAAAAGAAAGATAGGATTTTTGTGAATGATGAGAATTAGTTGTAAGTGATGAGTCAAATGAGTAGAGATTAGAAAGTTTAATGAAGTAAAGTTGGTAGTTGAATGGTTATGCTCATGACATTCCTGTTAAGTCAAGAAGACTTCACATCTATTAATTTTGGTGACAATCAAATGATAATAATAATAGAAATAAGTGAACTGTTTTGATAAGTGTGTTAAGCGTGCAGAAAAAACACAGAAGAAGCAAAAAACATAGAAAAAGCAAAAAACACAGAAGAAGAAAAAAACGCAGAAGAAGCAGAAAACACAGAAGAAGCGGAAAACACAAAAAAAGCAAAAAACACAAAAGAAGCAAAAAACACAGAAGAAGCAAAAAAACACAGAAGAAGCGAAAAACACATGTTGGGCTCCAAAATTTTTTTTCGTTTAGTCAATTGATTATTTATTGATTTATTTGCTATTCTTGCTTTAATTGTTTTAATTATGTGTTTATATAGATATATATTTTATTGATTCTTGGAATTAGCAAGTATGATTGGGATTAGAAGTTAGAAATTAAATGAATGCTTGGACTTAATTTTGGAAAGTATGGGCTTTATAATTTAAGTGGTTAAGTGTAGTGGGCTTGAGAGGAGGAGGAGAGTTCAAAGCCTTTTATGTAGCGCCCCCTTACCGTAGAGTAAGCACCGGAATACCCGTAGGTCATTCCAATACATAACCTACGATGAGGGTGCACTACGAACGATCAATTTCTAAAACCTCATGGCATCAACACAAATTAAGCTGCAATAACGAAATTACTAAATTTTAAAACCACCAGATACTTCTCATTCATTTCATAAAACCGTAGATACACAATTCAGTCATAATTACATTCAGTACAAAAATCAAAAGG
>JANZLD010000002.1:60546083-60557042 GCA_026413575.1 Erythroxylum carthagenense
ATACTTACAGCATTCAAGTGAAGGATAGAGGTCGGGATCAGTTCGCGTCTGCATTTGTGTTTTTCACATTTTGTATTAAATTGTATATTCTGCATCTTTTTGTATAAAATTGTATTTTGAAAGGACACAAGTGTTTTATAATTGTGAAAGGGCCTGAATGGCTATTGAAAATTGTGTTAAGTAAAAATGTTTATGAATGAATGTGGGCCCAATTTGAATTTTGATTTTTGCATTTTGTGTTATCGATTTTCAAAAAAAAAATTATACTGACTTTTAAATGATTGAGTGCATTAGCACGTTATCCTCGCGGGGCACGGACTCGGATATCACCATCGATGTCGGGAGTGGGGTGCTACAATATAATCAAGCAATAAATTTACACTATTTATGTGGACTTACTAATAGCTACCTCAAGAAATCATGAGCTAGCTTTCTAGTTCAAACCAATCCAACAATTGATTTACGAATAACATGAGCTACAGCTAACAACACGTTGCAAAACTACAGTTTGATTCATATTTGAACACATGCATGCAGATGCTACCTAGGCAAGGAAATCTCATCACTTATAGAAGAAAAGCTGTTGTCAAATTTGATCAAACTCTATTAAGGAGTTAAGAAGTATATTATAGAAGTGAGCAAGTAATCCCAGACTGAACCTTGAAATTTCGAACCAAAGAAAATCACGCAAAGCCTAAAAAAATTCGATTAACAGCTACAGTTACAAAGAGCTTCCCTAATAACTAAATGACAGAAGGTAATTTCACCCTTCTTTTAAGAATATATTCAGTTATATTTTTAAAAATTATAATACTCTTAACCTATTAAAGGAATATGAAGTAGGTTAATTCTTATGAAGATATAGAAAAGTGGACGTAGATCAAAAGTATGTCCAAACCACCATAAATAAATTTTATTACTTCTTTCTTATCCTCTTACTTAATGTGCTTTTAAGTTGTGTTTTTTTAATGTTATTCCAATTAAATTAAGTATTCATTAAGTATATCTTTCGTATAGACTCTTTCACCTGTAGACTAATTTTCAAAAAGTAAAAAACTTACACATTTAATTCAATCATCTCTTAGTGTGCATTTAATCCAAATATAATATTCTGAGTCAATTGAAAATCTACGTAATGAGAAAATCTAAAATTTAAAGCCAAAAATAAAAAATGAAAATTAAGAGAATATTTGAGATGCATTTCTTACCTAAATAGGAATCATGATATTAATGGAGGATAAAGTAAGGAAAAATTCTTGGATTTAAGGCCTAATTCTGTAAGTGTGCCTCTGTTGGATTAAATCGAGACTGCTATTCTTAAAAGGGGTTAACCCGAGACATACAACAAGTTTTATGGAGCTACGTCAAAAAATAGAGGACCTAAACAGTTTAATGCAATGATTGAAGTTATATGACAGACCTAAAGAAGAAAGCATTTTAGAGATCGAGAATCAAGATCAGACTTTTCAAATAATATAATGAATTTCGAGTCAAGAAAATAAACTTTTTGTAGAATTATAAAAAGAAGATTATATATAATTAATATCTCTCACTCAACCTTTTGGGATTTGTTAAATTAACTTTTTATATATGTCTTGTCTTGCTAGGGATTAAGGTAACTGTCTTCATTATCCTTAATTTTGCTTCTTTTTTCTAGAAGTCTTATGATAGAAGACTATTTCCAGCAGAAATTGATATAAAAGTGAAACAAATCTTACAATTTATAGACAATATAATAGAATTCGAACTATTATTCATTCCAAAAAAGGAAAAGATAGAAATCAACGCACAATAATCCACCCTCTTCATGAACATTGAAATCTCGAACCAAAGAAAATCATGCAAAACCTAAAAAAATCGATTAAATCGAGACTCCTATTCTTAAATAGAGTTAACCCGAGACATACAACAAGTTTTATAGAGCTACGTCAAAAAATAAAGGACCTAAATAGTTTAATGCAATAATTGAAGTTATATGACTGAAGTAAAGAAGAAAGCATTTCAAAGATCAAGAATCAAGATCACCTTTATAGACTTTTCAACTAATATAATGAATTTCTAGTCAAGAATATGACTTCTTTTGTAAAATTGTAAAAGAAAGGTTGTGTATGATTGATATCTCTCGCTCAATCTTTGTAAAGCGGGAGGTTGTGCTCACTTGACTTTTCATATATGTCTTGTCTTGCTAGGGATTAAGGTAATTGTCTTAGTTATCCTTAATTTTGCTTCTTTTTTACTAGAAGTCTTATGATAAGAAGACTATTTCCAGCAGAAATTGATATAAAAGCAAAACAAATCTTACAATTTATACGCAATATAATAGAATTCGGACTATTATTCATTCTAAAAAAAAAAGGAAAAGATAGAAATCAACACACAATGAAATCCACCCTCTTCATCAAATTTTATTGCTTCCTTAATGTTTTAAAGACTTTTTTCTTTAGTAAACCATTTGAACTCCAATTTTATTTCCTCGTATCATAACTTATTAATGTTATTGAGTTTAATTATACTAATTATAAATAACATTATAGTTTATCATATTATATAAAAATAGAGTTGACAATATATTTTTAAGGTGAATAAGGTGAGAAAAATTTCTGGTGAATAACCAAAACAAGAAAGTAGTCGCGTTAAGGAAGAATTAGATGCATCCAGAATATTAATTCCAGCATTGATGATCGAAGTATGTGTGGTAGCTAAAAGAGTTATCAAACCAAATTTGGTCCATGTTCATAACTCCATCGCCCCTCTCCATGAGCAATAATTCCTCTAAAGAATAGGACTCCGCCATTAATAATATATTATCCTCCAGGTGTCCAGAAGTACTTACTTCAGGTACGCTCACAAGAGTACTCTCACCTATTGTCTCATTTTCAACATTCTCACTAGCAATAGCAAGATTAGAACTTGATGAAGAGGCGCTACCAGTTGGCAAGTTTATCGACACAGGAATGATGCCCTCAGATCCGGTTCCTTCTATAGGAAATGCCTTCTCATTGGCAACATTTTCATTAAAGGAGGTACGCTGACGACTACTGGACTTTTCAGGCCAAACATTTTCTCTCCACCTGCTTTTACCGTCCTTCACGTTACACGAGTCTTCTATTGAAGATTGCGAGCGACTCATACCCTCTAGTACTTCAAATAATCTAAACAAATCAGTATTTTCATAATCCATGATGTGCGACTCGGCAACTTGGCTGAGAGAATCAGGACTTGATGACAAATCAGCAGTACTAAGTAATAACGGTGACATTGGGATTTTCTCAAAATCTTCCCAGTTCGACGTTTCTGGAGTATACCGAAGAGAGTCACCATCTTCCATTGAGTTCTTAGCTCCTTTGGGTTCTGTTATTAATGTTGTCAATCCCTGCAATATCGTTGCCTCTACTGTAGCGTTCTTCAAGCGTTTACTCAAATGGGTATGCCAATAATTCTTTACTTCATTGTCTGTTCTACCGGGCAATTTAGATGCGATTGTGGACCACCTGATAGAATGGAAACGAACATCTCTGATCAGAATTCATCTTCCTACTTTTTATTAACTAGTTCAGAATTCTCCATTAAATGCAATCTTGGATGTATGCCTAGCTACAATTACAAAACTTTTATGTTACACTAGTCAGCAAGTTGATGACGAATTCTCGCAAGGAAGTAAACTGAAATTTCGTTATAGATCGGCTATGTCCATGATGAGGTGAACGCTGAAATGATGGAAGAAACAGAACCCAGAAATACAAATTAAGCTCAGAAGTGGTTTTCAAAAAAATTTTCTTTAACAATATTCAACAATCAAGCTTTTTGCAAGTAAGAGGCCAACCTCCATACTCATCCCATATAATTAGTCCAGAACTTGGCAAAGGTAAAGTATGTTTTTTTGAAGCTCGAGTATTTTATAGAGTTAGGTACCTATTTCCCAGTGTTTGATGCATGTGAATTATGGTGTGAACCTCTTCCTTGGTGAAGTTTCCTCGCTTTACACCGGGCCTCAAGTAATTCATCCATCGAAGCCTACAACTCTTTCCAGACCTTGACAAGCCTGCAGTGATGGGGAAGGAAAAGGGTTAGATACCATAGTGAGAAGGTGAACATTGTTTATATATAAGGCCGTGTATTGCAGATCAGATGACAAATGTACACACTCACACATATACATCTTCTCCTCCAATTATTATAAAATGAACAGCTTGTTGGCGTTGTCATCGACGATGGCTAGAAGGAGGAATTCCTTCTACTTATTTCAGATGCAAATGCAATTACAATCACGAGAATATTAAATCCAAAACCCTAAAATAGGAATTAGTAGTTAAGATAAAAGAAAAAGCGATCGTTTAGGTTTTGTGATACTACGGAGAAGCGACCCAAGTGTACGCAGTTATTTACATCTCAAAAGATGAAATATGCTACTCAACTCTATTTAGTAGAAGCACAAATTCCCGAGTATTAGGAAAGAGATCTTGCAAAATTAGTTAAATTAAATTAGCATTAAGAAGAAATAAGCATACCCATTTCACTGATAGTTTCCAAATCTAAATGTTTAATTCCAACTGAACAGTTTAGTTCATGATTTGGCCTATATGGGATGTTTCTTACCGGCAGCTTTTGGCATCTCAGTCCAATTCCAAATGCCATATCTTCTAATATAAGCAATCAACATGCGATCTTCTTCAGGACTCCATGCGCCTTTTCTCAGAGGCATTATCTGAGAACACGGAGATTTCCCCATAGTCTTTCCTGTACTTGCTGATTTCTTTTCACTGCACAACAGCACCCCTCTGGAATCAAGGCTTTATATATTGTGTCCCAACAGGAAAGCGTGTAGTGCCCAACTTCGATGAAACAGAAAAAGAAAAATTACACCTAGATCTATTCAGGATGGATAGGGTCTCTCCTGGAGCATTCCTCACTTGTTTAACTTTAATTAATTCCACCAATTGTGTTAGTTTAGCAATTTTCTTTTTTTAATGTTTGTACTGTACACAATTTGACCTTAAAACAAAGATTGATGGTCAAGTGAGCAGTGCATGCATCCGGGAAACTAACATTTCTTTCTAAATACTTTAATTAAAACAAAATGATCTCCAGAAGATGTTAAATAATGTGACAGCCTGGAACCTAAGGTTTGTCCTTGGAGCATACTGTGGTCAACTGTGATAACACTAACCCTCTTTATCTATTTCACTGATCATCTTCATATCATTATGGATTCTCATCCTTTTTTCTCTTTGAGAAGATTATGGATTCTCATCCTAATAACCCTAAAAACGTAGATATAGTAAATTTGTTATTTTTATCAACTTCATGAGCGTTTTTCTGTCACATTGAAAACGTAAAATAAGATAGTTAATTTTCTTATTTCCAAATTTGAATATTGTAGAAAGAAGAGGACCATTAAGAAAGAAAACTATTTTGTATTTTTGTGTATAAAACTATTACAAAAAGGGAGTATTATATATGAGTTAAGTTAGACATATCCTAATATATAAGCTACATTTAGAATTGTTATACTCAAATATATGTTAGTGTCACAACTATTTTATACATTAGTACATGTTATTACAATCTTTATATGTTAACATCTCTCTTCAAATTTAAAGTGGTAAGGAGTTGGACATCTAAAATTTGAAGACAAGTTACAGAAATCAGCAAGGAGGATGAAACTTAGAGAAAATATTTATGACTTGAGACTATGATAAACTAGGAATAAGTTAAATAGTACCTTAAATAATATGGTGATGTATAAGGTGACAATAAATCTTAATATATTTAGTATGCTCATGGTAGATAAAACAAACTAAATCGTCAATTATTTGACACATTAATATATATAGCAAGCTTTCAGCTCTAGTCTACCCCATCGTTTTTCGTTCAGGAAGGTAATAACCTGAAATTCAACTTGGCATCACATGCAGGTTGAGAAACATGCCACCATCATTTTGTAAAACAAGTTGCTTGTTTGTACTTTGTTTATCAAGTAAAGTAAATCCAAACCAAGAAATTAGTTTATCGCGTTGAGACAGCTCAGACATGGAACATTAAAAAGCACGAACAAAGAAAGAGAAAGGATTGTTCAAATGGAGGAGGAAGCTAGGAACATGTTCAAGACAATATTGACGTTTTCAAAAGTTTATAATCACAACTTAACTAATACTACTGATACTAACATGTTTACAAAAATTGTTTTTACCAAGATTAATAGTTATTTTGATTGTGTTAACCTTAAGTCAAATGTAAATAGTGCTAGACTGTAAGACAAAATGTCTACATTACAAGATATTGTTTGGGATCACAAAAAACTTCCACGACCTATATATATATGTATATATATTTCTCATTATAAGTGATTTCATCTTACCAACGTCATAAGCGCGGCTAACGAGTAAACAGGAACAACTTGAGCATTATGGGAAAGCATAAGGCTATAATTAAGGACAAAATATTAGCAGCTTATCCTTTGTATAATTGTCATTAATCATCTGACCAAGTTGCTCCTGCATACGCGCATTTGGTTGATGAACACTTTTAAATGTTATTTAGAGGAGTTGTACTTATATCGTCGAAGGATCCAGGATGAATCATTTTTAAAACGTGACGAATCGCATTTGTATATGCATTTCGTCTGGAGTGTCATCCTCAAGATTAATTGCATTTGCTGCATCTATACGATTATTGACAAAATTAAATTGCTTCCGTGGAAGATTCTAAGAATGGGAGAGTTGAATTTCTAAAAGATTAAATAAATAGAAAACGAGTAATGGAATCTTCACGTGTTGAAAAAGTTTCATTTACCTAAGTTTATTAATTCATATAATCAGTCAAATTACACCCAACTCAAGGCCAAGCGTTGGTGTGATGAAAATGGTGATTAATTATTTACTCCTTACTTTATACTAAAAACTAATCAATAGCAGGTTCCTGGGTCGTACAAACTGAAAACAGGATAAAGAGAATGAAGATTATGGGTAACATTATGACCTCAAAATCTTAAAATGGAGAGGATATGTTTGATCATCAAACGCATAAGAAAGAAATGAAGTTGAGAGCATGAAAGTTGCTGCATTTTTGTTGGTCAATTGTAAGCAGGAACTGTCGTAAGAACACAAACAAGAAGTCTTTATTGGAGGCATTGAAGGTCGTGGTGACCCAAATTACTGATTGTATTCTTAAATCATATGAAGACGAAGTCTCTATATATTATAATTACTTAATTGCAAGTAAAGTATGAACACCATAATCAGGTCACAAGCCCCACATGTTTACACGCGAATAGGAAGTCTTTCTTAATTAAATTCTCAAATCATTACCGGTTACTTTGATGAGATGAAATGATATAAATGGACCAGTAGCTGAAAAAGAAGAGGGCGCAAATGAAACAAACGTAACGTATCATGAAAAGGCGCATATGAATGAAAGAATTTACTTACACCTTTTAAAAGATATTAGAATTTAATGTAGATCTTTGAACATTGTAGTATTTCATGTTCTATTACTTGCCATGTTAGCGTCTTTTTCCGTTCTTCCTTTTGCCAATTAACTCTTACTGTTTCCTTATTTTACAAATCAGACATTACTTCCATTTCCATTTCTTTTTAGTTCAAACCTCTTTCAAATTTCAAGTTTGACCCCAAAAGTCTAATTTAACTACAAATTAGTAAAAATTTCCTAAAACATAAATCCTATACTTTTAGAATGAAACACCAAAGTCTAGAAAATTAAACTTGCTTGTAAAAAATAAAATTAGTCAAAATATAAACTAATTATGGCAATTGGAAATTAAGCAAAATGCTACAACATAAATTTTGGGTAATTTTGACATGGTTAGTAGGTTACTAATTTCACTAAAATTTACATATAATAAAGTAAAAACTAAAATTAACAATGTACATATATAATCTAGTGAAAGGATCCTTAAAATTAAATATATAAAATGCATTTTAAAATTTTCTTAATGTTAAAAAATAAAACAAAGATAAAACTATAAGAGATAAAATTAAATGTCTACAATTAAATTATTCTTTATATCTTGTTCATTATGTTTCTATGATCATTATATCATTTGTTATGATTATTACATTAAATTGGTTTACTTAATATTAATTTTTACTATAAAATGTGATTGGTAATGCACTAATATTTTATAAAAAAAGGAGCAATGCTCATCTTACATATAACTATATGATATGATCATTTACTGATTGAAACATGAAGGGAGATGATGCAAAAGAAACCAGTGAATGACATGTGGAGCTACATAACAAGAAACAGAAATTAGCATCAAGCTCTCAATGATAATCCGATTAGCAATCAAGGCAAATAAAGAAGATGCCTACCTCAGATATATATAATGATTCAGGTGAAAGAAATAACAAAAAAGGGAAGAAGAAGAAACAATTGAACTCTGGAGACGGCAGGCACAAAAATAGGTCACCTTACACCCTAAACTTAAGACACATGTCCTAAAGCCAAACGAAGCATTGTCCATTTGTCTTAATGTCTTTTTCATAATTAGTTTATCCACTAATCATCAAAGTATGAATTGATCTTTATATCAAATTTTGTAAAGTACTTTCTACCTTAAATGGAAATAAATTTCTTTTAATTTTTGAAAAAAATCATGGTATCATCTATGCCTAACTCTTAATTGAATTGTTCTTATATGAAATCTTAAATTTAGTTAAATGTATTCGTTGATCAAATATGCTTATGCATGAATTAAGGGGAAGTCACATATTTCATATTACTTTGGCATAGAGAGAGAATGCTCTTAAATGATTTTATCTCATTTATCATTCTCAATATTACTAAGTATTTTATATCACATATAAAAAGGAAGAATTTGTTAAACTAAAGGAGATTCTAATCTATATATTATACCAAAAACCTGTTGCTATTAATTTTGTATTTTTAGTTATTTTATTAATTAAATTGGTTAAAGAACAAAGCAACAAGTGGCAAATTGAACCAAAATGAACATTAAAAATTTGACTAATTAAGCACTAGAGCAAATTCAAGTGAAGAACAAGATAAGATTGCAATACCAACAAAAGAGAAAAGGTAATTTAATATATAGATCAATGCAATTTTCGTCTTAAGCCTTTATTAATTCATTCGAACACGTTTATCGCTCAAAGTTATGTAAAAGTTTATTTTGGATATCTTTCAATTGGTTTTATATGTCATTATTTTCACTACAAATACTTGAGAATTTAGTTGTTGAGCACTCTTTATGATATTTAAATAATTTCAGAGAATTGAAGTGAGCTTTCATTATGTTGAGCATTTATTGAGCACTAATTGATTAAAAAAAAGGTTTTCAATAGTAATTAAGTTTCAGTTTCTTATATATTGTATTAGTGAATCGTACTTTTCATCTTAATTTAAAATATAATTTAGGTGTAAGGTAGAAAGGGAATATATAATAAGTTAATTAGGGACAAAAAACAACTCAAGATTCTTTTGAGGCTACCAGGGAATGCCACGCAGGGGATTAAATAGCACCAAATGTTGCTCAAAACATATCGGCTTTATAATCAAGCAATGAATTTACACTATTTATATGGACTCACTAATAGCTACCTCAAGAAATCATAAGCTAGCTTCTAGTTCAAACCAATCCAGCAATTGATTTACGAATAACATCAGCTACAGAGCGCTAACAACACATTGCAAAACTACAGTTTGATTCATGTTTGAACCACATGCATGCAGAGATGCTACCTAACTAGGCAAGGAAATCTCATCACTTACAGAAGAGAGCTGTTGTCAAAGCCGATCAAACTCTATTAAGGAGTTTATAAGTAGATTATTAGAGTAGTGAGCAAGTAATCCCAGACTGAACTTTGAAGTCTCGAACCAAAGAAAATCACGCAAAGCCTCAAAAAATCGATTAACAGCGGCACTTACAGAGAGCTTCCCTAATAACTAAATGACAGAAGGTAATTGCACCCTTCTTTTATGAATATATTCAGTTATATTTTTAAAAATTACAATACTCTTAACCTATTAAAGGAATATGAAGTAGGTTAATTCTTAAGAAGATATAGGAAAATGGAGGTAGATCAAAAGTATGCCCAAACCACTCTAAAATGTGGTAGAAGCACAAAGAATGAAATTCGCAAAAATTATATTCGATATATATATTCATACCGCCAGTTGCCTATGGTCCAACTCAAGATGAATAAGGTGAGAAACATTAATCGTGAATAACCAAAACAAGAAAGTATTTTCGTTAAGGAGAATTAGATGCATCCAAAATATTAATTCCAGCATTGATGATCCAAGTATGTGTGGTGGCTAAAAGAGTTATCAAACCAAATTTGGTCCATGTTCATAACTCCATCGCCCCTCTCCATGAGCAATAATTCCTCTAAAGAATAGGACTCCGCCATTAATAATATATTATCCTGCAGGTTTCCAGAAGTACTTATTTCAGGTACGCTCCCAAGAGTAGTACTCTCACTTATTGTCTCATCTCCAACATTCTCACTAGCAATAGCAAGATTATAACTTGATGAAGAGGCGCTACCAGTTGGCAAGTTTATCGACACGGGAATGATGCCCTCAGATCCGGTTTCTTCTATAAGAAATGCCTTCTCATTGGTAACATTTTCATTAAAGGAGGTACGCTGACGATTATTGGACTTTTCAGGCCAAACATTTTCTCTCCACCTGCGTTTACCGTCCTTCACGTTACACGAGTCTTCTATTGAAGATTGCGAGCGACTCATACCCTCTAGTTCTTCAAATAATCTAGACAAATCAGTATTTTCATAATCCACGATGGGCGACTCAGCAACTTGGCTGAGAGAATCAGGACTTGATGACAAATCAGCAGCAGCAAGTAATAACGGTGACATTGGGATTTTCTCAAAATCTTCCCAGTTCGTCGTTTCTGGAGTATACCGAAGAGAGTCACCATCTTCCTTTGGGTTCTTAGCTCCTTTGGGTTCTGTTATC
>JANZLD010000002.1:60557142-60567657 GCA_026413575.1 Erythroxylum carthagenense
CAAAATATATATAATTAGCAACCATTTTACTATGGTTGCTGAGAATTTGGTTGCTGAAACCAAATTTTCTTGTAGTGATTGTTAAATGATTTATCAAACTATTTTTTGACAGATTGAGGAGTATATGATTATTTAATCATATCAAAATTTTGATAACTATATTTAATAATTAACAGATTAGATTGACGGATTAAACCTAATTTGTTGTTTTTAAAAACGCTCATATGAGGAACATTTTGCTTCGATAATTGAGAAATTATCGGACGAAAAGACAATCTTGCTCAAAAATTATTATAAATTACTCAAGTTCTCATCTTTTAGTATTGTTTCTCCATTATCAAAGACTAATATCCTGACGCGAAGTGAAGAGAGAGATAGATAAAGGTAAAGATATATAAGCATAAAATATGAATTTAATTTATTCGAAGTAAACAAATAATTTGGTTTATTTAAAAATAAGTATAATTATTTTTGAAAATTATTTCATTTTTAATTAAATAAAATAAGTACCATCAAATTTAGTATAATACAATACAAAAACTGCAAAATGTTGGATTCAAAAATTTGGTTGGGTAGGAAAGTTTCTAGTTGCATTCATTGTAATTATTAATACTTGGATTAAAATTTGTAATTAAGAAGATTTAAATCATTAAATTAAAAATATATTTTTATATTTAAATATTTCTAAATATAAAATGTTTCTACAAATAGTTCTTATGTCTAAAAAATTATTTTAATAGATAAAATTATCAAAAATTTGTTTTTAGTTTTATTTATAAGATAAGACTAATTCTATTAAAGGATTACATTTTCATATAATTAAAAATTAGTTTTGTGTTCATTAACTACTATATTTTTTAATTTAGTTTTTAACATTAACTTAAAAAATTATTTTTTATTTTGAAAATAGACAAATAGATTTTAATTTATTTAATTTTGACTAAGTGACATAAACAAATTGGATCCTAAGCATAAAATTGGGATATAACCAATAATTTCTAATTTTAGTTCAATAATGTAATTTTTTTGCAAGAATACATTCATAATGAGAGAAAATGCCTAAGTATTCATTAATGGATAAAAATAGAATAATTTGTGCATAACTATATTAGAAGAAGCACAATTGATGACCCAACTTTTAACATCATCGGTGAAGATCCTGAATTTATACTTCTAAATATATTTGAAGATGTTAAAGTTAACTCTACACAAGAAAGTATTGAAAAACCGAGAACTTAGGAGATGATGACTATTCGTGATAATATTATTTCTAATTTAATGGTAGTTAGACATCGTTCTTAGAATATTATAAACCTTTGTTTTAAATGATAGTGTTGACTTCTTTTGCTCTATCTAAATTCTTATGATAATATTCAAAGAAATACTAAGATATAATATTCATGTCCTTATAAATTATTTTTTCAAGTCATGCCCTCATAAGTCATTTTAAACATAAACAACTAATACTAAACATTTAATTTTACCAAGCATCGTTAAATAAAAAGTTGATGTTATCTGCTAGTCAAATAAGCTATATTAGTCTACTGTTAGCTAACTACTAATAGAATCAGCTAATAGCTAATTTAATCTGCTGATTGTCAAACTGAGTTATAAGTTCTTATCCTAATAAACCTAAAAATGTAGATATAGTAAATTTGTTATTTTCATGAACTTCAGTAGTAGTTTCCTATCACATTGAAAATGTAAAAAAAAAAATCTTATTTCCAAATTTGAATAATGTAGAAAGAAGAGGACCATTAAGTAGGTAAAATATTATGTATTTTTGTGTATAGAACTACTATAAAATGGGGTATTTAGATATAAGTTAAGTTATACATATCCTAATATATATGCTACTTTTACAATAATTATACCTTGAACTTACGCTACTGTCACAATTGTTTTATATGTTAACACATATTATTACAATCTTTATATGTTAACATGTCTATACAAATTTAAAGTGGTAAGGATCTGGACATCTTAAATTTAAATACAAGTTCTTGAAATTAGTAGTGAAAATATATGTGACTTGAGACTATGATAAAGTAGGAATAAGTTAAATAGTACCTTGAATAATATGGTATCATATAGGGTGACAATCAATCTTAATATATTTTTTATAAAAGGCATCATTATCATCAATTTATATAGAACTGTGATTATCACGTAATAAAGGAATTACAAAAGAAGAGGAAACACCCTTACCTTGGAGAAACCAATGTAGCCAGAGAAGCCTAGAGGTTATGCCTATAAAAACTTGGTGTTTTACTTCCATACTAGATCGAGAAATAATTATTTGCTTCTTGTTGTTCCAAAAAAATATTTATCTACAATAGATTTACTGCTCTTAACTCTAATGAAGATAAATGACATAGTTGAAGACTGTGAAAAAGGGTACCTCCGATTACCAAAGGATACGAAAAATAATAGAGAAGTAAATGGTACAAGATGTTGCATAAATTGACTAATGGTGTGAATCATATGAATAATATTAGGACATAAGATAGTGACACATATAAGACTTTCAACTAATTAGCAATAAAAATAACTAACATTAAGGAGAGTCCCATCTATAACTGAAAGATGGATGTTGGATTTGAGTTAGTGCTAGTAGTATTGGTTTCAATGATACTAATATGAGAAATAAGCTTAATTACATATTTTTCTTGTGATAATAGTTAGATTCATCAGATTAAATTTCAAAACCCAATAAAAAATTCAGATTACCTGAGCCCTTCACCTCAAACTATTGGTATAAAAATATTTGAGAGTGAAAATACCTTAAGTATTATTGTTAGAAATTATCATTTTATCAACATAAAGGAGAAGAAGATTGTATGCTTGAATATATTTGTGATCGGGGTAAGTTTTAATCTTATAAACCTTCAGCATTTCGCAAGCGCATAGTTCATAGCATAATATTAAACGTGTCTATCTCACGAGGAAGGAGAGTAATCTAATCCTAAAATTTAACGCAAAAAAACTATAAAACTGAAAATAAAAGATGTAAAAAAAATTAATTATCAGAATTGAGTTCAATCAATCAAATCAAAAATTAAGCACAAAACTATTAAAAAGTGAGCAATATTCAGTCACAATAGAAATCATCCTAAGGAATTTACCAATTTATAAGAAAGGGGATTTTACTTATCATTAATGCTAACCTAGTTGATTATGTGTCAATGGATTGTCAGTTTTAGACTATCCTAGGGTTGATTACTTTTTGTCGACTTATAACCATTAAACCCTAAATTATAAACCCTAATTAGATTATGAAATTTGCAACATCTCAATTTACAAATTATCAAAAACCCTAATTAGATATGAAGCACTCTAATAAACTATTGGAACATCACACGGGATCTCTCTCCGTATAATTACCAATATGATTTGACACAGTTTTTATTAATCACCTAACTCTCATTAATTTGAATTAATTGTTTTTCAATTATTTCACCCTCTCAGTTTATTACCGAATTATGCAAGAATACAATCAAATCACGACATTCATCCAATAAACACAATCGACTAAATTATTATTAAATTATAATAAAATCTCGAAGGAGAGTTTAGAACATTATTAATATTCCAAATCCTATCATCATACTATCTATCTCAATTATATACATAAATAAAATCGAAACGAAAAGGAACAATGACTTAGAATAGACAACGAAAGGCAGCAATGCCAGGAAACCTCCTGATCTAGGAAGCACGTCGAGTCAACTTCAGCTTCCTTTTCTTCCTCTTCCTTCTTCTATCTCTCTCTCGGTATTCTCTCTTTAGAGTTTCAAGTGTGGCTGATGAAAAAAACTCTTTTGTACTCCTTTTAATGTTCTTTAATTAGTCTTTTGTATTTTAGGTAATCCTAGGGTCTTTCCAGCATTCAAAAGATATAAAAAGTCCCTAAAAAATGTGAAGTTTGTAAGTGACTACGCATCTGCCTATCGCAGGCCATGATCGTAGCCCACATCTGAGCCTTCTGTCAAGATTGTGGGTCGTTGTTTCGACTTGAATGTCTTCCAAAATTCCTTCATTCTTTGATATTATGTCCAAAGCACTAGCAAACATATTAAGGTACCTCAAAAATATAATATTTAAGCTCAAGAGCTTGTACTAACTCATAAAATAGTTAAATATAAATAATTAACAAACTAACACAATTCTAACCTAAACACATACTAAATGATCAAATTAATTGCTAAACACATATCAAACTATGCCCTAAAAAACAATGCAATTTATACTCATCAGTTTCCAAATGAAGAAATCATGATTATAGGAGTTTTTCTAAAAGATAACTAAAACCTAAAAAGACCGTATAGTCTAGCTTAATTTGGGAAACCAGGCTTATGGAAGCCTATTTTAGTTTACACAAGGCTTTGCAAAGACAGAAAATTATATTAGGTAAATTATCATAATTAGCTGAAAGTTCCATATAGACTTCTTTTATAAGATCACTATTGAGGAAGGTGCTCTTGACATCCATTTGAAATATCAACTAGTGCTTGCTAGTAACAATTATGGTGAGATTTCCACCTAAAGTTAAATCAATGCCAGGAGCAAATGTCTCCTCTTAGTAAATACCAAACTCTTGAATAAATCCTTTTAGCAACAAGTTGACCTTTAAATTGTTCAATCGATCCATCAACCCAAATTATAATTTTATAGAGTCATTATAGCCAATAATATACTTGCTTGAATGTAAGTTGACAATATTCTAGGTATTGATGCTAATAAGTGCTTGTAGTTCCTCTGCCATTATATAGAGGCTCAAAGCTCACCTCACTGTAGGTTTGAGGTTGAAACATTAAAATCTCAAAGAAAAATGGAAGGGTGGCTTACTCGATTAGTATGACAGGGAGTAAGCTAAGGGACAAAAGGTTATGATGAATTAGTAAATGGAGGAGGATAATTTGGAGGAGATAATAAATCCACAACTGGAAGAGATATGGTAGGATTAAACATAAGTTATGTTTGAACTTTTAGAACTATTAAATAATGATCTTGTAGAAAATATCAAGAAATAAGGATATAGTGTGATTAGAAAAAAATTGACGAGAGGATTCACTAATACAAAATTTTGAAAAAGATAAGATTATCTTATATTCCTCAAAGGTCATATGTTAAGATATATAAAGTATTTATGACAAGGGATCCTAACCCCTATACCCTTTATGTTTTATCTCATACCTTAGGGAAAAGCATAATAATGCACTTGATTCTAGCTTAATGTATTCATCTAGTTGGAGAAGAATAGAATAAGTTTGGTAGTTATGAGTATGATTATACAAGCATCTATAAGGAGAGATTACCTAAAATAGAAGTAGGAATATGATTGATAGCATAAACAACAATAAGAGTATCTTCAATCCAAAAGGTTTATGGACAAGAGGAAGAGATGAAAAGAACTTGGATATGAGATACAAGGTAGAAAAAGAAATAGTACCAAAATCTAGTTGAAATTGATGTAGGAAGGCCTAAAGATCATTGAACAAGAATGTAAGAGATGTTAGTAAATTCTCCATTACACCCTCTTTGGGAAGAACCTCAATAGTAGACTGAGAGGATTTAGAAGAGTTACATTATTTAGGTCGTTTCTTGCATTAAAAGATGTGATGACTACTCTTTTTACACCAGTTGCAAAAGACCTTCTTCTTCACTAAGTTTTTAGAGATAGAATTATGATAAGAGAAGGTTTGAGTGGCAAGTACAACATTACTAGATATAATAAATTTCTCTATTCAAAGGGAGTTAAGCCAAAGCTTTTTTTTTATTGTTAGTTCTTTGATCACAATATCAAGATTTCCTAATGATCCTCTTTTGAAGAAGAGAGATACAAGTAGACTTAAATTCATCTTTAAGAATTATTAGTAGGAGCCAAATATGCTCTCAATCATGAAGATTAGCATAAATAGTGATATTTTGGGCGTCAGCCCAAGTAAGATCTCAACGTGTTAACTAATTCCAAATCTCTTGTAATTTAGACAGATAATTATATATAGTTTGAGCAAGTTGTTGTTGCATATGATGAAGTCATTTATAAAGTTAAAATTAATTGATATCATGAGATACAAAATGGCCCTTTTAAAAGATCTCCTACCTCTTTAGTAGTATAAAACTTTCAAAAATCAAGTTTGATTACTTTGTGCGTAGGTATTGGGAAACTATATTAGAATCTGTTGATTGATACCATCCCAAGATACTAGATATCTTATGAATATTCATCTGGCCTTTATGTAGGGTTGAGTATTTTTCTAGTAATAACACACTAAAGAAATCTACATATAAGAAAGCTATACATTTCTTTAGCCTACAAGTTATAGTTAGATCTATCAAAAGCTAACTTTAATTAGTTAAGGTATAGATTAATGAAGTTTAGAAGTATTCAAAGTGCACAAAAGAGAAAAATTCTTAACAATAAGACTTGAAAACACGTGAAAATGAAGAAACATATATGTAAGGCTAAAATTTGACTAATTTGACTCTGAAATGAGTTTAAAACACCCTAAAATCTTAGGAACTGTTCCGACTTTAGAAAAAAACTAGTAAAAAGATACCTGAAAAATCGAGTTGCTTCTTTGTACTTTGTTTATCAAGTAAAGTAAATCCAAACTAAGAAATAATTTATCTGTTGGCACAACTCAGCCAGGGAACATGAAAAAGCATGAACAAAGAAAGATTCAAACGGAGGAGGAAGGAACATGTTCAAGACGTTTCAAAAGTTTATAGTCACAACTTTACTAAAATTAATAGTACCGATACTAAAGTTTTAACAAAAGTTGTTTTTATTAAGATTAATAGTTATTTTGATTGTGCTAACCTTAAATGTGTATAGTGGTAGACTGTAGGAGAAAATGTATACATTACACGACGTTTCGGATCACAAAGAGCTTCTACGCACTTTATTTATTTATATTTTTCTATTTATAAGTAACGCTGCATGATGTCATCTTACCTACGTCATAAGCGCGGCTACGAGTAAAAAGCAACAACTTTAGCGTTAGTGGAACACTTTTAAATATCATTTACAGGAATTGTACTTATATCGTCGAAGGATCTAGGATGTATCATTTTAAAAACGTGCGAGTTGTTCATGTCATATAATTAAGATGCATGGTGATTGACTTAGATTGGTTTGATATTAAATAATTAAGTAACGCATTTGCATACGCATTACGTCAATTGCGTTTGCTAAATCTTTACATTTCTTGACAAAATTAAATGGAAGCTTGTTGAATTTCTAAAAGAATCTTCACGTGTTGAAAAAGTGTCATTTTACTTACCGTAATCGGTAAAATTAAGCACCAAACACCCAACTCAAGGGCAAGGGTCCGTGTGATAAAAATGGTGATTTGTTATTGGATAAAACTAATCAATAGCAAGTTGCTGGTTTATACAAACTGAAAAAAGGATAGAGGGAAGGAAGAATATTATGGTGAAACTTCTCACCTCAAAATGTTAAAATGGAGGGGATATGTTTGATCATAAAACGCATAAGAAAGAAATGAAGCTGTTTTAATTTGTTGGTCAATTTTAAGCAGGAACTCAAACAAATATATGTTCTTCAATTATACGAAGACCAAGACTCAATATATTATAATTACTTAATTGCAAGTAACGTGGGAACACCAGATAGGTGAAGAAACGCGTTAAGACGGTCACATGCCTCATATGTTTACACGCCAATTCGGAAGTCTTTCTTAATTAAATTCTCAAGTCATGAGCGCTTACTTTAATGAGATGAAATGTGTACGTCATTGGCCATTGCTAAACGGTTGGTTGGATATTTCTTTTGCCTCGATAAGAACTACAGATATTGTAAATTTTCCTTTTTTATAATAAGCCTGCTAATTTAAAATTCATATTGTTCTAGTTCAAAACTGTTAACTGAAAAACTGATTCTTAGCTTTGATTCAACTGTTCTGTAATTATATATGGCAGGACTCTTGCGCATGAAATTTCTGCATATTTTTATTGTGATGATAATCACGGTTTCTCCAGTAACCTACACTCAGATGCAACAAAAGTACTGAAGCTAGATGAAGAACAAAAGGTGAGAAGAAGAAAGTGTCTGAAGCAGAAAAGAGGGAAAGAGAGAGAAGCTCTCGAAGGTTCATTTACACAGAGACAAAATGATTCAAATTAAGACACTCCCACGTGACTCACGGATTTCAAAACACAAGTCAAAAGCTACTCAATACAAGCTTTAGAAGGCATCTAAACACAGTTGCAAACAACATGATACACAAATCAAAACTTGAAGGATTAGTCACCCATGTGAGATGAACATGCCACATGTCTGATTCATGCAAGTCTTTACCGAAAGCCTCTCCATGTAACACAATATGAAAGGAACAGATAACATGCATCAAAGTTAAGACAGAGACACGATACAAAAACTTATGTAATTTTCATTGCATTGTATTTAATTATCTGAGAGTGTGAAAATTAAGAGTAAGGATTGATAGTTGCTAGAGTACTAACTTGTGAGTACTAAGGAGAGTGTGAGACTCTTTCTAAGTGTTCAAGAAGAACACTCATACTCTTGTAATCTTTCTCAAATTTTCTTCACACTAGCTGAAACCACATCGATGGGAACCTTTGATGTAGATAGCATTGAAGCTATCAAACTAAGTAAAATCTTAGTGTTCTTTATTTTCTGCATTTCATATCACCTGCAAATTAACAGATCTTTATTAGTTTTTGTTTCAATAAGACAGCAGTATAACTTTTTTATCCTAACAGAATTGGTATCAGAGCGTTTGGAAATCTCCTAGGGCATTTCTTGGCTACTCAAAGCATCAAAGAATCATGAAGAACTGTATATAAGTAAAGGTCTATTATTTCTTTAAACTATGGTCATAATGGTAGGAAAAGAAATAGATATATGTACTGGAAAAGAAGACTTTACCATCTGGAAACTCCAGATGCAAGCTTGTATTGAGTACAATGATTGCTATGGGGCTATTGAAGACCAGTATGATCTTGAGATTGGTCCAGTAAAGAAGTTTAAAATGCAAAGACTTGCACATTGCATGTTAATACTTCACTTATCACCAACAGTGATAAGAAAAGTGCAGAATTGTAACACTGCACAGAAGCTTTGGATCAAACTTGATGAACTTTATACAAAGAAGTGTCTTCCTAACAAGATGAAACTTCTCCACAATTTTGCTAACTACAAGATGAATACCTCCATCTCTTTAGATGACAACTTAGACTATTTCTTTAAGCTACTTTAAGACTTAGAAGTTATTGATGAAAAAAATATCTAAGGAGCATCAAGCTGTAGTGATTCTAAAGGCTTTACCTTCTAAATTCAATACATTCAAGAAGGTAATTAAGCATACTAGTGGAGAATCCCTCACTATAAAGGGGGTGTTAGAATCACTAATGGAAGAAATAGTGGATGTTAACCCTTTTAAGAAAGAGGCAGAAGTGATGTTTGCAGAGAACAATCATGAAAAGAAATCTTATAAGAAAAATAGCAAGAATGGAAAGTGGCAGAAAGGAAGTAGAAAGGACAAGCACACCAAGGAAGGTGATGAAAAGAAGAAAAAGGGAAAAGGAAAGAAGTGTGTTTAGTGTTATAAGGAGGGACATTTTGTAAGGGACTACAAAAAGAAGAAAAGGGACAAGGCTGTAGAAATTAAAGATTCAGGAAATGTAGGAAAACCAGAAGATTCAAGTGGTGATGAAATTCTGGCTATCGCTAAGGACAGTGAAGACCTAAGTAGAGAATGGATTTTTAACTCAGGTTGTACAATGCATGTAACACCACATAGAGACTGGTTCACCACATTTGAACTAGTCACTACCAAGGTTAAAATGGTAGATTCTGGGTAGCAAATGATAGAGGGGATTGAAAGTGTTTCCATCAACATAATTGATGGAAAGAGAAGAATCCTCAGTAATGTCAGATTTCTGCCTGGAATAAGGAAAAATTTTATTTCTGAAAGCTTGTTTGATAATTAAGGGTTTTAAATCAGATCAAAAGATGGACTAAGAGAAATCCTAAAGGATGGTAGAGTTATTATTAGAGGAGTTGAAAGGGGTGGGCTATACTATGTTATAAGCTCAACAGAAGACAATCAAGTTTTAGGGAATCGAAATCATGAACCAACCAAACAATGGCATGCAAGGTTGGGTCATGCAGGGAACAAAAGCTTGTCCCATCTCTCTGAACAAGGTTTGATCCCTGAACAACATCTACAGAAGTTGGAATTATGTGAATGTTATGTGCTAGGAAAGCATCACTGGTCAGGTTTTCAAAAGGGAGCCACAAAGATCATGGAATATGCTTATAGTGATCTCTGGGGGCTAGCTCAAGTGCCCACAGTAGGAGGGAACTTATACTTCATATCCATTATTGTTGTTGGACCCCGAAATTTTGATGATAATTAGAAATATTAAAATGAATATTAATGAGAAAAAATTGGTGAGACAATTTATGAATTTAAGAAAATTTGCTGAAATTAAGAAAAATTTATGAGAAAAGAATTGTTTAGT
>JANZLD010000002.1:60567699-60583274 GCA_026413575.1 Erythroxylum carthagenense
TAAGCATAAAAGAACATAAGCTTATAAGGAAGGGTAAAATGGACTTTTTGGACTCATTAAGGGTAGAAATGGAAGAAGAATATATTGTCTTGCTTGTTAAGAAGAGAAAAATGTGAATTGAAGAGGGAGGAGAGTGAAAAACGAAAATAGGAGAGAAGAAGAGAGGTTTCGGTGAAAGAAGAAAAGAAGAGAAATCAAGTTTGTTAAGGTATGTTAACCATCTTTTCTTCTTGCTTTATTAAAGGAATGAGTTGTGTTGAGGATGAAGGAGCAAGAGAGAAAAGGGGTTTGTGTAGAGAATGAAAGGTTTGTATTGGAAAAAGATGGATTATGAGAACCCAAATGATTTTAGGGTTTCTGAACTAGGTCTTAGGTTATCTAACTTAGATGGTTTATAGGTAGCTTAGATTTGAGCTTAATTTGTGTTTGTTGCAATTTTTATGATTTTTGAAGTTTAAGAATTTTATTGGAATGTTTTTTTGAATGGAAACTTGGTTGTTTTAGGAAACCAAGGGAATTCTACCTAAGAGCAAAGGGAAAGGCAAGCTTGACTTAGATTTTCGCAAGCTAATTAGGTGGGTAACATATTTATGGATATAGTATAATTGGGCAAATTCTTGCCTATGTGTATATGTTGAAATTGATTTGTTCAAAATTAACTTGTTTGTAAATATTGAAAATACATGATGAAATATGACTATGTTATACCTCAAAATAGGTCATGACATTTTGTCTTAAATGAAAAGAAGACAAAGCATAAAAGAATGAGCATAAGAGAAAACGAATATGTGCTTTTGTTTGGGCGAGAATGGAACCATTCTATTCGTCACATGCACATTGACAACAGTCTTCTCCTGGTTGCCCACTTGTGGCATATGAGTTCCGAAATTGGACTCATTTTGCTCATGGGGTAAACTTCGATTTTTCCATTATATTTCAATGGAACTCTCGAGCAATTTGTTGCGCATTGCATCTTTAATTTGTCATGTATGATGCATTTGAGTGTTATGTGCTATGAGTGTTAAACTAAATTGAAGAATGCTTAAATTACTGAATATACGCATATATATACATATGCTTGAATTTGTGGTCAATTTCCAATGGCTATAAATATGTTAGTCACTGAGCTGTGTAGCTCATTTCACTATTCCCTCCTCAGGTGCAGAATAAGAAGGTTAGCAATCCTTGCAAGGCATCGGAAACTCCAAGACATTAGAAACTTTTGTAATTAAGTTAGTTCGATCACTTTTGAATAGTTGTATAAGCATGTTAAACATTGAGCATCTTATGTATGTTGTATTTAGTGTAAGCCTTTAATTATTATGTTAATATGTAATTTAAGTTATGTATGAACTTCTTTTGATTTAGCAAATGAGTTTAGAATTGAAAAGATCCCCAGGTGGATGTGCATGTTTCTTTGTAGTTGTACATTTCATAATCTAAGTCTTTCAAAGGTGTATAAATTGTGTGCTGATTTCAGGGAAAAAATTGAACTAATTTAGGCTGAATTAGTCAAAGTTATCTTTTGAAAAGTTGTATCTTATGTTTCTATCTTTCTAACGGTATATAGTATTAAATTTTTGGACATCAGAGTCAAAAGTTATGATCCTTATAGGTAGAGATGCTTAGGAGTATAGATTGTATCAGCTGATGACGCCATATCGTCTAGTGATGATGTCATATTATTTGATGATGTCATATCATCTGTTGATGACTTCATATCATCTGTGATGAAGTATCGTCTAGTGATGACATCATATCGTCTAGTGATGATGTCATATCGTCTAATGACGTTATATAATCTGGTTTACTATTCATCTAATCCTATTTTTTGGTCCCATTTTTGACCCTATAGATGATCAAATTTATCTTTGAGGTTTGCATAAAAGTTGTAGATCTTGAAGTCCTCTTTCGAACCATCCAAAGAATACCTTAATCCGAGTTCTCTAGAGAAAGTTATGACCATTTTTCCAATTCGTCTAACCCTTCATCTGGGTTCATCTAATCCTATCGTCTAGTCCCATTTTTTACCCTATAGATGATAGAATCTGTCTTTAAGGTTTTCATGAATGTTGTATATCTTGAAGTTCTCTTTCTAACCATTTAAAGATAACCTTAATCCAAGTTCTCTAAAGAAAGTTATAGCCATTTTTCAAATTCGTCTAACCCTTCATCTAGTTTCATCTGATCCTATCATTTGGTCTCATTTTTGACCCTATAGATGATCGAATTTGTCTTCAACTCTTCATTAAAGTTGTATATATTGAAATCCTATTTCTATCCATTCAAATAACACCTTAATCCGACATCTCTAGGGAAAGTTATGACAATTTTTCCAATTCATCTGACCTTTCATTTCGTTTCATCTGATCCTATCGTCTGGTCTCATTTTTGACCCTGTAAATGATCGAATTTATCTTCAAGGTCTTCATAAAAGTTGTAGACTTTGAAATCCTCTTTCAAGAAATCCAAAGAACACCTTAATCCAACATCTCTAAGTAAAGTTATGACAATTTTTCCATTTCATTTGACCCTTTGTCTGATTTCATCTGATCCTATCGTCAGGTCTCCTTTTTCACCCTGTAGATGATAGAATCTGTCTTCAATGTCTTCATGAAAGTTGTAGATCTTGAAATCCTCTTTTGAACCATCTAGAAAAATCCTTAATATGATATTCTTATGGAAAGTTATGCTAATTGTCCTGAACCAGATTCAATATGGTTGAGGACAAGTACTGTTTCAGTTCTATGACTCCGAATGCTGGGCTCCGGAAGCGAGGTCCAACAATTATTGATGATAGATCTAGGAAGTGTTGGGTATATCTGATGAAGAGAAAGGATGAAGCACTAGAGAATTTCCTAAGATGGCATACACTTATGGAAAATCACACTGGGAAGAAGTTAAGATGCCTAAGGACTGACAATGGATTCAAATACTACAATAAAGAGTTTAAGGAGTATTGCAACAAAAAAGGAATTCTAAGGAACAAAATAATAAGATCTACACCTCAACAGAATGGAGTTGCTAAGAGACTCAATAGGACTCCCTTAAAAAAGACAAAGTGCATGTTACTCTCTTCGGGTTGCTCACACTCTCTATGGGGAGAAGCAATTAGGTCAGCAGCCTACCTAGTTAATAGGCTCCCCACATTTGCTAATGATTACAAGAATCTACAAGAGGTTTGGAATATTAAAATACCTTAGTCACCTTAGGACTTTCGAATGTGCAGCTTATGCACATCAAAAAGAAGGAAAATTGGAACATAGAGCAATCAAGGGAGTTTTCCTAGGCTATTCAGAGGGGGTTAAGGGATACAAGATCTTACTACTCTAAAAGGGAGGCTATAAAACTATCATAAGCAGAGATGTCATCTTCAAGGAAGATGAATTCCCTCTGCTGAATAAGAATTCTTCAAATTCAGATTGCCAAAGGGAAATTCAAGAGGACTTAGGGTCATTAAACTAATCAGTCCCTTTCTATATGCCATTAAAAACTGAAGAAGGTGGCATTCCACATCCTATTGATGTGGAGCCTATGCAAGGCTCTACACATCATGAACAAAGGATAGAAGAGACTGAAGGTGTGGGTGAAGAAGAAACCCCAGACACAACTTCAGCTGATGAACAAGGAAGCATACAAGACTATCAACTCATAAGGGATCGGCAGCCAAGACAAAGAATCCCTAATAGGAGGTACGTTGACTCAAACTTGGTTGAATATGCTTGTCTTGTTGCTAAAGGTATTGAATGGAAGGCTCTTGAAACTTTTAAAGGAGCTATGACTAGAAGTGATGCTAAACAGTGGCAGGAGGCTTGTGGAAAAGAGTATTCTTCTCTAATGAAGAATATGACTTAGACTTTAGTGCCTAAACCTCCTAACGTCAAATTAATGGAGAATAGATGGTTATTCAAACTAAACGAAGGAATAACAGAAGCTGAACTAAGAATCTATAAGGCAAGACTTATAGCTAAGGGGTATAAGCAAAAAGAAGGAGTTGACTACAAAGAAATATTCTCACCAGTAGTCTAATTTAAGACAATCAGACTCATTCTAGTGTTAGCTACTGTCTATGACTAGGAAATCCATCAAATGGATGTCAAGACAGCCTTCCTATATGGAAAGCTAGAAGAGACTATCTACATAAAACATCTAGTCGATTTTTGTAGATAATGATAAGTTTGATTTTGTCTTCCTGCTTCAGAAGCCCCTATATGAGCTGAAGCAAGCACCTAGGCAGTGGAAGTTCCATGAGATAGCAAGTGAGATGAAATTTGTAAGAAGTGCTTATGACTACTGCTTATACTACAAGAACTTAGGAGAGACAGAAGCAAAGAGCTAGGCAGAATAATTGAAGTAAAGATAAGTGAAGCCTTGTGCTATTTTATACAGCTTCACTTATCTGTAGGGATTACTTACAGATAAGTGAAGCTGCATAAAATCGAAGTCAGTTTGTCAAATCTCACAAATTTGGGGAAACTAAAGTTTTTGGATTCCAATTCACTCACAGATCTGTGTTCTGAGTACATATTAACAGAGAAGGAGGGAAAAATGTGATGATAATCATGGTCTCTCCATTAACCTACACTCAGATGCAACAAAAATACAGAAGCTAGATGAAGAACATAAGGTGTGAAGAAGAAAGTGCCCGAAGCAGAAAAGAGGGAAAGAGAGAGAAGCTCGCAAAATGAATCAAATTAAGACACTCCCACATGACTCACACATTTCAAAACACAAATCAAAAGCTACTCAATACCTGCTTTAGAAGGCATCTAAACATAGCAGTAAACAATATGATATGTAGATCAAAAGCTGAAGCATTAGTCACTCACGTGAGATGCACATGCTACATGCCTGATTCATGCAAGTCTCTACCGAAAGCCTCTACATGCAACACAATATAAAAGGAATAGATAGCATGCATCAGAGTTAAGACAGAGACACAATACAAAAACTAATGTAATTTTCATTGCATTGTATTCAATTATCTGAGAGTTTGAAAATTAAGAGTAAGGATTGAGAGTTGCTAGAGCACTAACTTGTGAGTACTAAGGAGAGTGTGAGACTCTTTGCAAGTGTTCAAGAAGAACACTCATACTCTTATAATCTTTCTCAAAATTTCTTCACACTTATTGAAACCACATCTGTGGGAACCTTGGATGTAGATAGCATTGAAGCTATCGAACCAAGTAAAATCTTGGTGTTCTTTACTTTCTGCATTTCATATCACCTGTAAATTAACAGATCTTTATTAGTTTTTGTTTTACAAAGAAAGCAGTATAGCTTTTTTATCCTAACAGAATTGGTATCAGAGTGTTCAGAAATCTCCTAGGGTATTTCTTGGCCACTCAACACACCAAAGAATCATGAAGAATTGTCTTCAAGTAAAGGTCTGTTATTTCTTTAAACTACAGTAACAATGGTAGGAAAAGAAATGGATGTATTTACTAGAAAAGAAGACTTTACCATTTGGAAACTCCAGATGCAAGCTTGTATTCAGTCCTATGATTGCTATGGGGCTATTGAAGATCAGTATGATCTTGAGACTGATCCAGTAAAGAAGCTTAAAATGCAAAGACTTGCACATTGCACGTTAATGCTTTACTTATCACCAATAGTGATAAGAAAAGTGCAGAATTGTAACATTGCACAGAAGCTTTGGATCAAACTTGATGAACTTTATGCAAAGAAGTGTCTTCCTAATAAGATGACACTTCTCTACCATCTTGTTAACTACAAGATGATTACCTCTGTCTCTTTAGATGACGACTTAGACTATTTCTTTAAGCTACTTTAAGACTTAGAAGCTACAGATGAAAAAGTATCTTAGGAGCATCAAGCTATAGTAATTCTAAAGGCTTTACCTTCTAAATTCAATGCATTCAAGAAGGTAATTAAGTATGCTAGTGGAGAATCCCTCACTGTAAAGAGGGTGTTAGACTCACTAATGGAAGAAATAGTGGATGTTAACCCTTTTAAGAAAGAGGCAGAAGTGATATTTGTAGAGAACAATCATGAAAAGAAATCTTATAAGAAAAATAGCAAGAATGGAAAGTGGCAGAAGGGAAGTGGAAAGGATAAGCATAACAAGGAAGGTGATGAAAAAGAGAAAAAAGGAAAAGGAAAGAAGTGCTTTTACTGTGATAAGGAGGGACATTTTGTAAAGGACTACAGAGAGAAGAAAAGGGACAAGGCTATAGAAAGTGGAGATGTAGGAAATGTAGAAAAACTAGAAGATTCAAGTGGTGATGAAATTCTAGCTTTCACTGAGGACAGTGAAGACCTGAGCAGAGAATAGATTTTTGACTCAGGTTGTACAATGTATGTTACACCACATAGAGACTAGTTCACTACATTTGAACCAGTTATTACAAAGGTTAAAATGACAGATTCTAGTTAGCAAAGGATAAAGGGGATTGGAATTGTTTCCATCAACATGTTTGATGGAAAGAGAAGAATCCTCAGTAATGTCAGATTTATGCCTAGAATAAGGAGAAATCTGATTTCTGAAAGCTTATTTGATAAGCAGGGGTTTGAAATCAGATCAAAAGATATACTCAGAGAAATCCTAAAGGATGGTAGAGTCATTATTAGAGGAGTTGAAAGGGGTAGGCTATACTATGTTATAGGCTCAATGGATGTCAATCAAGTTTCAGAGAATGGAAATCATGAACCAAACAAGCAATGGCATGTAAGGTTAGGTCATGCAAGGAACAAAAGCTTGTTCCATCTCTCTGAACAAGGTTTAATCCCTGAACAAAACCTATAAAAGTTGGAACTATGTGAATCTTGTGTGCTAGGAACGCATTACAGATTAGGTTTTCAAAAGGGAGCTGAGAGAGCCACAGAGATCATGGAATATGCTCATAGTGATCTTTGGGGGCCAGCTCAAGTGCATAAAATAGGAGGGAACTTATACTTGATGTCCATTATTGATGACAGATCTAGGAAATGTTGGGTATATCTGATGAAAAGAAAGGATGAAGAGAAAGAATGAAGAGAAAGAATGAAGAGAAAGGATGAAGCACTATCCGATGAAGTCCATTATTCTTTTGTATTTCTTTTATTATATATTGGCTATTTGAATTTTCTCTTTTTTATAATCTTTAACTTTAACTTTTTTTTGAAAAATGTAGCTTTTCATTGATAATAAAAAAATTGTTACCCACCAATTAGGTAAGTGTTCTTATCATTGATATGTAACATAATGGTATGTATCAATCAATCGAGGAAACAGAAAAGCCCATCACTATTAGCTATTCTAAAGATAATAAATCAAAAGATGATTTTAACAACAAAATATAAAATAAAACTAAATTAACTTCAACAATTGATCAAAAGATAATGTAATCAAATATCTATGTCTAGATAAGTACTTCTCCTAGTCACATTTTTTACTTTATGTTTTAAATAACATAAATTAGATATATCTTCTAGATCAACTGGACTTTTTGAAATAGTATTTTTAGTGACAACCTTTTAATGTCTTATTAGTCAATTCATATCTATACCATTACTAAAATTGTTTTGAATGTGTTACACTATGTCAAAAAACCCATGGAAGATTTTATTTTAATACTATAAAGATCTTCCTTAATTACTTCTTTAACCCCCTCAACTTAAGCCACAAGCTCTCTTGAGTTGTCTATAGGTCAATTAAAATTATATTTACTTTTTAGTATGAATAAATCAGCATGAAGACTAACAAGCATAGCTCACAAAAATATATCTCAAATTGTAAATTAAATTATACCTATCCATAAAAAAAGCATTAAAGTTTTTCATATCTAAATAGAGACAAAGTGTCTACCAAAAAATCATTGTAAAAATAATGAAATTATGCTAGAAGTGAATCTAGATACTCTTTTTTATGCCAATAAATTGATTTAATAAGATGAAATATAGTCTTGATTCTGTCATAAAAAAATAGCATAAAATTGATTACCCAATGGTGCAGAAGCCTTTCTATGGCTTCCCCTAGTTTTTAGGAAAAAAATGATGTTTCTTATATGTCTTTTCTATAAAAGACAACTAAAGTCCCGTAAAAATTTGAGTTTTAGACTATAATACATTTTATTCTGAGTAAGACATTGTTTTCCCCAAAGTCGTGGCTCAGTCCATAGGCCTGAGCATATATTCTGAGTGATAGACATAACCTTTATCATGGTTGTGTCTCTAATTCATGGATATCGTCATTTTCTTAAAGATAAATACATGGACTTTGGCACGATTTTATCTCTTAACCACGGATCAATTTGTTTTCTCTATGACTTCCGCATAGTCCCCTACATGGTTATAGCTCAGGCCATGCCACTTGTTGTACTTGATACTTTTCGTTCATAGACAGGTATATGGGCGTGGGCTAGACCAATTTCCTTCAAAATTATGAATTCATTTATTTATCACTTGGAATTGTCTTTAATTATTGAATAATATCATCTTAATATCTAACTTACATAAATACTTAAAAAAGATATTAAAAACAAGGTAATTTAAAGTTAAAATCAAGTAAAATACTTAACAAAATATGTGTGTAGTTCATGTGCATCAAATATCTCCACACAAACCTTTTCTTGTTCTCAAGCAAATCGATTCCATTTCTCTTAACATAAAATTATAGCAATTTTAGGAAAGAATTAAAAAATAATAAGAGTAACAAAGACTACTCATTTTGAATTTAGCTAAAGTATTGACTAATGAATTAGGTATTTAAATAGTTGGATTAAGCCAAAAGTTAATCAATTTACCTTAACAATCTTTCAAACATCAACTTAATTTACAAAATTCAACCTAATACATAAAGTAGACATACACGAGCTTTAAACTTTCATAGATTTTGATAACCTAAATTAATAGAAAAATAAAAATTTAAACTTCAAATTAATGAAGAATTAGAGGTTTGTTTGAAAGGTCACCTAAACTTTTGATACAAAAGAAAATATCTTATTAAGAATGCTTCTAGTTACTCAATTAAGTCATTATTACAACTGGTTATTAGCACTATTCTTTAACTTCAATCTTTTCTCTTTAAGTTAAATCCAATGGAGTGAATTCGCTTATGCTCACTTACTCAAATATTTATGCTTTTTATTTATTCATATTTTATGGGATAAATCCAACACTACATCGAGCAATCACAATGAGGTTCAAGTATTCATATTTGAATTAATCGTCTACAAGTTCATTTCCAAACTTTGAGTTTAAACAAACACTATGGTATATGGCATTTGTTAAACCATAGGAATTGAGAAAGCAAGTTCTTGCGATGACTCTTAGGCTCATGGAATGTTTGACCAATAAGCCTCATGGGAACTACATCATGGGTTTCTAACCTATATACAATCTTAGGGGTTTATTATGCAAAGAATTGTCATGTCTGTTAAGCCTATGAATTTCTTATGTTAATATTAAGTTTGAATTAATCAAAATGAAGTTAAAGTATTCATGTTTGAATTAATCACCAACACATTCATTTCCAAAGTTTGAATTTAAACAAGCACTATGGTATGTAACATTGTTATACCATATGAATTGAGAAAGCAAGTTCTCTCTGTGGCTCCTAGTCTCGGTGAATTTTTCACCGATCACGGGTTTCCAGCCTATATACCGTCCTAGGGGTTTATTATGCAAAGAATTATCATGTCTGTTAAACCTATAAATTTCTTACGTTAATATTAAGTTTGAATTAATCACAATGAAGTTCACAATGAAGTTCAAGTATTCATGTTTGAATTAATCACCAACAAGTTCATTTCCAAACTTTGAATTTAAACAGGCACTACGGCATGTGACAATATTATACCATATGAATCGAGAAAGCAAGTTCTCTACGTAACCCCTAATCTTAGGAAATTTGTCACCGATAAGCCTCATGGGAGCTGCATCACGGGTTTCTAGCCTATATACTATCTTAGGGGTTTATTAAGCAAAGAATTGTCATGTTTGTTAAACCTATAAATTTCTTATGTTAATATTAAATTTGAATTAATCACAAGGAAGTTTTACTATTCATATTTGAATTAATCACCTACAAGTTCATTTCCAAAGTTTGAATTTAAGCAAGCACTATAGTACATAACTTTTTTACATCATATGAATCGATAAAACAAGTTCTCGCTGTGACTCCTAGGCTTGTGAAATGTTTCACTGATAAGCCTTATGGGAGCTGTATTACGGTATATACCATATTAGGGTTTATTATGCAAAGAATTATCATGTCTATTAAACCTAGGAATATAATATGTTAATACTAATTTTGAATTAATCACAATGAAGTTCAAGTATTCATGTTTGAATTAATCACCTACAAGTTTATTTCCAAAGTTTGAATTTAAACAAGCACTATGGTACATGGCATTATTACACCATATGAATCGAGAGAGCAAGTTCTCGTTCTGACTCCTAGGCTCGTGAAAATTTTCATTTCTAAGCCTCATAGGAGCTGTATCACAGGTTTCCAACCTATATACCATCCTAGGGGTTTATTATTAAAAAAATATCATAAATTTTTGATGAGTTTCATCTAAGGGGTATTATGTAAAGAAGAAAATTTTGTTTCATTATTATGTATTGGATCATCCATAAGATCTCAAACTCATTCCACTTATAGTAATCACTTATGTAATCTATACATCTACTCATGAATGATTCAAACGGAAGCTAAACGAGGTTGTATGGGTTAGAATTTGTTAGACTTGAATTATGATTGGATTTATTATGAATTTTTGCAATCTAAATGTGGACTCAATTAGGCATGGACATGTAATTTGGAGGCTCAAATTGAGTTATGGTTACTGGTGGTTATAGAAGTTTCTTGTCATTACAGGACTGACCTTTCTTTTGGAAAAGGGATGTCTGTTTTACAAGAGAAACTTTCCCAAATTTTTAATAGGCTCCACATAAAACATGACATCGCTATTTTTAAAATAAAAAATAGAAATCTTTAATATTAAGTTATGGTCTTACTCTCGAGGTATCTAAGATTCACTTTTCTTTTGATAAATCAATCAAGAGCAAAACCTTCCATTTTAAGACACTAGGTTTGGTGCGAAGGAGCACATTCTACCTACGAGTTAATATTCATGGTTATAAACATATATTAAAATTCAGTCTCATTTTCAGCATGAAAATCATCATCATTATCATACGCACACATGTACACATATTTTTTAATGCATTGTTATGCTTGTCTTGATATATGATGATGTGGAGGATTATTATAGTATGAGCTACCTGGTGGGTGTCACCAGGCTATGTGCACAGTGAGTCTGTTAGTTGTGTATTGATTAGGGTTAGTATTTGATCCATTGATGGATCAATTGATTGAGTAACGAGAAAGTTGGGGTGGTTTGGTTAAACTTGCTCTCGAACGGTAATCATATCATAGTGAAGTTGTGACAGTTCAGGTAATTGTGACTCTCGGGTGACATTCCACTACATTGAACCAAGTGACCCGTGTGGAAAAAAAGAGTCCCTATTCCTATAATATGTGGGTAAGAGGTATGTTATAGGGTCATTCATCAGTCCTCCACCATTATTTGTGATTTTTGATTGTGTTGATTATATGACATTATATTGATATAAGAAATGCATTCATGTTTACGAACAAAGTCATTATGTTATGAAATTGCACTTATGGATGTAATACATTATAAATATATATATTTATATAAGTATCATTTGAAGTCCTTGGGAGTGCATAACATAACTATAGGATTAATTCACTTAGCGAGGTTTAACTCCCCTTAATTATTTTTTAGGATCTTTTTTTCTGATCTCTTTTAACAGGGTACTTCATCGATCTTCTTCCTCTTTGATGATTTGATGTATATTTGCTAATGACCTTTGACCCTAGAGCCGTAGTAGTCTTGTATATGTTAGATTTCCTTTGTATTAACTATCTCATTGTTGTAGCAAATTGAGGATTGTATATTGTTAGAATTGTTTGATTATTACAATAATGGGTTTGATCATTTTAAAATTTCATCTTTATTATGGATATAGCGATTTGATGGTATTTTAGGCTTGTTAAGGGTCCAGTAAACCTTGAGTTTATTGCTCCTTTAGCGTTGGTAACTATCTAATGTTGGGGTCGTAACATCTTCTGCCATTACTTTCTATTATAAATGATTAGAGCTTAACCACAAGGTCAAAATATGATAATTCCAAAGAAAATAGAAGGGTGACATAATTAATATGATAAGTAGTAGGTTAAGATATGAATGGTTCTTAAGAATTAGTAAATAGAGACGGATCATTTTGAGGAAATAATAGATCCACAACTAGTAAAGATGATGGCATTAAGCATAAGTTGATTTGAACTTTTAAAACTATTAAATAATGATCTTGTAGAGAATATCATGAAACAAGGATATAGTGGGATTAGGAACAATTAACTAAAAGATTCACTAATATAAAATTTTGAAAAAGATTAGATCTTTTTATATTCTTAAAAGGTCATATGTTGAGATATATAAAGTCTTTGTGATAAGGGATCATAACACTATACCCTTTATGTTCTATCTTATGCCTTAGGAAACAATGCAATCATAATCTTAATTCAAGTTTAATGTATTCATGTGGTTGGAGAAGAATAACATAACTATTGCTAAAGACTTTATAGGCTTGGTAGTTATGAGCATGATTATACAAGCATTTATAATGAGAAATTACCTAAACTAAAAGAAGGAATACGATTGATATTATAAACAACAATAAGAAAAGCTTCTCCCTAAAATGTTTATGGATAAAAGGAAGATATAAAAAAACTTGGATAATATTGATTCAACCCTACCATTTTGTTAAGAGGTATATGGACAAGATCTTCGGATAAGAGTTCCTTATTGATTAAGAAAATGATTGAAAGACTTTTCTTTATATTCTTTAGTATTATCAATTTAAAAAACTTTGATTTTGCAAGAAAACTAAGTTTGAACCGTATTTGTAAAGTGAGAATAAACAAAAAGTAGTTCAGACCTATGATGTAACAGGTAAATCCATGTATATTAAGAGAAATCATTGATAAAGATTACATAATATGGCAAACCTTTTATAGTGCATGAAAAGAAGGTTCCTAAATATCATAATCAATAAAAAAGTTATGAAAATAGAATCAATATTAAAGAAAAGTAAAGTATGTTTTTTAGAAAGTTGGCATGAGATACAACTAAAATTTCTAATTTGGACATGACCTAAGAAACCACGAGTGATTAAAGATTTAAGGGGAAAAATATCAAAAAAGATAACTTAGGTGTTTGAGTAGTGCTTGTACTTTGAACATCCATAGTAGAGATATTAACAATATTTGGAACAATAAGAGCTTTTAAGAAAACAAATATAGGTGAATTAGGAATTATATGATTGCAACAAGAAAAATCAAAGTGCTATGAAGAGGAAGTTCCTAAGATGACATACAAGTTAGAAAAAGAAATAGTACCAAAGTCTAGTTAAATTTGACGTAGAAAGGCCTATGATCTTCCAAGGAGAACGTAAAAGAAGTTAGTAAATTGTCCATTTCACCTCTATAGCAACAACCTTTAAGGTAGAAAAGAAGTTAGTATATTCTATATTTCATCTGAGTAGGGTTGATTATCTTTTTAAAATAATAATACAATTAATATTTACGAAAGCTACACAATTCTTTAGCCTACAAGTCATAACATCCTAACTTTAGTGATTCAAATCAACAATTATTGGACCTGAACATTACCTAATGTTTGAAAAAATTGTTCTTACTAATCCCCGTTACCCCATTGAATATAGCAAACTTTTGGCTCTAGTCTACCCCATCGTTCTTTCTTTCGATTCAAGAAGGTAATTGTTTTTAATAAGATTAATAGTTACTTCATTGTGCTATCCTTAAGTCAAATGTAAATGGTGGTAGACAGTAGGACAAAATGTCCACATTACAAAGAAATTCTACGCCCTTTTTTTTTTTTTTTTTTTTTTCTCTTTTCCCATTATAAGTGATGTCATCTTATCTACGTCATAACCGCGGCTAACGAGTAAACAGCAACAACTTTAGCATTAGTGAAAGCATAAGGATATAAATATATAATTAAGGACAAAACACGTGCAACTTGTCCTTTGTATAATTGTTAATAATAATCGGACCAAGTTACTCCTGCATGTGCGCATTTGGTTGAAGAACACTTTTAAAAGTTATTTAGAGGAATTGTACATATATCGTGGAAAGATCTAGGATGTAATAATTACGATCCATGGTATTTGACGTAAGGCTGGTTTGATTTTAAATTAAGTAATGCATTTCGTCTGAAGTGTCAACTTCAAGATTAATTGCATTTGTATATTAAACAAGCAATGAAGCGTTGAAAAAGTGTCATTTACTTTTAAAGTTTAATAATTACTCAAGGCCAAGGGTCGGTGTGATGAAAATGGTGATTTATTTACACCTTCCTTACTACAAACTGAAAACAGGATGGAGGGAACTAAGGTTATGGATAAAATTCTCACCTCAAAATGGAGAGGATATGCTTGATCATAAAACGCATAAGAAATAAATGAAACTTGCTGCTCAAAAAGAATTTGTTGGTCATTTATAAGCAGATCTTGAAATTTGTTGTAAGAACTGAAACAACCAGATAAGTGAAGAAACACGTCGAGACAAAGAGAAATAAGTCACAAATCTCACATGTTTACAACGCTAACTAAGAAGTCTTTTTTAATTAAATTCTCAAGTCATCAGCGCTTGCTTTGATGAGATGAAATGTATACGCCATTGCTATACGATTCGTTGTGATTTTTCTTTATATTTCTTTTAGCTCCTTAAGAATGATAGATATTGTAAATTTTCCTTGCAGAGCTTTTGCATCTAAAGTGGCAAAATCTGCTTGGCCCAGCCCAGTTTAGCAATTCGTGGTGATTGTTCTTTATATTTCTTTCGGCTCACTGAGAACGATAGATATTGTAAATTTTTGTTCCTGGGCTTTTGTATCTACAGGTGGCAAAATCTGCCTCGGGCTCCAAGCTCCACCAATTAGGCCTTAGGCTCGGACCAACAATCTCAGGCCTAGCCTTGGGCTCAAGATCGGGACTCAAACAACAAAATAACATCGTTTTTTTAAGCAAAATAAAATTACATAATAAATAAAACGAGGTAGTTTTGTTTTCAATTAACTTCCAGAATCGCATGCAACCTCCCATTCTTCTGTTCTTCTTTGTCTCATCATCTATTCTTCATTTTTTCTTCTTTTGTTTGAGTTCGACTGCTATTCTTCACTTTGTGCTTTTGTTCTCTGTCTCTCATGTTACTGCCCGTATGGTTGCTGTCTCTGATTTCTAGAGACGGAACGGAACAGAAATTTGGAGACAGAACGGAACAAAAATTGGAGACAGTGAGCTGTTTGGTTATGGTAGACATAATAGAAAAAACTGTCTCCATCTCGATGACAGAATGTGTTTGATTGCAGTGGAGAGAACGAAAAAATTGTGTCAATGATGAAAATGTCCCTAATCCTGAAGATGATTAAAAATATGCTATTAATTGATAAGTTTATTACGAATGATTTGTTTTAGTTAAAAAATTAACAAATAATAATAATAACAATTTCAAATTAAGA
>JANZLD010000002.1:60590171-60618333 GCA_026413575.1 Erythroxylum carthagenense
CGCATCCCATGAGAGTTCGCCGCAGCGAACCCCCTCCTGCAAGACGTCCGCCGCGGCAAGCATTTTGTCGCCGCGGCGAACCCATCATTTTTTTCCTACTGCTGATCCTTTAAACTTGAATGTTTTCGACCCTCCCCTTGCGTGATCCTTACTTGACGATCCCGAGCGGTCGCCTCGTGATAGGAAACGGGACCCAGGCCCAACAGGTAAGGTGAGATGTATTTGGGTTAAGTAACTTGAAAGCCATTACGCTAGTGAAACAAACAACATTTAATGTGACATCAAGTTCATAAGTTAACACTCATCAAAGCTGGGTACCGTCAGCTATGACAAGTGTAACATTTATATTTCATAATTCAATTCAACTCTCACACACCAACCACACAAAGCATATACCATTTTGAAGGAATCACTCATATAATTTATGCGAACAATACATTGAAACCACAAGAGTGACCCTTCCAAGCCAACATCTACCTCATATTCAACATACTCAAATAACACATTCATTATAACTCTCGAAAGTTGCATTAACTATGAATAACTTTGCAAACTTATTTGCACTTCCTCCTTGATAAATTTATTTTTAAAAAAATCATTCTTTTCTTTTCTTTTCTTTTCTTTTCTTGTGCTTTTCTCTTTTCTTTCTTTTTTTAACATTAAAAGAAACTATAATAATATGGGAATTTCAATAATACGACATAACAAAACATCCTAACATTAACTAACCCACATATATGTACACCCCCACACTTAGAATTTTGTACATCTACAACTCAACAATTAACAAATGTTCCACTAGCTTCAATGCTTGGGAAAAAATTTCTTAAGTTAAAACATGTAATGTGGTTAAAACACAAAGAAAAGGCAATTAAAGCTCAAGGGGGCTTATCAAAAAGGAAAATCACATAACGGGTGGGCTATTTGGCTAATGTAGTTTGTAAAAACAAAGAATGCCTAATCATATCCATATTAATGCATGTGATAAAAATGTGGTCTCGAATAGAAATTAAAAAAAATCAGGATGTACATGTTATAAAGTTCACACATTATTAAAAGACAATGAGACTGATATGAATGTGTCAGTTTAATAAGGCTCAAAATCTCACCGGCTTTGTCTACCACTAGTCACTACTCTTCTAAAGATAATGCATATCGACTAATCACAAGAGTAAAAGTATGATAAGTTCTTACAAAATTCTTTAGTCAATTCACACTCTAATCATGACTATATAGTCCTAGAAGAAATAGAAACAAGAAAATGTTTATTTTTTGTTTTATTCTTTCTCTCAGTTTGATTGAAAACTTAAAACAAGCAAGAAAAAACTAATAAAGAACATATATGCATATAAAAAGAAATGCAAAAATGTAAAGAAAAGAAATTTACTTCCCTTGAGTTGCCTCCCAAGAAGTGCCTTGGTTTAGGGTCGCTGGCTCAACTCCATACATTCCTCACGTGACAAAATTATGATCTTCTGGTACTACATGCGGCTCCTCCTCGTGAGGTTCTTTAAGATAGGGTCTCAGTTGATGATCCGTTATATTCAACATCTTCCCTATCCTCTGACTTTTAATCCTGATTGAGTCCATGAACTTTGGAAAGATCTCAAATATCTCTTCCCCTTTTTCTTCTTCTTTTAATTCCTCCAATCTGCTATGTAAAGGTGAACAGTTAGTCTAAAAAATAATCATAAACTCAATACTTACTTCTGAACTAAATGATATTTCTTTTTCTAGTTCGAGATCCTCTTTAACTTCTTCTTCACATGCAATTCCTTGAGTATTGCTCTCAAAATTCTTAAGCTCCTCATCACTTTATAAGGTTTCTACACTAATGTCCATTAGGTATATCTCAGGTTGATATAGCTGCTCCTTTTCCATTTGTGATTCTAAGTAGTCGATCCTCGCTGCCATCTCACCCATTTGGCTTGCCAAGTTCTCGTTTCTAGACGTTATATGCCTTATTTCCTGCTGGAAATATTGCACTGTTATAGGCTTTGTTGAAATTGGAGATTATTAGTAATCACAACATTCATCAATTCTTCCAAAGTTATACCTGAGTTGTGATAAGAAGCCTCTAGTCCATTCAAAAATTGTTGTATGTCCTACAAGCTGTCATAGAAGTAATTATGATGGTTATACCATCCATAACTAAAATTAGGTTGATCAATCCAACCTTGGTTATAGGATTGAGAATAAGAGTTAAAAGTAAAAATTACTTCCATCCATAAATTTTTTTCACAAATACGAAACAAAAAATGAAAGGATCACGAAATAACTGAAAATAAATCAATTATGAACAAATATATATAAAAACCAATTAAAATCACAAAAAAAAACTAAAAACACTGCACTTCCTAGCAACATCGCCAAACTTGACAACGCATCATAATGCTAATCAAAATAAAATAATTAGATTACTACTATAATAGTAGTAAGTTTAGGTCAATCTCACAGAGAGTATATGTAAAGTTGCTGAAATGAAATTAATCAGTTTTTAGGTTAAGGGGGCTTTGGATTTTGAAATAAGAAAATAAAATAAAACTAGACTAATAAAAACAAATTAAAGAAAACATGCAAAATATGATAAAAGTGGAGAATTTACTAGGGACCCGATTCTTTAGTTCAATCTCGGCTTATACCTTAATTAATCATATTTCATTGATTTGTTGTTCTTAAACATCTCTTACCAACTATTGATCGTGGCTTAATAATTAATCCGAGTTTTCCCTTAGATTTTCTTTAATCATGATACGATCGTTAATTAAACATAACCATTGAATAACCTAGGATACGATCTCTAGATTTAATTAGGCAGTAGCATTACAAATTAAAAAATCAATTAATCAAGGCAACAACCACATACGATGTATCATTTAATTTAGGTCATGTTATCCCTAATGATTACGAATCATTAGTTGCTACACATGAATTTTAACTTATTACATTGAAATTCTATCAATAGGTTTGCAAATAAATGATTCAATGAGCATATTAAAATCATATTTTCATAATACCCAATGGGTTTATACACAAATAATTGAACAATAACGAAAATTCGATTATCCATACACAAAAACTCAAATCAATTAATATAGGATAATACAATTAATTTCTAACGAGAGAAAGAAATAACAATAATGGTAAAATACACTTAACCCGGGTCATCGATGTTGATGTCACCTCGGAACTAACCTCGGAACGTCTCGCCCTTCATGGGTCTCTCCGAAGACAATACTTCACCTCCACATTGAATAACCCAGTTGAAGACCACCTTAGCAATGCCTTCTTTCTCTGTCCCAAGTTACCCTCTATTATTCACTGATCCAACAAATTAACTTTGTTTGGCCACAATCCTATTCACATTTTATTCACGCTTGATGTATTGGCCAACAGGTTGGACATGTCCTCCTTTTAGCGCTGCGTTTAACGCCAACGTTTGAATGAAATGTAGACAACTCATCGTTTGCTCCTAGCATTTGCGTTTCTACTGTTTAGACGTTGCGTCTTGGTCTGCTGGTTTCCCATTTGCACTGTCGTTTTGGTTATGGACTGCTTCTTTCTAGCTGCCTTCATCTGCTTCTAGCGCTACCGTTTTGTCTCATTTAATTTCCAACTGTTAATGAACATAATTTTATGCATAATCTATCCAGCTCACGTTATTTTCATTTTTTTTCTTTTAATTTTTTTTCTTGTCTTTTAATTTCTTCTTCTTGCTCTACGAAGACAAGTAAAAATTAACATTCAAAAAATGACCCAAATATCTTGCTTTCCACTCACTTTAACTTCATTGCTTCTTAATTGTGCCTAAAATTACATATGAGTTAAAATGAGTATCTTATGTAATTTCATGTCAATAATCACTAAGTGTTATGGAATAATTTCATGATCAATTAAGCACCTATCAGTTGCCTATTTTCTAGTATTTTCTTCATTTCTATAAATCATAAACTATAGTCACAAAAAGAAAAACCTAATGTTCTTGATTGTTAAAGCATGGGGCTACATATTGAAAAGGTAAGCAGTGTCCCACTTACCTATCCTTAATGCTAACCTAATTAAATATAAATTATTATATTGTTATCTCTAGACTATCCTAGGGTTGATTACTCTCTCACGAGTTATAATCATTAACCCTAATCAGATTATGAAGGTTGCAATCTCTCAATTCATAATATATCCAAAACCCTAATTAGTTTTGAAGTTCTCTAATAAACTATCGAAAACCTATGTAAGATCTCTCTTTGCATGAATTCTCAATTTGATTCAATGCTTCTTTCTATTAAATAATCTAACTCTGGTTAGTCCAATTTAATCATTTTTTATTCGATTCAACCTTTCGGTTTACTATCAAATTATGCAATCACATAATCAACCACAACAAAATCCAATAAACACATAACAATCAAATTGTCATTAATTCAAGAATAAATTCTGAAGGTAAGTTTAGAACATCCTCAACATTTTAAATTCTATTATCAACTGTTCAATCCAATTCTATATAATAATAAAATTAAATATAAACAAGAAATACAATCTAAATGAATGATGGGAGGCAGTAATGACGAGAAAACTCCTGATTCGGGAAGTACATCGAGTCAGCTTCTTCTCCTCTACTCTCTTCCTTCTTCTCTTCCTTTATCTCTCAATGATTTCTCTCTATGACTTCTTAATGTGGCCGATGCAAAAGCTCTCTCTGCCTCTTTTTCTTGTTCTTTAAATATCTTCTTATGTTTTGGGTGACCTTAGGGTTTTTCTTGGGCTTCTATTATACTAGTGGGCCAAATCTAATGCTTCTATCACTATCATCGTGGGGGCTTTTGTTTCAGCTCGGCTATCTCCGAAACTTTTCCGTTCTTTGATTTAGACCATGAAACACTAGCAAATACATCAAGGTTCCTAAAACATATAATATTTAAGCTCAAAGATTTGTACTAACCCATAAAATACTTAAAATATTAATAATTAACAAACAAACACAACTCTAACTTAAACACATACTAAATGGCTGAATCAACAACTAAATACATATCAAACTATGTCTTAAAGCACGATGCAATTTACACTTATCATTTCTTCAATTCTTTTAGCATTTTCTTATCTTCTCTTTCTCTAAGCCTTCTCTTTCTTGCTCTTTGAAGATAACTAAGTGTGATTCTCAAAAAGACAACTCAAATATAGTGCTTTCGACTCACTTTAGCTCTTTCGCATCTGAATTGTACTTAAAATCATATAAGAACTAAAGTGAGTATCTTAAACATTTTGATATTAATAATCACTAAGTGTTATTGACTAAATATATAATCAATTATGCATATATCAACTATTAATGAATTTCAACACCATATCACTAACCAAAGGCTTCAACAAATTTCATGACTTACGAAAAAAAGAGAGAGCCTTTAGACCATTTATACCCAGAGTCTTATTTGGAAGAAGAGCAGAGAAGGCTTTCTCCACTTCAAAATCTATAATAAATGTGATCAATAAATTTGAATCAATTAAAGAAAATTTATTAGTAATAAATGATTGTAGCAATTGAACTAAGAATTGGTAGGTTGATGAGAATTTAAAGAACTTATTAAAATGATCATAAGTGGTCTCTATAAGATCAAACTAAATTGATATAACAAACTCACCTTGTATTGTAAAAGAAGTAATTATATTATAATTCCTTCTTAAGATCACATATTTATAGGCAAAAGAAGCACTTCTGTCTCGATACTTAAGCCATTGAATCCTCAATCTCTACATGAGGAAGGGACAGTTAATCTCAACTACTTGCATATATTTAAATATAGCCTTCTTATCTTCATATTGTAACAAGATATTGGGAGGATCTTGGCAAAGCATTTGTTGCACCTTGTCCATCTCATCTTTAGCTCATGTAATAGTAATTATTCTTTTTTAATAATTTAAGATATCGTTTAGTTTTACTTTTATTTTTATTGTAAATTTTAGTTTAGTTTTTTTAGTTTCTATGTTTTTCAAATAAAAAATTAAATAGAAATTTAAATCCAAATAAAAAGATTTTTTACTAAAATGAAAATAAGAAATCAACAAATAATTTGCAAAATGACCTATTCTAAGATTACGACTTTTTAGCTGTGAATGGTCATATTTGATTTAGGCAACATAGTTGGGCATAGTAAGTTTGGGCCCAATTGATTGATGGCCTTAGTTACTTGTTTGATAGTGGTTTTTCCCCATTTGCTTTCTTCCCCTTGTCTATTGCGTCTTGTGTTTTTCAGTAGAAACTAGAAAGAGAGAAGATGCTAGAGAAGATCGGATTGCCGGCGAAGCCGTCGTTGAGAGGGAATAACTGGGTGGTGGACGCCACTCATTGTCAGGGCTGTACTTCTCAGTTCACCTTCATCAATCGCAAGGTTAATCTTTCTCTTTGTTTTTTTTTGTTTTCTTTTTCATTTCTTCTGATCCGCCTCTTTTTTTTTTTTTTTTTCTATACCCATGTCTCAATATTTGTTCTTTTGTGCAAATAAACTTTGATCCTCATCTGGGTCTTCTGATTTTTCTATTTTTGTAACTTATCCATATGGTTAATCAGGAAACAGGGAGATTTTGACTGAATTTTGTGATCACTCACTTTTCTTTTCTTTTAACTCGTCCTTTCTGTTTACTTAAAAGTATTGGGATCATTTCTGCTAGTTCAAACTCTTGATATAAGAGTTGACCAACTATTGATGGTTTTGAGGAATGGGTTTGCAGCATCATTGCAGAAGATGTGGGGGTTTGTTCTGTGGGACCTGTACTCAGCAAAGAATGATTTTACGTGGTCAAGGTGATTCACCCGTGCGTATTTGTGAACCTTGTAAAAAGCTAGAAGAGGCTGCCCGATTTGAGTTGCGATATGGACAAAGGAACAGGGGTGCGAGAGGTATATTTTTATTCTGCAATGTTTATGTGTTGCACAGTTATGAAATCTGCAGGCATGACAAACATATGCCACAAACCATTTTTATTTTGCAGGGTGCATCTGTACCACCTTTTCTTCAGATGACATTTATCTAACAATTACTTTATTCTGTTAGGAAGTTCAAAATTAATGTCAAGGAATGAGGACGAATTGTTGAATCAGATTCTGGGCAATGACGGAATGGAAACCTCTTCATCTGGATCACACAGGAACACTGATATGATTTCTGGCATTCATAGGGTGGGTAGCAGTACTTTGTGCTTGAATAATCAGGAAGGTACTGTGTTTGATGCTGGGAGAGAATTACCTAGGAGTCATTCTGTTGGAAAACCCAATGAAGTGCATACTGAGTTAGGTTCAATTAGTCCTGGAGAATTACGTCAACGAGCTCTGGAAGAAAAGAAGATGCATAGAATTCTAAAAGGTGAAGGAAAGTCTGAGGAAGCTCTAAAGGCCTTTAAAAGAGGAAAAGAGCTTGAGAGGCAGGCAGATGCTTTGGAGATGTCTATTAAGAAACAACGAAGGAAAGGTTTGTCTTCTGGCAATAGGGCTGAGGATCAGGGTAAAGCTGATACTAAAGAGTCTGCTGAGAGGTGCACACCTCTCACTGCAGTGGGTAAAGGCAAAAATGACTTAATCACTGAACTTCGAGAGTTAGGATGGTCTGATCAGGATCTCCATGATGCTGATAAAGAATCAGCGAAAATGACTCTGGAGGGGGAATTGTCTTCTCTTCTTGGTGGCACTTCCCAAAGAAGTAACCGGCATATTAGCAGTGGTGGCAGTGGTAAGACCCAGGTTATGGAACATAAGAGAAAGGCTCTCTTACTGAAGCGTGAAGGCAAACTTGCAGAAGCTAAGGAAGAGTTGAAAAAAGCTAAACTTTTGGAAAAACAGCTCGAGGAAGTGGAGCTCTTGGGTCCAGATGAAGATTCTGACGATGAAATAACTACTTTAATCCGCAGTGTGGAAAATGATAAACAGGAGGAATTGCTTGTTGGGTACAAGCTAGATGATGATTTTAATTTTGATAAGGTTGTTGGGCCATCTGATAATTTTGTCTTTGATAATGACCCGGAAGTTACAGATGACGATCAGATTGACCCAGAAATTGCAGCCACATTGCAGTCATTAGGTTGGGTTGATGATTTTGATGGTTTAGATAGTGCAATCTCTCAGTCTGTCATTATGGACAAGGAAATGCTGCAGAGGGAAATTCTTTCATTAAAGAGAGAGGCAGTCAATCAAAAACGGGCTGGAAATATGGCAGAGGCAATGGTCTATCTTAAGAAGGCCAATCTGCTTGAGAAAGAAGCTGAAGACCTGAAATCTCAAGAAAAGTCAATTTCAGAGCATCCTTCGGTTAATATCAAACATTCTACTTCCCAAAATATTAACACCAAGAATGATGTTAACTCCAAACTTGCACCCAAAAGTAGATTGATGATTCAGAAAGAGCTTCTTGCTTTGAAAAAGAAAGCTCTTGCTTTGAGAAGGGAAGGAAAATTGGAGGAGGCGGATGAGGAACTTAAGAAAGGTAAGTCCCTTGAACAACAGCTTGAAGAGATGGACTACGCTTCAAAGCTTAATGCTCAACACGTGACTATTGGTAGTCCTGCTTTGGCATATGAGCATCCTGATATTTCTGAAAATGTATCAATTCAAGAAGGAGAAGAGGATGTGACAGAGCAAGATCTGCATGACCCAACTTATCTTTCAATTCTTACAAACTTGGGTTGGCAAGATGAAGATAATCAGCCAGAAAATTGTGCAGCTAATCCTTCTGAAAAAAATGATAATCGTTCTATGAGAAATAGTGAGTCCTTTGTTTCTAAGGCCTCATTGAGTGCTCCTTTGAAAACGCCAAGAAATAAAGCTGAGATACAGAGGGAACTTTTAGGCTTGAAAAGAAAGGCTCTTAAGCTCAGACGTGAAGGAAAGATTGATGAAGCAGAGGAAGTACTTAGTATGGCAAAGCCATTAGAGGCCCAAATGGCAGAGTTGGAAGGATTAAAGAAAGAAATTCAGTATGAACCTCACATCACCGAGGAAGAATTCATTAGTCCCATTAAAAGTGCAGCAGGGGAAGGGGATGCAGAGGATTTCACAGAAAAAGACATGCAAGACCCAGCTATGCAAAATAATTTAGGCATGAAGAATGAAGAGCATGAACCTCTTCCTCCTCAAGGAAAGGTACTTATATCAGGTTCTGTTAGTTTTATGCCTACTGACCAGTCTGAAGTTCCTTCGTCTTTCAGCACCTCAGCTGAAAGACCGAGAAGTAGAGGGGAAATCCAAAGAGAGCTCCTGGGTCTGAAGAGAAAGGCACTTGCTTTTAGGCGTGAAGGAAAAACTGAAGAAGCTGAAGAATTATTAAAGAATGCCAAGGTATTAGAGTCCCAAATGGAAGAACATGATGGCGCAAACAATGATATTCTGCCAAATCCTCATCAAGTTGTGAATCCTGGAAGCACTGAATCATTTTTAATTAAAGAACAGGAGAAGAATGCTAAGAATGCAGTGGGAATGACTGGAAAATCAGACTTGATAGGAGTTGCTCAAAACAAAAGAGTAGTTAATTCTTCCATAAACCCTTCGACACAAGTTGGAATTGAAGAGGATCTTCAAACCAGCAAAGAAGAGCCACTGGTTAATTTAGACGAGAAACTAAATGCTTCTGGTGCAAATTCTGCGTACACATCACGAAACAACCAAAATCCCCTTCACACCGAAGTTTTGGCTCATAAGAAGAAGGCAGTTACTTTAAAGAGAGAAGGAAAATTGGCAGAGGCTCGCAACGAACTCAAGCAAGCAAAGTTGATTGAGAAACGTATGCAAGAACAGATCCCTCAGTCTGAATCTGGCAAGCACGATATGTCATCATCAGTATCTAGCGCTCCTCTTAAGCAGAAAGAACCTGGCATTTCAGATTTGGCTCCAAAATCGTTGTCTGGGCGCAGCCGCTTCAAGTTGCAACAGGAGGCCCTAAGCCACAAGCGACAGGCCATGAAACTACGAAAAGAAGGTCAGATGGACAAAGCAGAGGCCGAGTTTCAGTTGGCCAAGGCTCTTGAATCGCAGTTGGAGGAATTTACATCACAAGATTCCTCAAATTCTTCAGTCCACATGGCAGTACCTATAGATAATTTGGGTGTGGAGGATTTTCTTGATCCTCAACTTCTATCTGCCCTAAAAGCTGTTGGAGTTGTAGATACTAATGCTGCATCTCAAGGTCTAGAGAGAACGCGGCCTGCCCCGAAAGCTATTGGAGTTGAAGATGCTAATGTTGCATCTCAGGGACCTGGTACGGTGAGCCCTCTAAACAGTGAAAATCCTAACCAGGAAAGGATTCAGTTAGAAGAGCAGATTAAGGCAGAAAAGGTAAAAGCAGTGAATTTGAAACGTTCAGGAAAGCAAGCTGAGGCCTTGGATGCATTGCGGCGATCCAAATTGTTGGAAAAGAAACTGAATTCCCTGTCTGCGAATTGAGGAATAAAAGATGTTTCAAGATTATTTCGCCTTCAAATTGTCAGATGAGGCCTTTTGAGAGAAGATTGTATGAATATACTTGACATTCTTTGTGTCATTGTATAGCAAATATATTGATGGTGAACTTCAACATTGTTTGAAGTTGTAGCACAGATAGGAATGTAAAGTGAATTAGCTTTTTCAATTTGACATAGTATTATCGAAGTGAACGGCTGGCCTCTCCAATTCTTGATTGTTAACAATGATGGCATGTTACACGCTGAGAATTTATCTTTAAGATATTTAAATTTTGCACCTTTTCAGTTTATCTTAAATTTCCTAGGTTGACCGACATGCAGTGTGCCTTGTTTTTCTTTCGTTAGCCACTGTAATTGGTTCCAAGGAAGGAAGCTGTGCAAAGCGAACGATACAACAGCCAACTTAGCAATTAATCTAGCTCATAAAATTATTAAATGGAAGGGGTATAAAAGAAGTCAGCAGCTGGAAATATTAAACACCAACAAAAATCAAGTCTTCTTTAGTTTTCTCTTCATTTTTCAGCTGGTAAATTTGTAAATGTATCATTTCTCTCCTGCAAGTGAAATTTTTTTTCATTTCTTTTCTCAATAAATTGTGAGAAAATTGTGGAGATTAACAATCCCAAAATTTTCCAAACCCTTAGCACATAAATAGAATTTCAGTTATAATTACATGCCTTTTATTGTGATTTTTAGTCATCCTATACTAGTTCACAGTTGAATTGTATGTTGTAATTGTTTAGGACAACAAATTGAAGTCTAGAAGGAGATTAAAATAGAGAAAAGGTGACTCAGAAAGTGAAGGAAAAAAAAAATGAGATAAGAGAAGAGGAGAGGGTGAAGAATGCAATTTTGAAAATTTGAAGTTATATTAAGGAGTAAACTAGTAAATGAAAATTTTAAGAGTAATATTGGAATTTACTTCCAAAAAGGTTTTTTTTATTAATATAAATAAGTGAAGGTAAAATAAGACTTTTAATAGTTAAGAATATTTTAGTAATTATGTTAGTTAGGTCATTAAGGATATTTTTTATAATTAAGAAGCAAGTAGAAAAATGAATAATGTTGGATTATTATGTGTAATTAGGTTGAAAATTTTTCTTAAATTGGTCTGATAAAATTTTGTAATCTCTAGGTCTGAAGAGCAGATTACGGAGTAAATTGGACTATCAATTAGTTGAATATGAAATTCAGGTAAGGGTAACCTTAGACTATACTCTTAAAATAGCGTATTGTTTTGTTATTAATAATTTATTTTACAGCAAATCATATTTTGAATTAGTAATTAATTAAATTAATGATTAATAGTTACATATATGAATTATGTTTATTTATTTAGCAAATAATTAGCAAAGTACAAGGTATTTCACTTTTATATTTTGTTACGTATTATAATGTGTATCGCTTGTTAATTCGGCAAAATAGAGATCGACTAATAATAGGTTGTGAACAAATGATGTAAATCAAGAATTTGTAGCTTGCTTAGGATAAGCTACATTCGATGATTATAGATTGAGAGTGATGACTAGGTATCTATCCATAGAGCAAGTATTGGGGCCATCATGAGTCTAAAGGATGTCCTACGTTGATGGTTAGGTACCGGAGTGGTACTGGGATATCTTGTATTAATGGCTAGGTATTGTAGTGGTACTAAAGTATCAAATTAGATTAAGAAATTAAGGTACCATGTGCTGATATTTATATATCTAATTACGTTTTCATTTAGTGAGAGATTATGATGAGTAGAGATAAGCTAGTAAACCATTAAATGTAAGCCTACTAGGTTAAGTAGAGCCAAGACAATTTAGTTAATTATGAGATAAAACATAAATAGCAATATTAGTCTTAATCGTTGCAGACATAGTATGGCAGCATTGGTAAAGCTAAGAGCATTGGATGTGAGATTGAAGATTGATTATGTGAGTAATTTATTGGCGACATTATAGGTTCAACTATATTTGGGAGATAAGATTAAAGAGGAACAAGCTAAGGATTCTTATCTGATGCGAATAAAAGAGAGAGTGTAATAGAGTTGGGGGGACTAACTTTTTAGTAAGAGCAGAAGGAGTGTTAGTGATTGGGACATAAGTTTGTGTGCCAGATGCAAATGTATTACAAAAGGAGATTTTCAAGAAAGCTCATAGTGCACTATATGCTATGCATCTTGGTACTACAAAAATGTATCAGAACATGAGACCTTAGTATTGGTGGCCAACACTAAAGAAAGATGTAGCATAATTTGTATCAAGGTATTTAACCTGTCAGTAGGTCAAAACAAAGCATTAGGTAGTAGCAGGAAAATTAAGACTCTTAGTTATTCCATTGTGGAAGTGGAAGAAAATTATAATGGATTTTATGGTAGCATTATCGAGGACCAAATGTAGACATGATTTAGTTTGGGTGATTATGAATAGATTGACCAAATCAGCTCATTTCTTACCTTACAACAGACAGAATCTTTGGACAAACTTGCTAAGTTATATGTTGATGATATTGTGAGGTACATAGTTTCAATGTCTATTTTCTCATACCATGATCCATGATTTACTTCCCGATTCTGTATAAGTTTACCAATAGGTTTGGGGACTAAGTTAAATTTTGAGTACTGCATTTGACCTTTAGTCAAATAGATAGTCAGAGCGTACTATTCAAACATTAGAGGATATGATGAGAGCTTGTGTGTTGAACTTTAAGGCAATTGGGATGGATATCTACATTTTATGGAGTTTGCATATAACAATAATTATCACTCTAGCATCAACATGACACCATTTGAAGCATTGTATGGAATGCACTGTAGAGATTCAATATGTTGGGATATAGTGGGTCCTAGATTGTTAGAGAGACCGAAGTTAGTTCAGGAGATGATGGACAAAATATGGGTAATAAGGTAATGCTTAAAGGCAGCTCAGGATCGATAACAGAATTATGTTGATCAACATCATCGGGTTATAATATTAGAGGTATGATATTTCTACGGGTATCACCTTGGGGGAAAATTTTGAGGTTTAGTAGGAGAGGGAAGTTGAGAGTCTCATATACATTAGGCTATATGAAATTGTACAGTATGTGGGGTTGTTAGCTTATAAATTAGCATTACCAAAAAAATTATCATAAATTTATGATGTGTTTCATATGTTGACGTTGAAATGGTGTCGATCGAATCCTAGAAGAGAGGCGACTTGGGAGGTAGAGGACAAAGTTTGATATGAGTATCCTCATTAGTTTTGATCCTTAGGTACACAATTTAATTTCAAGGAAAAAAAATTTTTAAAGGGGAGAACTGTAAAGCCCATAAAAGGAATCCACTTCTTATTACTATGTTGGAAAAGTGAAGTGGGTCCAACCAAATATAAAAGATGCCAAACATTGAATCTAATACGATAAACATTGATTTAATGAATATCCCAAGCACATATATATTGCACTTGGTTTTTTTAGGTTATATATCAAAATTAAAGCACATATATATTACATTTGGTTTTTTTGTTATATCTATCAAAAATAAAGTGAACATGAGGATACATTTTCTTTCATTATATTTAAAATAATTTAATGATTTAAAATTAAGTAATAATTTATTTATAAATTTAATTTATGACTAATTAATTTTTTTAATATAAGGAATGAGAATATTTTAAGAACATTTATTTTAAGAACATTTAACAATGGAGTTATATTACTAACCTTTCATAATGTCTTTTAGTTTCAATTAAATATAAAGTACCATCTTTACTTTAAGATTGATTTAATAAAAACAAATAAAATTTTGTTATTTTAAATTTTATTATTATGATTTTTAAAAATATGGTTGACATTTTGATATAAAATTACAAATTATACACTACAATATATTGAAAGAATATTTTGTAATTTTTAAAAAATTTAAGAACTATTTTATAAATTTAAAAAATTACCCAAAACTGTACGATCGGTACCGAAAATCAAATTCAGTACGAATACTGATACAGTATCTGTTAGACCCCTAAATTGTAATAGCAAAATTGTGTAGACATTGGCGAGCCTTGAATAGTGTTTGACACATGGAATAACGAAACAAGGCAATGACTTGCGAGGAGGCAAAGACAAAAAGGGGCAATGTTAAACGTTGCCATTCATTGGTACATATTGGCGGAAATCTTCGACAAGATGCTAGATTCAGATGTGAAACCAAAAAAAGGCTTGAGATAGACATCAGGTGGAAGGTTAGCTAGCTCATACACATGACGGGAATACGCGAGAGTTCCAAGGTGACTTTGAAAGTAGATCAAACATGGTGTGAGTTTTAGGATAGTTTTAGACATTGTATGAGCTGACTTGACTAAGGCTAAGTTTTTGATGGATTAAGGACTTAGTGTGTGCTCAAGTGGACGGACTATAGCTAATAGTGTTGGCTTGGGTAAGCATTGGATCAGACTAGTGTGATATTAGCTTGGATGACTCATCATCAACGGATAGAGATGAGGAGATTTTGGATGATGTGATAGATAAGATCACAGTGAATGAACATCAAATTTAAGAGATAAAGATTATGTTAAAGGATCATCTAAAGGTATAGGAGATCCTCGTGGATATGGATAATCATTCCTAGATAGTATAATCTTTTATCTTGTTATTATGATGTAGCTTAATCCTATCAGATGGAGTCCTAATTGGATTGAGATGTCATCTACTATTTAGTTTGATGTAATTTGATAAGGATAAGATTGTGATCTTAACTAGTAGATTTCTACTAGGAGTCTAACTTATTCATCTTGAAGTGCCTATAAATAGTTCATTTGAGCCTTACTTTTCTCAATAAGAAGTAGGCAGTGAGTGTGGGAGACACTTAAAGATTGAGAGAGTATTCCTTTATATACTTTGAAGTAATGAAGGTTGGCTTTTAAGCTGTATCTCTTTCTCATGTTCTTTTGTTGCTATGATTTTTTAATTCTTTCGTAGTTTTCTTGTAAGGGTGTGAGAGTGAAACATTATGAGGGTCGTGAGGCGTTTGAGAATAAGTAGGTTGGTCGAAGATCATAGGACAAGGCTGAATCTTGTTTTAATGGAGCTAAGTGAGATTGTCATGCAAAGGAGTTGGCGCATCTTGTGGGACAAGTTCGCGCTTGAAGGAAAACCTTTGTAAGAGTATCATTACCTTAAAATCTTAAATGTTCCACTGTGCCAAATACCGATAATAACTTTACTCTCCTTTCCAATGTCCTCACTGTTAAGCTCTCTCCATACTTGTATGCATAATCTAGAGCTAAGATTACCTTCACGAGTTGAAGATTTACCAAGGATACCTAGGGTAGTGTACTGACGACCAGATCCTCCTCAAGCTGAAGTAAGTGTTCCTTACCTATATTTCTTTGTGTTGATAATGGTAATATTATGTTGTAACTAAATGCAAAGAAAAGAAAAAAGAGCTAGTGAAGAGCGAACCCACAAAGGACAACATCGAAGAGGAGGCAATGTTGCAATAGAGAAGAGACAATATTGCAGCGGAGAGGAGGTGACGGTAGAGAGAAGAGTGGAGGCTTGTGGTGAGGAGACACTGATAGAAAGAGAGTGGAGAGAAGAGTGAGAGGATAATCAACTGACAGAGAGGAGAGCTTTAGATGACAATGACGCGATAGTGAAGAGTTCGGTGAAGAGTGAAGACATTGAAGACTCCTCACTCTCAAAGATTGACAACTGATAGGATTAGATTTTAGGAAAAATTAAGCTTTTTGCAATTTGCTCCTAGAATTTCTTTAATTTTTTGTTTCAAACCGATAACTTACTGGTATTTCAGTATTGATCAATACTGACCGTTACCATTTCATTCAACCAATAGTAGCTGATATTTGTATTTGGTATGAAATTATAACTTCTAGTAGTATTTTCTGTCGTACTAGTTGGTATCAGCTGAAACAGTACTGTATGTTAGACTCTAATGGTGTATTCGATACTTTTGAAGTACAGAGAAGAGAAGAATAATAAGCCAACTTGTTTGTATTATTAACTCTTTAAATCCTTTAACAAAACAACTGATTACAACTCTTTTTATAAGCCTAAACATCATATGAAAACTCTAGAAATTTGTATAACAAAAAAAAAAAACAGAATTCTAATCGGCACAGTTAATTATAATCATCCTCCACTAAAACAACCATAACATTTTAAAGAGAAGTCCAAATGACTTGAAACTTTCACTAACTAGACTTAAAGAGCTTTAAATGCATAAGATACACACCTAAAATGACCAACTTTTGTCCCTTCAAATTCTCTCTTAAATCAGCCTTAAATTCTGTCCACTACAAACACTTTAACTATTGGACCATATTAAGTTTAGATTTCCAACATCCCTCTTAAACTTAATTATTTTCTTTCTTGTATCTTGAGCAACTTCTTGAATTTTTTAAGATTTTGATTGACATTGTTTTTGTGAATATATCCACTACTTGATCACGAATCACTCACCACATGATTCATCTCCACAACACCATCTTGCACATGCTTCCGTATGATGTGAAAACGCACATCAATATGCTTGCTCCTTTTATGATGCACCAGGTTCTTTGCCAATTCAGTCACTGAGTTGTTATCCAATCAAATTTCTATTGGCTTCTCTTAAGAAAAGTTCATCTCCTTTAGTAACTTACGTAGCAATAAGGAGTGACATATGTATGAAAAATGTGGCAATATATTCTACTTCACAGGTTGACAAAAGTAACTATAGTTTTTTTTCTTCAAAATCTATGTAAATGCCATGTTTCTTATGAAAAATACAAAACCCATAGTGCTATCTCTATCATCCATATCTCCACTACAATCACTATTAAAATATTCAATAAGATCAAACTCATTAGTATAAGAGTGAAATAAGTCATGAGATAATGTACTTCTAATATAATGAAGAATTTGTTCTATGGCTTTTCAATGTGTCATTATTGGCTCCTCTATGTACTGGCTTACCAAGCCAACTCCATATGCAATATCTAGCCTTATGCATATAAGATAACACAAACATCTAACCAAACTTCTATACAATACTGCGTCAACTGCCTTGCCTTCATCATATCGGGATAATTTCGTACTAGTCTCAACTGGGTTGCTTATAGGATTACAATCTTCCATTTTAAACTTTTTTAATATCTCCTTTACATATGTTTCTTGAGACACAAAAATTTAAAATTTATCTTGTCTCACTTTTAATCAGAGAAAATAAGACATGAATCCTAAATCTATCATCTCAAACTCCTTAGTCATTTCCAACTTAAACTTCTTAATCATTTCTTTACTATTTCTCGTAAAAATTAAGTGATCCATAAAATATGCATCTATTCAGGTGTTCCATGTTCTTAGTGCTTGCTTCAACCTGTACAACGCCTTTTTCAACATCAACAAATTGTTCTCCTTACCGGCTTTTACATATCCAAGGGGTTGCTCAATGTAGACGTCTTCTTCAAGCACTCCATTTAGAAATGTTGAATTCACATCCATTTGAAAATTGTTCCACTTGTTTTGAGCAGCCAATGAAATTAGTAGCTGAATAGTTTCCATTATTGCAACTGAGGCAAATGCCTCTTCATAATTAGTCCAGGCTTTTTGGTTATATCCTTTTGCATCTATTCTCGCCTTGTATCTCTTAATTTTGCCTTACGCATTCATCTTCTTCTTGTAAACCCACTTCACATTAATGGGCTTATGAGTTTCGAGTAATTTCATAAGTTCCCAAGTTTCATTTTTTTCAATTTCTGTCATCTCCTCTTATATCACAGCTTGCCATTTCTCATCTTTTACGACTTGCTTGAATGTCATGTCATCCATATCAGCCAAAAAACACACTAAGCATAATTCATTTGTTGCCTCGTATAGGTCTCGTAAGCTTCTTATTTTTGGTGTTCTTAGCTCATCTTCATCATCGGATAAAGTTGAAGATGGTCCAGCTTATGTTGTTGTCGATGTAGTTGTGTTTGTTGGTGTGAAAATTGTTGTTAATGCTACTTATTTCACTTCTTCATGAGTCATTTTCTCCATGGAACTCTAATTCCATATGCTTTCTTCATTGACGTGCATATCGCAAGTCACAAGTTATTTTTTTGTAAAGGGATTATAAAGATTATACGCCTTAGACCTTTCATCATAGTCGATAAAAATAAGCTTCTTACTTTTGTCACCAAGCTTTGTACGCCTTTGATCCAGAATGTGAGCATAAGCCACACTTCTGAACGCCTTCAAATGTGGCCACTGATGGTTTAACACCACACCATGCTTATTTTGGGGTAACATTATCCAAATTTGTTGCTAGACACTGATTCTACAAATACACCACACATCTTACCGCTTCAGCCCACAATCCCTTTGGCCTGGTTTTACTTTTTAGCATGCTTCGAACTATGTTGAGTATGGTCTAATTCTTTCTCTCTGCTAGTCTATTTTGTTGAGGTGAATAAGGAGTTGTTAAGAACCTTCTAACGCCATTCTCTTCACAAAAATTTACAAACTTTGTTTTATGTAAATTCGCCACACCTGTCGAACCTTAAAGCCTTTATGCGCTCACCACTCAAGTTTTCAACCAGCACCTTAAATTTCTTAAAAACAGAAAATGCTTCTAATTTCTCCTTTAAAAAATAAAACAAAGTACTCCGAGAATAATCATCAATAAAAATAATAAAGTAATAGTACTTACCAAGAGAGTTAGGAGTTAATGGACCAAAAATATCGGTATGAACAAATTCAAACACCTTTTTCGCACAATATCTTGCTTTTTTTTGGAAAAGAATACCTTGTAAGTTTTCCTAACATACAACCTTCAAAAAACTTATCTTAGTGGTCTATGTTAGGCATACCATTCACCACTCTTTTATTACCAATTGTTTCAAAATACCAAAATAAAGGTGCCCAAACTGCAAATGCCATATCCAAGTTTTATCCTCTACACAAGTCTTTAAACATCTTGCTTGTACATTAACCAAGTTCAACTTAAACATGTGGTTTTTGGTCATTTCTGCTTGGGCTATCAAATAGTTATTTTGGTCCCTCAAATAAAGCATTCGATCTTTCATAAAAATTATGTAACCACATTCCAACAATTGACCCAAACCTAAAATATTGCTCCTCATATCTAAGACATAATAAACATTAGGAATAAACCTCTCACTTCCATCTTTAGATTGAATAAGAATTTTACCTTGGCCTTTGACTTTCACTTTTAAGGCATGTCCAAATAATATATGAACATCCATAATCTCTTCTATTTTGGTAAAAATGTACATGTAGCCACACATATGGTTGCTCGCACCAATGTCCAAATACCATACAGAACACATTTGTACCCTTGTAATATAATTGGACACACACTTAGACTCTTTCATTATTAAAATTTCAAACTCACTTCTAAGTGTTTGTAGGTGAGCTTGTTTCACTTGGTTCACACCTTTGTATGCCTTTTCAAGAATCTCCTATGCCTACTTTGATGTTGATGCGCTCGCAATCTTCTCAAAACTAGATTCATTAACTACTTAAAAAAGGAGGTAAAGTGCGGTTTTGTCTTTCATATAAGTCCCTTTAAATGTGTTTATCTGATTCACCAACATATTACCCATTGTTACTTGTCCATCGTAGCCATTATCGACTACTGGTTGACTAGTAGGCACACTAGTTGACCAATATGACACATTAGTCGACTAATACATCAAGCAATATTACAAACAACTCATGGTATATCAAATTTAATAAATTTAACTTATATAAATTAACCACTAACCTATATAGGTTGACCAATCACCCCAAAAACATGATTTTAATAATTTTAAATGCTCAAACCAATTTGCTTAATCTAATTATTATTTAAACACTTCTCCCACTTTTTTATAACGACAAAACACTTATGATATCAAAGAATAATAATAAAATTAAACATAAAACTAACTATGAAGATAATGATGAACTTAATTCAATATCAAGAATAAAAAAGATATTCAATATCAAAGAAATGTCTATACATGTAAATAACTTAAATTTTTTTGAAGCATAGCACATAAAGTGCAGGAATAAAAACAACAAAAATACTCCCCCTGAATTTCATCACTCTCCCTAAATCTAATATCACTACTCCTTCCACACCACCCCCCCGGGCGCTTTTTTTGAATCATCAAAATGAAATTATTATTAAAAAATGCATAATATAAAGTGTTACATGTCAAGCTAATTTGGTTAAAAGAACAAAATGAATTTGATCGAGATTGGTAAGCTTATTAGAGAAAGAAGGCCACTGAATATTTAAATAGTCAAAGTAATTGATCAATTATGAAAGAAACATTCCTAATTGTGTCTAATTTTGAAAATTTCCTAATTTTGGTATTGTTCCTACAAGCTTAATTAAAACAACAAGGGCAAGTTTTGATAAAATTAGTGATTGGAATTGTAATAAATAAAAGCATAATTGCATGTCTAATAATCAATTTAAGAAAAAATATAATTTTGAAAAACCCCAAAATTTTAAAATAAAAATATGGAAAATTCCCAAAATACCAAAATTTTATAAAATCAATATATTTAAAAATGAAACAACCTTCACTCGTTTTACAATTTTAGTATGAAAGCATCAATTTAAAAAGATAATTTTTAATTAAAAATTGGAAATTCCCAAATTTGAAATTTAAGAATTACAAATTGTCAACTTGATATAATCCAATGAGATTTTATGACAAGGAAATGATTTTTTTAAAATAGAAGAATGAATTTTTTAAAGGTCTTAAAAGATTTACACAACTAAAATGAAACATAGAAGAAAAGAGTATAAATAGAGATGCAATAATGAAGGATGGTTGACCATAACCAATATGTGTGGTCGTTTAAACCTAGAAATCAACTATAGTACAAACTCATTAGAATAAAGGCTTTTAAAGAAAATGTCTTATTAGTCAACCATTGAAGTATATTGGTCTACCAGTAAGGGTAGGTGATCGATTAATATATGGATCCAATCTCAGATCAAACGTACTAGAAAGAGAAAAATTCTTGGGTGAAGTGATATTTGTCAACCACAAGAGGACAATGGTCAACTAAGATGTTTAAGTGGTTGGCTATATTAGCAACCAAACGATTAACAAACTCATTAAAAAGAAAAAGGGGATAAATTTTGAAGATAATGGTAAACTAAACTAAGATATTGGTCTACCAATTGACCAAATAGCTTAAGAAACTATTTTTTAGACTAAAATTAAAGCATCAAAACACTTTAAAGTATTGGTTATATCAATCAAGAAAGATAAAAAACATTAAAAAAGACTTTAAACATATAAAATCATGACGAATTCTCCTCTATTATCATCATTCATTAGTTTAGAGAAAATATATCCTAATTGGTATAATAGTCAACAAGTTTTAAGCTAATATTCCTATTTGCACATAATATCTAAATTTATGTCCATAATATACCAAAGGAATATTCATCCTAACATTCATCGCTAGGAATTTAGATCCCAACCAAAAAATAAATACAAGATGTCAAATAATCCTAAAAAAATGAATAATTACCTCTTGTTGAACATTAACTATAAGTTGGTTTGAATGACTATTCCTCTTAAATTCTCAATCTACTAGTGGCATCTCATCCTTCTCATCTTTCTCACTTAGTTCACTAATTTTAAAAGTTTTGATGGTTAATTTTAGGAGTTAAATCTCCATATCCTATAACAACATCTTTAAGACTTTGTTAAAGGAAAAAAGGCTAGATTCATCAAGATAGAAAATATAAATACTTAAAAATAAATCTCAATTTAATAAATATAGACCATTTGCTCTTCCTTTTTTATAAACCTTACAAAATAAGGTAATAAATTTGTTTTAGGAACTTAAATAAATTTGGTTCCTTGGTTGTTAGATTCATTTTTCTTTTCAACCAAAATTTCTCCTTGCCATCCTTTGTTTGATAAGGAAAAATATATCAACATGTCCAAAATTACCACAAAAATGACATTCTATGTTATATGAGTATTGATGATGCAAAATGCATTGCCTAGAATTTTGTGTATGTATTAATATGAGAAAGTTTTTTTAGAAATTAAAGGTCTTGAATAGTATTCTAGGATGGTGAAAAGTCTACCAATGATTATATATATGATGCTATGAATGATGACTTGATCCATACCCCTTTATGATCTAAAGGGCTATGAGTGGATTTATATGTTATCATAGAAATTATGCCTATTGATCTCTATGCCTAGGTTGTAAGCCATATATGAAAGCATGATCGTTACTTTTAGGATTAGTCCAAGTAGATGTGGAATCTGCATACATATGGTTGGATGTAGATGCTCTATACTTATTTGTCACATTAGGAAAGAGTTCTTTACTATGCAAATATTTTCCCTTAACGCATATGGTTTTAGAATTGCCTTCACTTCCATGGTTATATACTATTTCATGCCTATCATTCGAATTAATTTGAGCTCCTAGCATGTTGTCTATTTTTCAATCCCTTTAGAAAACTTATTCATTAAGGGAATCTACTTTCTTTTTCAATGTTTCATTATTATTCCTTAATGCATTTAAGTCACGATTGTTATTAATAATTTGAATTTTTGATACTTTAATGCTATGCAATTCACTTTTTATCTTTTCATGCATATTTATACATGCATCTAACTCTTTTTGAATTTCTTTGAGTTTGGAAGACAATTTCTTCCTTTTTTTACTGGTGGTTTCTAAACTTTTAACTAATTCGTCATATGTCAAGTCAATATCATTATCACACAAGTTAAGGTTAGATGTTATCTCATCATCGTCTATAGCAGTAAAATGCATAGGAGCTATCTCTTCTTCTGAATACTCATTTTTAGATTCACTTGTGTCATCTCAAGTCGATGCTTTAAGTGCTTTCTTCTTCTCATTCTTCTCCTTCTTGTAATTTCTTTTGAACTTTTCATTATCTTTAAGTGGAGGACATTGTGGTTAAAGGATTTATTGTTGGGTTCGTGTTTTGTGTACCGGGGCGAACTCGGCCCAGCGTACCCCAAGTTGGCACGCGACCACAACTTTCAAAGGTATTGTCCTCTTTGGTACTCGAACTCGAGATCTCAAGGTTTTGTTGCATTTTAAATGCATGCCTCTTACCATTGAGGCTCAATGGTAAGAGGCGTGCATTTAAAATGCAACAAAACCTTGAGGTCTCGAGTTCTAGTACCAAAGAGGACAATACCTTTGAAATTTATGGTCGCGTGCCAACTTAGGGTACGCTGGGCCTAGTTCGCCCCGATACACAAAACACGGACCCAACATTTATGTTTTAAATTAGGATTTATTCTTCAAATCACTTTTACCTTCCTTGAAGTCTTGGAGAATTTCTTCTTCAAAAAGTTTTTAGTGATTAGGACAATGTTTTCTTCATTACTTTCATAGGTTCATCTCTTCCTCATCACTCAATCTTCTTTTAAGGCTTTGAATGCTAAATTATTTTTCTTTATGAGAGTCATTTCTTCTTGTGCCTTTAAGAGGCTTATTCTGTATGTATGAAGACATCCAATGCCCTCCTCTAATGGTAGCATTATTAGATCCTTGGCTTGTTATGTGACCATCACTTTAGCTTGCGATGTTTTTGGAAGTGACTTGATTAACTTTCTTACCATTTCATATTAGTATAGGTCTCTCTAATATCTTTAAGAGCATTAATAATATCAACAAATATAGTATACATACTAGATATGCTTTCCTCATACTTTATTTGAAACAATTCATATTGATGTATTAGCACTCTTACTTTTCTCTCCTTTACTTGATTGGTTCCCTTATATGTAACTTTTAAAGTACGACAAATTTCATGAGCCATTTCACACGTAGAGGCCCTATTAAATTCATTTCTTCCCACTGCATAAAAAAGGATGTATGTTGTCTTACTATTAGGGGAAACTATTATATGATCTTTAGGTTCCCATTATTTCTTTAATTTAGGTACCTTTTATTATCTAAAATTTTATAGGAATAAAGTGACCATTTGAAACTATTTCCTATAGGTTTACACTTTCAGCAATTAAAAAGAATCTCATCTGGTCTTTTTGATAAAGGTAATCATTTTTATCAAAGGAAGATGGTCTACTAACACTTTGTCCCTCTTGATTGTATAATGATGATGATGCTCCTAAATATGCCGTTATTATCTATGCTATAGGATTTTGATAGAAATGGTAGCCTAATAGACCCACTCTGATACCAATTGTTAGTCCTTAATGACATATAAGGGGTGGAATTGTGTGTTTGTAAAATCAACAATTTTTCTAGCCAATAAAATCAATTCAACAACAATCAATATACAAATAAATGGATTTCTTTACATAAACGAACCAAATAATTGAATAATAAATTAAAGAGTATAAGGAAGAGAAAATACAAACTGATTTACAATGTTTGATAAATAACCTTTGCTTAGATCAATTACCAAGACTTTTATTAGAATTCCATTATAATCTTCTTTTAAGTTAAAGAATCTCCTCTCTTTCAATAAAAAGGAACATTCCTTACAATCTTCTTGAAAAGGAACCTATTCCCATTTAGAATACCACTAATTATAATGTCCAACACACTAAAAAAGGATTACAACTCAAAATTTTATCACTTATTCAGTTTATAACTTCAATGAAAATCAGTCATCTAAATATAAGAAAATGATGCCCAAGTAATTGAAAAATAGATAAAAATGTGTATAAAATACACTCAAATGCTTATTAACACTAAAGCTTGTGATAAAACGCCTATTATAGTATTTTTGGACCTTCTTAGTCATTACAACTAAGAACTAGCCATTAAAATGGCTATATACAAGACATTGGTCAATCTATATAGCATTTTGGTCCACTAGTATACATTACAAGCATTAGATTCACAGTCATTGGAAAATTAGTTGACTTGTAGGCATATTGGTTAACCAATACATAAACTAATATTATAGTAAACTTACAGTACATTAAATTTAATAATTTTAACTTATATTAATTAACCATTGACTTATATAGGTATACCAATCACCTAAAAAATGATTTTAACAAATTCAAACACTCAAAAATAATTTGCTCAATTCATTTATGGTTTAAACACTTCCCAAAATATTTCTTAAAGAGTGATTGAAATATCAAAAGGTTTTTCTATTAAAAAAATATTTAATGCCTCATGATGAATAGTGAAATAAAGTGCTTATGCATGGTGAGCCTCTTAGAGCATCAAATTAACAAAGGGAGATTACAATTAATATTACAAACTAAGGAATGACTTGGCAAACCTTATTCTTCTTTTGTTCTTGGTTTGATCTTCATTTCAATAATTGTAAACTTCAACTTCTTTTTATCAACTTCATACCCTATCTTCTTGAGTTTATGAATTCATTTTTTCCTATATTGCTTTTCATCAAAATAATAAACTTATTAGTAGTAATTATGTTTTGATATCATCAAAACACCTATCAGAGCCTTAGTAGTTTAGCAGTTATAGTGAAAGAGAATAAGATATTAAATAGGATGTTATTCTACATATCTTATACTATCTATTGTGTGATATTTATAATTATGTTGCATCTTTAATAACTTAAGTTATGAACATTTTTGCAAGATTAATGTTGGAATGTAAATGCTTGTGGAAAATATATAATAATGTTGTCATGCTATAAAGATGACACAATAAATTGATTCAATATAGTTCTAAACAAAGATCATTGACTATATGCAATATTATCGTTATACATTCCGATTGTATGTCTAAGAGCTTTACAATGATCCTAGCATATGTCTTCAAATTATTACAACCCTATATTTAGTTGAAAAGTAATTAAACCATCAATATGGTTAGTGTCATGTTTGAGAATTACTAATTCATCACCTAAAACACAATTTAACACCTCAAAAGACAATTTTTCACCTACATTTATACTTTATTATCTTCTACAACTAGCTTTAAGATTAATTTTTACTTTGTTATGAACCAAAATCTATTTCAATGTACTTTAAAGCTTTGTGTTGGGTAGAAGTAGAATCTTTATGTTGAGTATCTTGCTCCTACAATTGTTACAATGCTATGTTTGGCATATGCTTTCACCTAAGCTCTCTTAGTTTAAAAAAAGGATAATAAGCATTAGGATCATTTAACTTAAAGCTCCTCTTCATTCTAGGCATTGATTCCAAGATTGTTGGTTATTTGCAATAGTTGCTGATGAAGCAGGTTGACCACTTGCATTTGAATGTATAATATGATTAATGTTAATATATTAGAAAAAAAAATTGATGTACAAGTTAATTGTTCCTAACATCAATTTTAGGATGGTTAACTAGTTTACATGTTATTTTTTTGTGTCTAGGTCTTTTACATTTTCCACGTACTTAAAGTTGGTCGAGATTTTGGTATTTTTTATTACTAACTTTCTTTGGTTCATTTTTGTCTTTCCTTATATTCTTGTTTGGTCTATCAATCACTATTCTTTTCTCCTATTGATTTACTTCTTCCTAATTTTTTTGTATCCAAAACATTATACCCTTAATTAGCTGTAATAGGCTTTGTTATTGCTTTAACGAACCCTAATAGGTTCCCGTACCTTATAGGTGTTATCCCTTCTTAAGTGCACTACATATGTATCATCCATGTTATTGACTTCATATACCATGTCCCTATTCCAAATGACTCTCCTTTTTATTACACTTAGTTTATTCTTATTTAGTTTCTTCATTATTTTAGGTGTAAAGTTGTCTTTCTATTGAATTACTTGCTCCTTCAACTTAAAATGCTTCTTCATTATCCATTTCCTAATAGTCTCTCACATGATGGTGATTGGTCTTTCCCTATTTGATAGAATCTATGAGTTAAATATCTCACTCATTAATTTCCATAATTGGAAAATTATATTTAGTGCTTTAAAATGCCCTACTTTAAATTTTCTTGGGATATTATATAAAGTCCTCCACAAATGATGGTGCTAATTTATTCAATCTAATCAGCCTCTCTTAAATTCTTGTGGGAATTTTTTCTATACACAATTCTAAGAATTTTAACTAAGATCTTTGTCTTTCTATTTTGATATTCAATTATTATATATGTTGTAAACATCCTATATATAGCAAAGGGAAGTATGTTAGTTTTGAGTCTTATGAGTCCTTAGAAAGATTTAAAAAATAAAATAAAATATGATTTAAAAAAGAAATATTGAAGCAAATTAAATATCTTTTGCATATTTAAGATCATTGTAATCCTAAAACAATCTCTTAACCCTAATCCAACTTCCAATTACTCAATAAACCAGGTCCAATTTCCAATATTCTTAACCTTCATAATTGCCATTGTAATTGGATATATGCCACGGGTTTTGTTAATTGTTATTACAATAAATAGTTAACCCTAATACTTATTATTTAAGAAGCACTAATCCATACCAATTATTGGTCTTCATTCCTTCCACCCCTCATTCACTGTATGGGAATATATGTACATTTTTTTAAACGCTATTTTATTTCTCTCTTGAATTCTTTTGATTTATAACTCAATCTTGGAACCTAGAGTTTTACCCTTTAACTAATTGATGTAACCATTCAACTTTACATATTCATTGTATTGTTCTTGTTGGGACCCGATCCGGGAATCGGATCCTAACCGAAAAAACGGAACGGAAAAACGAAAAATCGAAAAGCGAGAAATCGCTAGTCGGAATACAAATCGCATCATCGGAGCGAAACGAATAATCGGAAAATTGTGCATCGGAAATACGAATAACAAAGCGGAG
>JANZLD010000002.1:60651523-60669993 GCA_026413575.1 Erythroxylum carthagenense
TTAAAAATAAATTTAGAGTTAAGAGATAGGTATATGGTGATGTATGCAAATTTGAAAGAACGATTAAAGTGATAGTTAGAGGAATAAATGAAGAAAATACAAAAGTTAGAAATGCAGGCAAATTGACAGTGAAGAAGTGCAGAAAATGTGATGAAATGCGTGAGTATTCTAGTTTTTGGATGATTATGAAAAATGATATATTTTTTATTTGGTTTTGATTTGTGAGCTGAAATGAAATAGGAATGAAGAGGAAATATTGAGATTTAAGCAAAAAGTTGATTGTAATATATATATACTCTGTTTTTCCTCTTCACTAGTCATATACGAGTATGTATTGAAAATTTAGTGGATGAGTTATTGACGTCAAATTACCAAAGGATTGAGTGTATGATTCAAAGAAATGATGAGTGATTAAGTTATGAAGTTGGTTAGGTACCCGGGATTGTCATTGAGCATGTATTGTACATAGCCCATATACGCAGTTGTGCATGAATAAATGCTTATAATTGTGCCATTATTAATGAGTGTGCAATGTGTGTCTTGCATAAATGGATTATGCAAGTTAAGTGTCCGCATTCAGACGTTTCTAAAATTTGGAGGCAAATGCTAATCTGGAGTGTATGGTGAGTAGATCGAGATGGTCTCACTTCATTGTTTGTTTTGTTTGAATTTTGTATTAATTGACTATTGGATGATGTTATGAATGTGATTGATTGTATTGGTTTCCAGATAGAAGGTTCGATGAATGTGATGTATGAATAAAATATTAAAGTGCTCCTTGTATGTGAATTGGGTGAAATACGTGAAACATGACTTGGTTGTTAAATGTCGAACTTAGTTCCGAATGAAAGTGTGATTATGCATATAAATGAAAAAGTGATACTCAACTATAATGTTAAATGTCGAACGACGGTTCGATGATATGTGAATGTGAGTGAATGAGAATATGCAAATGTGATTGAGGCATTCCATTTCACGAATGCATGAAACATAATGGAGTTGTGATCAGAGTAGTCACCGATCAGAGCTTAAAGCTCAAAGTGTGAAAAGAGCCTCGAGCTCAAAAAATGATTCAGAGCTTAAAGCTCAAAGTGTTAAAAGAGCCTCGAGCTCAAAAAGTGATTCAGTGAATCAGAGCTTAAAGCTCAAAATGTGAAAAGAGTCTCGAGCTTAGGCTCAACGTTTAATGAGCTTGATATCCAATCGATACGGGACAATTTAGGCGCTCGATCACAATAAAGTAATAAATGAAAATGGGTCTCATGCACACTACATATGCATAATATGAATGATTAAATTGTATTGATTATGAAATGTGAAATGATGTGAATGTGATTTATGTGTTATATGATTGGGTGAGACATTGATGATGGTCACTCATTGAGTTTGCAAAACTCACCCAAAATTTATAAATATTCACAAGATCAGAAGAATACCTCGTTAGGCAAACGATAGTATCCCTACAGCATAAAAGTAAGGGATAGAGGTCGGGATCAGTTCGCGTCTACAATAATATTTTCCTATTTTTTGTATAAATTTGTATTCCACGATTTTTGTAAATTAATGTATTCCAAAATTTTTGTATAATGTGTATACAAAGGTTTTTATGGTGGAATTTAAAGACATTATGACTAAAGTGTTTTGTATTTGTAATGGGCCCTAATTGGCTATTGAAATTCTATTGATTGTATTGTGTTGATTGAAAATATTTATGAATGAAAGTGGGCCCAAATTGGTTATTATTTCCGCATATGTTTGTTGTTGTTTCAAAAAAATTATACCGATTTTTGAATGATTGAGTGCTCTAGCATGTCACCCTTGCGAGACACGGATTCGGATATCACCCAAGACGTTGGATACATGTCTTGCAGGAGTGGAGTGTTACAAATGTTATATCTCTTATCACAAGAATAAGTAACCAAGAGCCACCAATCACTTATTTAGGCATCCTTTTCTCTTCGAGAAGACTCCAATTTAGAGAATGACTACCCCGTATTGAAAGGATACAAAGGATATTAGATTCATGGACAAACAAAACATTATCCTATGGTGGCAAACTTCAGCTCTTAAAATTGGTTATTATGTCTATGAATACATATTAGTGTTCCCAAATTTTCCTTTCCAAGGGGCTAATCAAAATTGTGGAAAAATGATGAAACAATTCCTATGGTGTAAGGGGAAAGGAGAAAGAGGGATTGCTAAGGTCAATTGGTCTCAAATTTGTCAACCTAAAGCAAATGGAGGACTGGGCTTGGAGTCAATAGGCAGAAGCAATAATTATTTATTATTGAAAAGGTTATGGAGAATTTTAAGTAAGAAGGAATCATTATATGTTAAATGGGTGCATACCTATATATTAAGGGGTGGAAGTCTATAGGCAATCAAACCTAAAGATAGTTTGTCAGGGTTCTTTAGCCAAATTCTTAGACTGGGGAGGAAGTACAACATTAGATTACTTGTAGGATAGAGACGGGGGATAGAATTTCTTTATGGTATGACAACTGGTCAAGTCAGGGAGCTCTAATTCACCATCCGATGGCTAGGGATTCTCTATAGATTTTCAAAAACAGCTAAAGTCCAAGAGTTAATGGCAAATGGCAACTAAGATCTTTCCTAAAAGGAGATCAGATCTCTATCGATACCGCAGTATCTATACAATGAAGGAGAGGATACATATTTTTGGAATAGACTAGCAATAATGGACATAACAAATAGGTAAGCAAAATAGCTTCAGTGTGGGACAAACCCTACATTTGGTTAGGCTAAAATGATATAGAGAAACATTATTAAGCCAAAATGTCAACTTCTTGAGCTAGTTAGCCATAAAGGATAGACTAAGTATTATGACAAGATTAAAATTCCTCTCCTCCTCTAAAAGATGTATCCTTTGTAACCTAGATAAAGAGGACAGAGACCATTTATTCTTCATAAGTGAGTTTTCTAATAGAGTATGGAGGCAAGTATCCTTTCTATGTACACTCAATGGCTATCACAGCAATCTAAATGACATTATTCAAGAGATACTACTGAACCGTGCTCCCAAACATGATAAAGAAGTTTACATAGTAGCCTTTACAACATGTATTCAGGAGATATGGAGGGAGAGGAATAACAAAAGATTTGCGAAAGGGAAAGAGGCATACTTACCCTCATAGAAATAATCTCTGATAATATTAGAGAACAACTGATTATAAACCAGATGGAGAAGAAATGCAGCGAGAGACTAGCTATTTCTTGGAGACCCTAATGAGAATAAGAATACCTAATACTTATAGTAGTAAATGTCTACAACCTAATCTAGCCAGATACCATATACATAACAGTTCTAAAGGAATCTAGAGTTGGATTCTTACCTTACAGAGTCCATCCTCCATGAGGTCTTTACAATGGATCCTTCATAGTTGTTGAAGACATATAGTCAAGAGAAGCAAGATAGTAACCATAGCTCAAACATAGAGGTTAACCTTTTGAGTATCCCTAATCAGAAAAAATGAGTGAAGATAAAAAGAGAAGATGAAGTTACTATGCTCAAACCAGTAAGTTCTTACCTCCTTAATCATTTGGAGAAACTGAAGATGGAGACATTAAAGCCCTAATTCAAAAAATTCTAATAAAACTTTAAATGGGGGATCTTTTGTTAACTCGTTTTAGGAAGATCCGAGAATTACATTAGATGGTTTTGTTACACAGATATGTTCATTAGATTACAATGTCATTTTTGTTCTTTATTTGGATATCATGATAGAGAATAAGTGTTATACTAAACTCCTTTTCTTATTAATTCATTTTAATTTTTCAAAAAAAGAATTGAATTCAACCAATTAAATAAGAAGTTAAACACGAAGGAATTAACAATTGAAAAATAAGCAAGCACAATGGAAATCAACCAAAGAATTTATTGAGTTATAAGAAAGGGGATTATACTTATCATTAATGCTAACCTAGCCGATTATATGTTAATGGGGAGTCGGTTCTAGACGATCCTAGGGTTAATTACTCTCTCTTGAGTTATAAACTTTAAACCCTAATTTATAAACCCTAATTGAATTATGAAATTTGTAATCTCTCAATTAACAAGAGACTCACAACCCTAATTAGATCTAAAGCACTCTAATAAACTATCGAGTCTTACATAGGATTTCTCTCCGCACAATTACCGTTATGATTAATTACAAGTTCCATTGAATAGTCTAACTCTCATTAATCTGATCCAATCATTTTTTATATGATTCACCTCTTAGTTTATTAATGAATTATGCAAGAAATGCAACAAATCACAGTACCTAATTCAAATAACACAAAATCAACTCGGATAACATTAAATCAAAATAAAATCCTAAAGGAGAGTTAGAACATAATCATCATTCTACCATCTATCATCACAGAATCCATCCCAACTTTATATATGAATAAAATTGAAATGAAACGGAAATAGAAACTTAGAATGGATGATCTGGGAAGGGAACAGTGTTGGAAAGCCCCCTAATCTAGGAAGGATGTCGAGACAACTTCTTCTTCCTCCTTCTTCCTCTTCCTTCTTCTTCTTACTCTCTCTTGATATTCTCTCTTTAGGGTTTCAAGTGTGGCTAAATGAAGACTCTCTTTTTCTGCTCACCACATGTTCTTCTTATAAGGTTTTCTATTTAGGGTAACCTAGGGTGTTTTTGGGGACCGAAAAGTCCCTTGAAAACTTGAGTGTGGAAGTGTCACAGTGTTTGTCCTGAGGCTAGCCATGATCGTGGCCTTTGGGTAAGCTCTCTGTCGCAGTCATGGCATGTAAGCCACAATTGTAAGCCAATCTTGGTGCTTCTATCATGATCGTGGCCTGCTTGCCATAATCGTGAGCCTGTGTTATGGCCCAGGCTCCCTTCAAAACTCCTCTATTCTTCGATATTGACCCTAAAATAATAGAATACCTCAAAAATATAATATTTAAGCTCAAAAGCTTTTACTAACACATAAAACACTTAAAACATAAATAATTAACAAACTAACACAACTCTAACCTAAATAAATACTAAACGATCTAATTAACAACTAAACACACATTAAACTATACCTTAAAACACAATGCAATTTACACTTATCACAAATATAAGAAAAATTAAAGTATATGTAGCTTTCGTTGCTTATGGCCATAATATATATTTGACCTGGGAAGAGTGTCAAGGTTTCATTAATGGATTCAAAGGTTCTTTTTTTATAATGTAGCAAAAGCTGAAAGTATATATTGTCATTTTTCTCAGGAGAAAGAATTATGTTCAATGTTAAAATCATTTTAATATGTGTTTTTTTTGTTATTTTTGATAATTTAATTGGATTCAATTATAATTAATATATTAATTTCAATATATAATTCAGATTTTGAATATTGATTACCTCAGTTGTAATGAGAAGATGAAGTTATGGATATCAAATGCCAAGCCTAATACTGATCAACATTTTTTGAATACATCAATACAAAAGTAAGTATTTCAATTATTTTTTTTAACAATTCCATTAGTATAAAATTGATGTTAATAAATATTCAAATTGAAGGTGTCTTATACGTACTTAGTATTTGTAAAAGAGATTAAGGTTTGTTGTTGTCAGAAAATATGTCAAACATGTTACATGCGTTTAGTTTAGAGTCTTGTTCAGAAGATGTATTATTGTTCGCAATATGTAATAACATATATGCATAAGGCAAATTTCTCAAAAGTCCTAAATATTTATTTTTATATCTTTACTTTGTAGTTCCCATATGATTTCATAGCTTGTGCATCGGATATAATAGTTGGAGGAGAAAATGTAACTATTATGTTTGTTGAGACTCTTTTATTTTTTCAATCACCTGCCACCATAATATTTAGTAGTTATGTTTACTTTGGACTCTCTCTCTCTCCCCCACCCCCCTTATTATTTCTTCATTACTAATTAACAACTTATTACTTAGTACAAGTAAATGCATGATTACTTTAAAGGTTTAAAAATGAGTTGAACCCATAAGCGCAGATTCACTCATATTAACTAACAAATTATTATGAGGTATAAGTAATGGCCTAAACCTGTATTGAAGGCAATGGATGTAATTGTAGTAAGAAGAAAACTCATATTGTAGTTATATCAAAGCCCTAAAAATCTTGGAAAGTCTTTGCCTTCTTCGAACAATGGATGAAAGGTGACAAACTCTATAAGCACCATAACTAGAAAAACAAGACCTACCAACAAAAGCCACCTTTTGTTTTTCTTATTATAATAAAGAAGACCTTTTCTCGCCGACTACAAGTCCGTGAAGAGATAGCCAAAAATCAATCAAACCTAAAAGTTGTTCTTTCAAACTCCTTCTAGTTATCAATCACATCTTCCAAATCTCCTGTTGTCAATAATGAGCATACATCCAAGGATAAAAGCTTCACTTTCATATCAAGAAAGAAATTAAGAGACGATCATAGCCATTAAATATCAATTCCAAATCATAGACATAGTGTAATAGCCGGTTTCTGAACCTTATTGAAAGTTAGAGTCATAGACTATTGAGTCATATCATTTGAGATATTAGGAGGTGCATTTCATTTACATATATCATATTCACATACATACATGAATTATGATTTAGTACACATTACAAAGATAATTTATGCACTCAATTGATTTATTCAGGGGTATGAAAGATTTTAAATGTTTATGATGTGATTGCATGATTGTGTTTTATCTATGTCTTGAATTTTGGTTTGATGGATTAAATTAGTGAATTGGAAATTGATGTTACAATTGAGTGATTGATGAAGTAATATAAGTATCTAGTATAGGAAAAATGTTGAATAGAAAGATAAATTGATTCATAGAAATTTAGGTTGATTGGACCTATGAAATAGCGACATATTGAATTAATAATAGTGTGACGCATGGCTTGATTAAATTAGTGACAAATGGTGGTTTAATTGGGTGAAAAATGGACTAGCGATTATGAGACAAATGGACTAGTTATAGAATGATAATTGATAGTGTAAAAGGAAGGCACATTACATGGCTCTCCATTTGGCAAGTGGCATGACATGTGTCCCACCTCTTCACCACACACTTGCACCCATGTCTCTCACACTTGCAAGACCAGCTTCTTCCATGTTTTGGTCTTATGTTTTCTCCATCTTTCTCTTACTAATGACACACTCACACAATCTCCCTAGTCCTTTAATTTTTGCCAAAATTTCGTAACCTTCACCTTGTAATTGAAACTCTTATGTTCCCGCCTTATTCCTGGAGTATACCTTGTCCTTGCATATTTGGAGGGATAGTTAGCTTGAATATTAAGGAGATTTTGAGCAGAACAAGTGATTTATTGATCTATCATGATATACGTTAGCATAATATTCATGGTGATTGAATTAAGATGAATTACATGTAGGGTTGATGATGAGATGCACTAGAATTTGATGGATGAATGTATAGTTTCTGCTTTGTTTTTTATGCTTAAATATAGTGGATTATATAGATGGTTTAGGTTGAGATTTAAAGTGTAAATGATGATGTAACTATTTAGAAAATGGGTGTAGTGGGAGTGTTCCTGAAATTGAAAAGTGAGGGTTATTTGTATGAAAGTGAATGATAGTTCTGTTTTGATTGTGATACATGAATGATTATGATTTATGAGTTGCCAACTGAATGATTTTAAGCTGGAATTGGAGATGAAATTGATGAGCAAATGAAGTACAATTTAGATATAATTGAGGTATAATCAATAGATTAGTATGATGGTGTTAGAATTTAGAAAAAGATTGAAGGAAAGGGATGGTGAACCGTCTGTTCACCCATCCCACCATCATGAAAGCAGATTAAGCTCCTTCCAACGATCGTGGGAAATGCCCTGGAGAAGAAAAACTTCTGTTTTGTCTTTCCATGATCATGGAAAGGTACCCACAATCATGGGAAATGCTTAGACAGTGAAAAACTCTATTTTGTGTGATTGTTGAACCAACTAAGGGTAAGTTACTTTACCTTGGTGTATTTGGATTTGATTAAGGTTTGAAATGAACCTAGATGGTTATTTGATTGATTGATTAAGGGTTTGATAAGTTTTAGTTGATAATTAATGTTAGAATTAAGAAATGGATTGTTTGATATCAATGTATACGAATTTGGGAAGTATGAGTTGTTAAAGAAATGAAGGTGTTCTTATGAATGCAAATGTGATGCAAGAGATAAAAGTCATGAATTAGGTATAAATGAATGAGAGTTTGGGAGTTTGTGTGAATATATAATACTAAGAAAGTATGGATAGGTGTATGATTGAATGAATTTAGAGTAATTGAGATTTCTTAAGGCATTGATCTAATTACCTATAAGTTATGTACAAGTGATGAATGAATGAGAAAGATTTGTGAATAAGGTTATATACCTAGGATAGTCAATTGAGCATGCATTAAACATGACACATCTACGTATGCATGATTGAATATTTATTTGATTGAATAATTTAGTAATGTGTGAACTATGTGTGTGTATCACATGATATAGAAGCACAAATTGACTGATAAAATCCAAACATTACTGGATCATCAAGACAATAGCTATTCTAGAGCATCTAGTGAGTCAACCTAGATGTGTAAACTCAATTATATGTGTGTTTCTGTTTGAGTTATATGTGTAGTGCGTCAACTTAGATGTTTTTTCACTATGTTTGAATCGTTTTGATTAAATTTCCATTACTGAATTACTATTTATTTAATTGTTGTGATTTCAGACATTGTTGGTCTAAGGAGCTAGATATTTTGGATTTTATTAGACATGTTTTGGTAAATGTATGTGAGTATGGAAATATGTGTACTCAACTGAATATTGAATGCTGGACTTGGGTCTAGTGAATGTGAAACATGACCGTGTATACTGGATGAAAATCATTGATAGTATCATGCATATTTGAGGCATTTCATCATAATGTTATACATGATCAGATAAAGTAGTTGTGACTGAAGTGAAAAAGAGCTTAAAGCTCAGAAATATGCACACAGAGTCATAAGTTGAACGATTAATGAGCTCGGTATTTACAATGGGTATGGGACAATATATGAAATGAGACCGGTATTTACAACAGATACGGGACAGTTAAATAAGCTCTCAATTACAACAAAAAAATGAAAGTGGAGTCTCATGTACATTTCTATATGTATCTTTAGATGCATCATGTGAATGATTGCAAAGAATGACTAAATTGAGTTGATATAATAATGCGCAATATTTGTGTATACGTTGATGAAATGAATGGTTGGAATGAATGAGGTGATATATAGGATTTGATCTGAATGATGTGGTATACATAGTTGGATAATATGATATACTTGTGAATTTGGTTACGACTGGTGATATTTATATCCTTACTCGAGTGAGCACATCGATGATGGTTCACTCACTGAGTTCGCAAACTCATCAAAATTGCAACGTTGTTTTTTTCAGGTTCAAAGGAGTTCTAACTCTTAAGCTAATAAAGTAGAAGTCTAGTACTTGAGTTTTGGATCAATAATAGCTCAAAGGTCGGTCAGTTGGCACTGAAGAGTCTAGTTAGAACCTTTTAGTCTAGCATCCTATTTCATGTCGAACATTTTGTATGGAGTTGTAAACTCTCACATGTTACATAATGTATATACATTAATTATGAGTTGTAATGGTTATAAGATAATGTGATTTCCCTAATATTCCATTTTCATAGGGTATATTCTTGAATGTTCTCTAGATGTTTGGGCATATGCTTTATGGTAGTAGTGTGTTACATGTAGGCATTAAACTATTCATTTATGCTAATTCCATTCAAACATCCAACGAAATGCAAATGAAAATTAAATAACAACAATGCAAGGACTAAATAAAGAGAGGAAAATTTCCAAACCTAATAGCACTAATAACGCCATTTGACACTACTCCTAAGCAACTAAAATTCAAACCATATTCAAATTGTTCAAACCATAGCAATTATACAACATAACAATTATAGAACAAAGTGAAACCATGTTCAAATCATTGAACTAAATTATTTCAAATTATCAAATAAATCGTAACTAATACACATCCAAGAATAATACATAACCAAAATTTGGTATCCAGATTCTTAGTCATCTACAACTTAAGATGTTTCTAGGAGTAGATCTTTTTAGTATTAGTTTGATCCACCTCCTAGTTTGAATTGTATTGGCAGTTGTATTTTGGGAAGCTTGAGTAGTTATTGTATTAGTATTTAGAGGTTCTAGCTCTTGACATTGATTCCCACCCATCTACAAAGTATAAACAACCAATTAGCTAAATATTACCATCTCCCTTATAATTACATATAAGTAGTGTATTTAAATAACTTACTATAAAGTAGATATTCCCACTAACTTCCCTAAATGTGACTCCATATCCTTTACTTGCCTATAAAAACAAAAGAAATTATAATATTATATAAGTTAGATATAAATCAACTTAAATATTATAATTAATAGTCACTAACTATTCTCTTCTCTGTTCTTACTATAGATGCAGTATTTAAGCCTATAGATATTGATTGTATAGGTCTTTGAACTGGACGGCTACGAATACTGGATGAATGGGCTTCAATTTTTTATGTCCTTCCTCTTTCTCACTGCATTATACGTATTGAAGACCAACAAAAGTTTAATAATTTTTCATGAATAAAACGACATTTGTTATACAACTAAAATAACTTCATTAACAATTTCAAGTTTCCTTGAAGGTTGACTCTTATTTTTGCATCCTCTTATATTGTGACCAATTTCATAACAACAATGGCATCTCATAGCTATTCCAACCTTGCTCAATTTGTTGGGATGACCTCAGCATCATATCTATTTTTTCATGTATCCGAGTCACTAACAAAACTTGAATGTCTTTTAACATACTAATCAAGCTTTTTTATGAGCTTCACAAACGAATCCGTTGAATGTCTCTGAAATATTATTATGTACTATTTCACACTTTTGTCTTATGCTCACAAAGGCCTTAAAAATTGTCTTTATTTTCCTAATTTTCAAATCTTCATAAGCCTTTACTAAAATACTCTTGAATTTCTCCATTACCCATTAGAAATTAACTTCTGTTGTATAATTCACCGCTTTCCAAAATAAACTTATATATGTGTAGCCTTTATGAGCACTAAACCAATTTGCATAGACGTAATAGGAACTTTTCTATGCTCAACTTCCGGAAACAAATTCTTTAATACTTCCAATAAACCCTATAACAAAAAAGGGTAAATTAAAGATGAGAAATCACATTAACAAATGAACATCACGTGTAAGGATATTTAAAGTTTACCTTCTACTGATTGCTAACAAAATTCTATTAATTCTTGCTTATATCTAGATCTTTTGCAAGAATGCTTAAAAACCAATGCCACGATTGGTTATTTTCTCCCTAAACCACAGACCAAAATATAAGAAACATCTTATTGTTTCTATCATGACCTACTACAGATAATAAAACACCTCCAAGGAATATCTTTAAAAACATCCATATAACCCAATTATTTTCCTACATCCACTAAGAAAACCGTACTTTAAGGCACTAAATCTCATATAAAATCTTTTGAACATTAACTTTCTAGAATGTTCATCAAGTTCAGTTTCAATAATATACTCCCTATCTTTGTTAGCTTATCTTAACTCATATCCATAAGATCATAACTTTGCATAATGACCTTCCACAGGTCCTCGATTTATTATAATAGCTTCCCACTTAGCCCTATAACATTGAGATTCAGTGACCTGTAGTGCATAATTTGATTGGAGATCATCCATCATTTCAGTAATAGGTCAATTCGAGTTCCTCCTAGACTTGTGTAAGATTTCATTTGCTATCCATTTCCAATTAGCTTCCTTGTTCCTTTGCACTTTACTGCAGTTATGATTATTTTCCACTCTCTTCATAACAAATGTTTTCTTATTTCCAATCCAGTATATACCTAAAAAGAACATTATGACTCACAAACTACTTCCATTCTCATAATGGATCTTGAAATTGAAACATTACACCCATTTGTAATTGCAAACTTTCTTATTACTTCCCTCAACTATATCTCGTCCTTAAACTTCATTCCACTTTTAAACTTATAATTTGTCATATTAACTTTTGGATTAAAAACTATTTATTTCTTCTTTCAAATAGATGCTTTATCCTCACTACAAACTGGTGATTGAATTTCAGCAACACCATCCTAATATTCAATATTTGCATAATGTGAACTTCCTTCTTCTTTTCCTGCGTCTTTGGAATGATCACCTTCTTCATTGGATTTCTTTCCACTACCTCCAACCCCATCGACAACATTGTCACGTTCAAACCCACTATACACAGTTTTCACACATGTCTTAACATTTGTTTTCGCAGAAACATATTATTCATCATTAGTTGCAAATAACTCCTCATCAACTAAATCATCTCCATAATCACTATCCTGCATAACAATGAAGTCATCATATTGCTCCAATTGAACTTGGAACAACCCCTCTTCATTATCATCAAATTCATTGCAAATATCGTAGTCTGATTCTTCACCATCTATTACAGGATGCTCAAAACCATGATCGTAGTATATTTTAACATTCTGATAATTCAAATCTTCCAATTGTTGGAGCATAGCCAACATGTCCTTGTTATGGTGTAAGCTTAACTCCATCAAGCATCTCATCGACTTATATGGAAATTTGTAAAACATAAATATTACTCTATGGCTTTTATCTTCAAAAAATCCTTTTAGAACTCGCATGCTAAGTTCATCAACACCCATATCCTTTTTCCTTTTAATCTTGGCCCCAACATATTTATGATCGTGCCTTTTCAAAATTCCACCATAATGAAATTCAAAATTTACCAAAATTTGTAAATTATTGGGCATTTTTAACAATAACATATAACCATAACACGTAAGAAGATGGTTATAAATGGATATATTTACAAAAGTTTAGCCCTAATAAAAATGAGTTAAGGGAAAGTGTGACTAAGTACAAAATGATATATATATTCAAAGAAGATAAAAGAAGCATTAACTAAGAAATCTCAAATTAGGAAATTAGAAACACTAAAGAGAAATAAATCATACTTAACATCACCATTATCAACCTATCTTCTAATCTCAGAGTGCTTCAATTCTATATACTTTGTATTGTCTATGTTCTTTGTGCTTTTAAAAAAGAAAATTACTTATGGGTCATCATAATATATTTTTATTGACTTCATAATATAGTTAACAATCTTAACTAGTGTAATGAAATTTTTTTAACCATTTAGATTCAGTTCCAATTTCAAAATAAGTTAAAATTTATGCTTTTAATATAAGAGTTACAACATACTTTCTATAACTTTTCCAAGAAAAAACATTTCTTACAAACATGAAAATATAGCCTATAGGTGACTTTCTATCATCTGAACTCTCATCAGTAATATAGCCTATAGATTACTTTCTATGAATCTTCTCTCTAGGACAATTCTTGAGACACTAAATACGTAACAATATCTAGAACCAGAAGTAAAGCTCTCATTCACAAAGAAACAAGAGATTTCACTATCTAGTTTGAAAAACCCATCTTGATATTACGAAACAATGGAAAGCACCATCTACCTTGGTTATCAACATCTTCTTCTGAAATTTTAAATAAGAACTTTGGAAAACAAACCTACAATAAACTGTAATAAAAAAAACCTAACCTTGCCATGGTTGACTATGATGTGAGAGCAAAATAAGCTTCCTGCGGTGAGAGAAAGGTTGAGGATATCGAGAGAACAAACTGAAAACAAAAGATTGAAAGTGTTGAGACAACAAACTAAAAATGAAGGATGAGAACATCGAGTTAACAAACTGAAAATGAAGGGAACAAACTAAAAATGAAGTGTTGGAACAACAAAGTTGCATAAACTAATTTAGGAATTAAAATGCATCATTTTTTTGAAAGAATATCATTTTAATTATATGATTAAACGACATTATTTTATTAATATCCATTACTTGTGTTAATTTTGGCTGATATGTATTAATAATTAAGATTTTTGAAGACGTAACAAATCACATCAACAAAGTTAACAAAAACATAAACATTATGTTAGAATTTAAAAAAAGAAATTTGTACATTTAATTGTCACTTATTAAAGTTCAGGCTATAATTGTAAAATTAAGCAAAATTTGAGATTTTTTTATAATTAACCATATTTTATTGCCTAAAAGGCAGGTCAAATATCATTTTCTTTTCCTTTCAGCTATAAGTTCACTACGCAAGAACAGGTATTAATAATATGAATTACATAGGGGTTACACTAACTGTAATCATATTAGTAAGGGCCTTGTTTTTAATATGATATAATCATCAAATATAGACAACAAAACAGAGGAATGAGTGATAAAATATGATGCAACGTTGATTATATTGTAGCTCCAAAGCATATCACCAGACGTCATCTAACGGTATTTAAATCAAAATACAGACCTAGTTGCAGTATACCGTATAATTCATAGGCTAGTTTATGCATTTAGGCTTATATGAATCCAGATCTCCCATTGAATCTCCTTACAGGAATACGTAAATCGGCACTCGAAACCATCATATTATAGACAAGGCAAACACTCAGAGCATTAAAACAACTGGAGAATTATCGAGTCAAATCGACACTTTTTACAGAATAATTCTTCAAATCTGCAACATCATGAATGCATTCCTGACTAGCACATAATGATAAAAGGATCCATAACAGCACGAAGGGAAAATCACGATTGTGAAGAAAAAATGTCAAAAAGTTGAAGCTGAAGCTTGAATATGGTGTATCCCATGCGAATCTTGGATCAATAAACATCAGAGGATCAAAACTAAATTATTGGATTAAATTTAAAGTTCCTTGTTGGAATACTCATCCAAAACCACATTTGTGCTGAAATCGAAGGGCTTTTTCAGCCGATAAACTCTCTCCATAACTCAACAAAATCCTAAAATATCATCATGTAAGAACAGTAAAAGGTTCACCATATAAATAGAACAACTGAACCAGAAGGCCATTGCATTACTCAGCAGATGGTATTGTCAAATTGAAACGACGGTAACCATTACTTTTCCCAAGCTGTACAAGCTCCTCCGCCTCTTTAACCTTTGACTCCTTACCCAATCCATCCACCACTCGCTGCAAGACTGCCTCATCAACAAGACGCTTCCTCCTAAATGCATCCTTAGAAAGCTCAAAGGCAAAGCTGAAATCGCCCTTATCGCATACAAATGGAATTAACGTAACAAAAGTTGACTTCCCTGGTTTACAGTCGCTGTTCCACATCTCTCGATACCAATGCTTAGCTTCATCTAACTTATCCTCGCTAACAAACCCTCTTATCAAAGAGCCAAAACTATAGACGTCGGGTTTAATACCGTTCATCTTCAGTTGCTCTAGTAATTCAACCGCGTCTTGTGTTCTCTTCTCCAATGCCAATCCATTCAATTTCGCATTATAACTCCTTACATCAGGAACAACATCCTTTTCCAGCATCAGGGCCCAAATCCTCTCTCCATTCTCAAACTGACCATTTCCATAAGATCCTTTTAAGAGTAAATTAAAAGTAAACAAATCAGGCTCCACACCTTTCTTCTCCATTTCATCAAGTAAGGAAAGTCCCGAATCCAACGAACCCATATCGCAAAATGCCTTAATAACAGTATTATAAGAAATCAAATCGGGTTCAATATTCAACTTCCCCGGCAACTCCCTGAACACCTGATCAACCTTATCAAACTTCATGGAATTAGCATATGCAGACAAAAGAGAATTGAAAGACAAAACAGTCCTCTTGCAGTTTCTGTCGGGCATTTCGTCGAACACTTTCTGGGCATTATCAGCCATTCCATATCGACCGTAAAGACTTATCAAACGGGCATTAAAACCTTCTTTCGAGATGTCCCTGTACTTCTTTTGTTCGTCCAGAATTTCTTCAATCCATCGAAAGCGTTGGGCAACAGCGAGGCGGCGGACGGTGCTCTCATAAATGCCACTTTTTGTGCGGAAGCGTTCATTTTCGGACGCATGTTTGAACAGCTCAACAACACGCTTCAGCTTCCGCTCTTTGTTGAGAATACTACAAAGCGATTTGGCAGAAGCATCCTTGCCGATCTCAACAGCGGCAGAAGAGGCCGGGGGAATGGCAGCAGGTTGAGCAGATATGGAATACGCGCGACGGAATAAGCGAGAAAGCGAAGCCATTGCCATGGATTGATGAGTTTCGAGGTTTTGGCTACCTGATATAATGGCTTTAAGAAATGATTCCGAGTCTGACTGAGAAATGACAGTTAATGACACTTAGGGTTTAGGGTTTAGCAGAAGTCACATACATTTCTGTAATTTTGGGAACTATGTTTTCAAGTTTCAGTATTTGGGGTTGGAGCACCGGTTCACTTAGGTGTTCCATCCCTGTTCTGCTTCACGTAAATGAATGGACCTAATTAAACAAAACAGGTTAAAACGGATTAATTGGAACAGAATATCTTATCTTCAGTATGCAATGATATGACCTAATTTTGGGAACTATGTTTTCAAGTTTCAGTATTTGATGATATGACCCAAATAATGCCCACACTTAACGAAATTGTCTATGTTTGCAAGTTTCAGTATTTGATGATATGACCCAAATAATGCCCACACTTAACGGAATTGTCCTCACAGATTCTTTTTTTTTTTTTGGTGAAAAGGGAAGTAAAAAACAAAGTATGTAAGTAAGCCACTGAAGAGGCATCAAGAGTTAGACGCTAGCGAAGACCAGGGATAGAGGTCCCCCAAATAGACCAAGGTTGAAGAAGACTAGCGCCATGTTTAGCTAAAAGATCGGCACATTGATGGCCCTTCGGAAGAGTATGAACAACAGAGCAAACCCACCCTCGCCATAGCAGTGTCCGAATATCTTCAATGACAAACAAGTAAGGGTGGGAGTGAGGGCAAGATATCATGAGCAGCGTAATGGCATCTTGGGAATCCGATTCCACAACTAATGACGAAAATCTCGTTGCCAAGCAAAATCCAAACCATGCTGGATGGCTAGCAATTCAGCGAGCAGGGGAGTGGCATGACCAATGTTCCTAGAAAACCCCACAAGCCAGTGGCCTTTATTGTCACGGAGTAGACCACCAAAGCCGGCAGTCTCCGAATTGCCCGACGAGCTTCCATCCACATTGAGCTTGACAGAACTTGGTGGTGGAACTTGTCAAACGACCCACTGGGGTGAAATTTGGTGACGATCCAAAGTACAAAAGCGAGTACAATCATCAAAGAGCCTCAAGAACCGTCATATTTGGCCCTCGATTGACAGAACCTCATGTTGCAGAACCTCAGTATATCTCGCGGTCCATATGATCCACGCCACTATGAGAAATCGAAGCACATAGGAAAGAGGACGTGAGGCGGCAAAGACTTGAGAGTTAAGCCATTCATCGAGGTTAGTTCAGAAGAAAGAGTCTTCAATCGGACCAAAGATGGAGAGCCAAACCGCTTTAGCCCAAAGGCAGTCCCTCAACACATGAGTATGAGTTTCCCACCCCTATCCACAACGAGGACAGGTAGGGGACGGAGCCATGCCCCTCTGATAGCGTAACACATTAGTGGGTAGTCGGGCCCAGTGAATTTGCCATAGAAAGAAACAGAACTTTTGGGGTAAGTTCAGTTTCCATATTTTCGACCACTGCTTGGAAGGATCTGGAGGGTGAGGCAATCGAGTAATAAACTCATAACCAGACTACACTGTGTACTATTTAGATAGTGATTCCCCCCAAATAAGCGAGTCCGTGGCTAGTGGTGATCGGGAGACTAGAACCTCAACGACAGATCGGATCACTGTCGACCTTAAGGGCGTCCGTAGGCATGAGAAGTCCCAAGTGCGGTTGTTAGTCAAGACATCCCCCACCGTCAGAAGTTCATCGTGGGCCGCTACTTGTGTAACCAGATTGTGGAGTGGAGACTCACCAACCCACCAATCATTCCAAAACGAGATGTGGGTGCCATTTCCTACCCGGCAGCTGAAGCCATCACACAAGGAGGGGATAAACTTGCATATAGCTTTCCAGCCTAATGAAGCGGTAGGGGGGAGTCGTACTTGTAAGAACAGAGGCATGCTGGAGGTACATGCTTCGCAACACCTCCACCTAGAGTTTCTGACTGTTCTGTGTGAGTTCCCACACAAGTTTACCAAGCATGACAATATTAGCGTCACATGTCATACGGAGACCCAGGTCGCCCATAGATTTATGACTACAAACAGTGTCCCATCGCAATAGCGGAATACCCTTACCAACATCATTTTTTGTAGCGCCCCCTTACAGTAGGGTATACACCGGGACACCCGTAGGTCATTCCGATACATATCCAACGATAAGAGTGCACTACAAGCAATCACTACTATACTTCACATGACATCATAAAACATAAAGCATCAATATGAAATCCACTAATTTTTGAAACCATAAAGTAGTTCTCATTTCCATTACAAT
>JANZLD010000002.1:60683442-60699378 GCA_026413575.1 Erythroxylum carthagenense
AAAAAAAATTTGTATACTGAGTTTTAACCGACTGATGTAGTACGCCACCCTCGCGGGGCACGGACTCGGATATCACCAACGATATCGAGTTCGGGTCACTCGGGAGTAGGGTGTTACACCTAAAATACTATATTGTTCTTTTTCTCGTTGGTTTTAGCATCAAGAAGCATTTAGGTGTATTTTACGCACATTAAGTGTTTTAAACATTTGAGCATCATTGTCTCATATTTTTGTAAGTAAGCCTCTTTGGAGTTATTAAGTGATAAAAATGAGATCATTTACATTATAATATTTGATTGGGGCATCATATTATTGTACTTTGGGTCATCCAAGTGAAATTGAGGTTCTTCTTCACTTTGGAAAAAGATTGTAAAATGGTTCCTCTTTGCCAATAAAGATTGCATAAAAGATTATTTTTCGCCTTGTGAGAAGAATTATAGTGGAATTCTAACAAGAATCTTAGGAGTGGATATAAATAAAGGTTTTTTGTTAAACTACTATAACTCAATTTACATTCTTTCTCCCTTTATCCTCTTTAAATTATTATTCAATTATTTGATTAATTTATATTAAACAATTTCATCATCCTTATTTATATGGATTATTATTAGTTAAGTACATTGGTTATAAAAGTTTTTTAAATTTTATAAAAATCAAATTTAACCCTTCTTGGGTTCCATTAAAGACTAACAAGTGATATCATAGTAGATCTATAAGGCTAGCATTTCTAACTAAATTATGAGCCAAAGATCATTATGGCATATGTAGAAGCATCATCGTCATCATCATTCAACTAAAAAAGATAGAGCAATGTCTAATTTTTTTGTACCACGAATAACTTTTGGAGCTCAGCCTTCAATCCATCATGCTTTAAAATCTAAAAAAGCAGCTCACAATGTAGACATTGGAATGGCTAGATAGTAGTATGATTAACATATAAGATTCAATACTGTCCAGTCTTTATTATTATCAGCCTATTATGGATTCTATTGCATATTACAGTTAGATATAAAACTCTTTCAATTGATGACTGCAAATGTAAATTTCATAGTAGCTACAATAAATATTTTGATGGATGAAATAAGAATGACTTGAGCTACTTATGGGTGTTCAGTTATGTCTGATGATTGTGAAAATAAAAGACAAGAGTCTATTATCAATTTTTGGGTTAGGCAAGAGCCTATTATTAATCTTTTGTTTATTCTGCCAAGAGGACAATGTTTTTAAAGTCTATTGATGCATTTAGCCTCGTTATAAATGCTTATACTATATTTTAGATATTTGATGAAGTTATGAATAAAGTTACGCTAAAAATATTGTTCATTTCATTACTAAATATGATTTTGCTTATAAAGTAGTTGGAAGAAGTTTACAAAGTTGTATAATTTTTTGTTGGATTTCTTATGCTACACACTGCATTAACCTAATGATAGGAATTTGTGTCCTCATGCAATTATTAGATCTCAGACTAATTTATTATCACTTTAATGTTTTGCTTTAATAAAGAAAGAGTTGAGGCCAATTTTTACAGGTGATAAATGAATTGCATCTCATTATGTTAAATCTAATAATAGATTGAAGGTTTTTAAAATTATACTTAAAGATAATGAATTTGGTCCCAAGGTCAATTTTTTATCTACTTTTGCGAGCCTTTTGTGAGAGTACTTTATTTGGCTAATAGTGATGAGAAAGTAATAATGTGTTATTTTTAAGATGTCATAAAAGGGGCAAATGAAGCAATCAAGGCCAATATGAAAAATAGACATTCTTTGTATGCACCTTATCTTGCACTCACTTATGAGATAAGAGAAAGATAACTTTACTCTCTGTTATTTTTAACTAGGGCTCCTGGTATTTATTTTAGACCATGTAAAGCTGATGTTAATAAGCAAATGCTAATAACTATTACAGTAATTGTTACCCATGGGATAATACAAGATCTCTTAAACTCACAAAGAAAGGTTTAAAAGGGCACTTCTGATAATTTTGGGATGCCCATTACTATTTATCAAAGAGATAAACTTAATTTAGGTACATATATTTCACTTTTGTTACTATTGGAAATTAACCATTATTTTTTTTACAATGTTACATTTGTTATCTTACAATTGCTTTGTGAGACTAATTTGAAAGTGGTATTATAGAATTGTAAAGGTTTACAATTTAAATTTTGAGTCAACGTTCGAGTAAAATAAGGTGTAAAAGAAATCGAAGCATATTTGAATTCATCCATTCTTGAAAAGGAATAGATTGGGACACACAATATTGAATAACTTGGTCTTTGTTCGATAAAATATAAAGCTTTGAAAAATCTATGTTATCATCATTTATCATTATTAAATTAAGTATAATTTATTAATAATTTAATTTTATTTGTTTACTAGGATTCTTAATAAAATAAATAGTTTTATATATCCAACTTGTCTTGATTATATTGACCTTATAACAGATTGAGTTTATAAGAAACTGAGTTTGATAGATAAAAGTAATTTGGAAGATAATCTTGGATGAGAAATATTGATATGTCACTTTGGTGCAATGAATTTGAATGATGGTGATGATTAGGATGAGATTCTTTTCAATGATGAGGATGAGATTCTTTTAAGCAGATATTTAATTGAATAATGTTCCAAGTATTATTTCTTCTCTTCTTATAATTTTACTTATATTTGATGCATATGTTAAATTATATATATGTAATATAAATATAAAACTATTAATTGTAAATGTTTTGTTCTAGGTTTCGTTTCTAGTTAATTGTGTTCCTTGACACAAACTCTTGTTGTAATACTTATAAAATCATTAAACTTTATTATTCTTCCTATTTGATGTAATTATTTTTATTATATAATAAAATTGTAACATTTTAATTACTCTGTATTATTCTTAATTTTACATTTGTATGATAATTAAATGATTTTTTATATTAGTTTTTTTACGTGTGAAATATGTGAACATTAATATTAATGGAAATAAATATTATTGTTATTTTTATTATTATGATTTTTGAAAATATGATTAATGTAAAATAAAAATTATATAGTTCAATATATTGAGAGATTATTTCATAATTTAAAAAAATTCAAGAATTATTTTACAATTTTAAAAAATTAATCAAAATGATGCTCAATATTAACTGATACCGTACTATAATAAAATCTGATATCTATAAAGATACGATAGTCATAAGATTGGCTGAAACCTCTTTACTATATTTCAGAAGATTCTCAGCTTGGCCTTGTTTCTGTCTAGAAGGAATCGGAAAACTTCTGCTTCTTCAAATCGTACGCAGGACATGAAATTTACAGAATAGGTAACAGAATAGTTATTATATTCCCTAAATTCTTAAATTACCACATCTTTACCTCATTAGATGTAAAATTTTGTGTCAAAACAAGAAAGAAACGATCATCTTCCCGATGAAGGCTACTGTTAGTGAAACTAATTAGACTGAAACTGAACGTGTTCCCACTTGACCAAAATTCCTGTTTCTCTTTCTTCTGGGTACACCACATGACACATCGTACACAACTTTAGCGTGGCTTTACATGCTTTTGAAGAATAATATTGTAATTCTTGCTATAACTCACACATTTTGTACTTGTAAAACAGCAACGATAGCCGATCAACGCATTGAAGTGAAAATGGGAACTATACTCTGAATCTCTCGCTTAATATTACTTGTAAGGAAATAAAAATTGAGTTGCTACAATTTGGGTCGTAAGATGAACTCCCAAGGATTCAATGGCTAGTATCTTCTATGATTAACCTCTATGATGTTGTTATATTCGTAAATCATAACCCTTTTATATTGAGAATGACGAGAGATGATAAATTTGCAAAGGGTAGCATCAATTCATAGAGATTGGAACAAATAAAATATAAAATTTGCTTGTTAGGAACGATAAGAGAGATTTTAAATACGAATGGCGTTGAAACAACAGACAATGATAACTGAGCTTCAGCATGAAAATGAAAACAGTGCTTCCAAGGGAATTGTACGAACCATTGAAATCACAAAGATTCTTCTGTTGTGCGACTAAAGATTTTATAACCCACAAAATCACAAAGAGTACAAGGAAACAATGTCTGTATCTCTCAAATCCTTTTAATTGGGTTCACCAAGTGCAATCTTATCATGGAATTTGCAGGCTGTAGCAGGGATGAATTATACACGAAAGAGGAAAGTAGCAGAAGGGCGAAAATAGGGCGTAGAAGGGTAGAAAATGACAGTAAGGAATACAAATCAAAGAATTTGGTTGCAGAGAGGAACAGAAGACAAAAGCTCAGTGACAGTCTTTTAAGCCTACGTTCAACAGTCCCGATAATCACCAATGCAATTACTATTAACCCATAAGCTTACCTCCGTTGCTTTTTCTTTCAATACTTTGCTTAATCTCAATTCTTTCTAATTGGACGCTTTTCCATTTCCTCACTATGAAATTTTCTCTTGGTTTAGATGACAAGGGCAAGCATTGTTGAGGATGCAATCACTTACATCCGTCAGTTGGAGATGAACGTAAAAGGTCTTAGAGATGAGCTTCTTGGAATGGAACCATTACCTGAAAAGGAAACAATGATAAGTAGTGGTAGCTCTGATGTTGTGAAGGGAAAGAATCTAGAAATACAGGTTTTAGGTCAAAGCAACCTCAAGCATTTCTTTTATACTTCATTTGAAATCGATAGCATATGTGTTATGATACAATGTCTTCTCGTTTCGACTTCCAGGACGAGGTTCGGGTGTGTGAACTTGATGGAAATGCGGTATGGATGAAGATGACCTTGGAAAAGAGAAGAGGGAGGTTCACCAGATTGATAGAAGCCATGACTCGCCTTGGCTTTGAACTTACCGACACCAATGTTACCACCGCTGGAGAAACAATTATTGTTTCTGCTCGTGTTCAGGTAAATGAGTGGAATTTTGTGGTGCGTACTTCCTTCTAGTGACTTATGCAGAAAAGCTTGCCAAGGGAAGCAAACCACCATTATCAAGCTTTATATTGTACAACTGAAGCTTTTTTTTTTTCTTTTCATATTTAACCAAAGGTGCAGTGTTTTATCGTGGATTCTCTTTCTGGACTGGAACTCAGTGATATAACATTTTGGGTGTCTCAGCAGCTGCAAGCTTTTATTTGCTTTCATCATATGACATGTTTGATATGTTTTAGTCTCCACGATTTCAGGCTATTATCGGTGACTCGATGAATGTCCAGCAGAAAAAGGAAGTTCTGCAAGAAATTATCCAAAACATATAGAACAGGACGAACATTGTAGCAGTTCTGATAAAAGGGAAAGAAGATCAGATTGCTTGCCTTTACTGTGCTTTTGGATTTTTGAAATAATGAACTTCTCAATATCTTTGCATATTTAGGAAAAAAATTTAAGATGTATCCAGATCTTGGTGGAATAACCATGAGTGACTCCGGTCTCGTATGAAAATCGATTTATAAGCCATTGCACAAGATGCTCAACAATTTCATGTGTCTTTCAACTCAACATGGATGGTTGGAATATAACCTCACCAACATTATTATCCTTTTCTTTTCCAATAATACCTTATCCATCATGTTGAAAAAGAACAGTTGAAAAGATTGTTCTTCCAAGATCAAAAACTAGAATGATGCCATTATTCTTCAATCTAAACCCACTGCTATACCATCCAAAATTTCATCTCTAAGGTTTAGTAAAACCAAAAATTAAGGTTTCTTCGATAACAAATAATTGGTCAATAACAAGACTATCAAACTCGACTTCATAGTTCTCATCCATTACCATTTTAAGTGTAAGGTCAACTTGCTTGAGCAAACCATGTATTTCCTTCAATTGAGCATTCATCTCTATAATGCCTTCTATCAGTACCTTTGACAATAAAAAGACTCCATATATATAGATTGCTAATCAATTGGGAATTAATCTGGCACATCATGTCAAACCCAACATTGATTTCAACAAACTGATTCTTCAAATCATCATTGAGAGTAACTGGAACACCAACCACCTTTGTTGAGCTTTTCTCTACAGCAAACATTTTTGTAAGTTGAGCTGTAGTTGGGTCAGTAACCATTGTTGCATCACTAAGCTCCAGTATCACGCTGGTTTCCTTGTGAATGAGAGCGGTTATAAATAGAGCCTCTATTTCTGCTGTTAGATGGCATGGAGCAATGCTAACTTGTCCTATATATAGTGCACCATCCCCTTGTTCACATTGGTAGGTTACTTCCACGGGCAATTCTTTAAACAATTCATTTATAGAATTCGTGATCCCATATTGAGCACTCATGAAAAGCATATACATTGGACTCTTAAGTAAGCTCAAGCAGTGAGTCAAGCCATTTATATGATTTTCAAAACATCCGTTATAATTGTTTGAAGTGTTGAAACTATAGAGAGGTTTCCATCATTATTTTTTATTATTTTAATCACCCCCCATAAATTATCATCCCACAAGTCCTTAACACTATAAGAAAAGCGAGAATTAGCTACAAAAAATTCCGTTGGTAAATTTAGCGACAGTATAAGATGTCTGTTGATAAAAAGGAGAGAATTATTGGCAGAATAAATTTTTTTTAATTTACCTACGGAAATTTTCATCGGTAAATTCTGTCGGTAAATTCTTTTTAAATTTAAACTCATCTGACATCTCCCCCTACGTCTTCTTCTTCCTTCTTCCTGTGTCTACTTTTCGGTGGAGGTATTATTGCACACATGCTTATGGTATCATCAAATCTTCAATTCCTTTCAGTTTAAGATTGGTTGTTCTAAAAATCTTGGTTGTTTTGTGATCTCATTTATTATATGTTGTTCTTATATAATTGTATGGAGTTATTTCTATTTTTATTTCTTCAGGTATTGTGAACCAAATAACATAAAGGCAACTTTGTCCTTATTAAGCTCGAGGGAGTGTTTAAACTTACTCTAGTTTTACAAACAAAATTCTACATCTGTTGATCCTCAATAGTGTTAGAAGATTAGCCTAAAATTCTTCTTCTTTTTATGGATGCTTAAAAAAGCTAAACAGTTAAGAATATCATTTCTAACTCCTATCAAAATTGCTAGTAGTAGAACAAAGAAGTTATTGTCAAGCCTTCTACACAAGTCACAGCCTATAGGAATCTTCATTTCAGAGCATTTGAATAGGAAAAGCCATGTAAATATGCAGAAGCATAACAGATCGCCTATATTTAATGTCAGGTTTTTTTAAAAAATTTAAATTATTTACCGACAGAAAATATAATTACGTCAGTAAAATATCTTATATTTACCGACAAAACACTAAAAACCATCGGTAAAATATAAGATATTTACCGACGGAACAAAGAGTAATCGTTGGTATAATTACCTACAAAATTTGGATTACCGACGGAAAGAAAATTTCCATTGGTAAATTTATTGACAACTGTTTTTCCGACATCTTTTTCCGTCGGAATATTCTGTCTCAAATTTTTATTACTGACAAAATTCAAACATTTTTCGTCGGTAATTTTCATCGTTAAATGATATTTTTTTGCAGTGTAGAGAAGTAAAAATGTAATGTTTCTTGTCATCATTGACATTAAAATTAAATATCCCAAAGCTTTTATCTCCCATTTTGGCAGGATCATTTTCAATGCCAAAGTAAAGGTAACTATTTTACCTACTAAGATTAAAGTTAAGATAACTATTTTACCTACTAAGATTAGACCCATTTCTAGTGTTCATATTTTTCTCTTACTTATGGTGCTTCAATGATGGAGAATTCATTGCTAAACACGAGTAATTCCAACAACTCAGTAAGTATTGATGAGTTGTTATTATCATCTACTTTTACATATTGATGAACCATTTACGAATCTGCTCTAATTGCTTGGTGACTGGTCTCACTTTGAATTCTTCCAACTCGTATATATGAATCACCAATTTTTTATCTTTTAGTATACAGTTCTTGCTTAAACCCATCAATCACTTCTCATCGCTTTCAACAATTTCACTGGTCCATGAATATTGTCACTCTATAAAATAAATTTTTTTTTTTGTTACTATAGTTGTCTCCTTTTTGGCTCTAGCTTGTACTAATGGTGTTTAAACTTGGGGTGTATAGTTCTCAGGTAAGTGCCAGTCTGATGAAATCACAATAAAATGAAGAAACGTGGTATTAATCATAAAATGTATTGGATAGCAATCATCTGTATACCGTATAATTCAAGTTTATTATCAAAAAGTTAGTAGACAATAGTGGTTAAAAAGGTTTCTAAGACAAAAATAGATAATGAAAATAACGTATGGCAAGTAAAAAAATAAAAATAAAAAAACTAGTAGCTAGAATCAACCCTCTGATCAATTGTTACATGAAAATTATGCTAAAAGAAGAAAGTAACATACTAATAAAGAAAACTAGGGAAAGAAGAGAGGAAGAAGAAGATTTAGGAAAGTTAGTTCATATATTCATCTGATTCCTGGAATTTGGTTTGTAGTATAACATAAATCTATTATTTTTCTCTACTTGGATCTAAGCTACACATCTTATAATTAGACTTATATAGTAAGGTCCTAAGCCTACATACTAGAGTAAAAGCTCTCTTACTTCTCATGCTTCTATAGCTCTAGAAACTTGGTAGGTAAATCAATTTAATAACTTACCTTTAGTAATTTTTTGCATTTGTTCAATTTAATTGGGATTTATTTAAGAGTAATAAAATTTTTTCTGAAATGTGTGGTTTGATATTCTATGAGATTTTTTTTTAATTGGGGTTAATCATTTGAGTTATTTTGGAGTAAATTTTATAAATTTTAGTGACTTAAGACACCCTTTGCTTTATTCAAACACTGATATTTGGGAAAAGAAACTATCAAAACTCTAACGAACTTATTTCAGTTAAATTTGAGGTCTACATATGTTTTAAAACACTTAACATATTTTAATATGATATGGAAATTTTGGGAAACTAGGTAAACATACATTAAAATTTTAAAAGAACAAATTTCAAATTTCATTTTCCTAACGTCAATAAGTATAAAGTCCTAAACATTAGATTATGTTTGTTTTACATGATTAAATTATTTATCACATAATTTTAACTTAAATTTGAACAATTTGTATAGGGAAATTATATCATTATCTAGGATCACATTCAAGAACGATGCCTAAAATGTATCTACTGTTATGAGTTAAATGCTTCACTATGAACTTCATAGGGTAAATATAATCTAAGAAAAAGACTTTATGATTGCCCCGAGTAGCTAGTGAAATGATAATGAAAATTCTATAACGAGATTTTTATATTAATTAAAGTAGTTTGCATTATTAAAAGGTACGTATTGCTTCCTTTGTAGGTTAGAAATATGACTTCTTTTTTAAGAGAATTTTCCTTAGAGGGTTATTAATCTAAATCATAAATTAAGTAAAGAAATAATTGATTTAAAAAGAGAAAAAAAAGGAAAATCGAAGTATCACTTGAAGTAGAAGCCATTAAGACATTGGTGATTGTATTTGAAAAATTCGAGACTAAAAATGATGCAGCGCAAAAATTTAGTATTCTAATCCAAGAGTATAGAAAATGTAGATTTAATCCAAGATCTACAAAGAACTCAAAAGGTATATGAAAACCTTAAGTAAAATAGAGTAATTTGATTGAAAATAGGCAAAAGTTACTTCCACAATAAAGTAAAGAAGTATTTATATGAGTTATAATGACCTAGAACCTAATAACAAGGATAAAAACGTCCTTATAGTCCTAATAAAAGTAAAACACAATAAATAAATAAACTTCTTAATCTAAAGCTCCACGTCAGTCCCCTCCACTTGTAAAGAACTCGACCTCGAATTATGCTCTGGATAACCTAACTTGCACTCCAGTAAGTAGGAGTAGATATCCACAACATTAAAGTTTGGGTTGATATTACCCATCCATGAAGGTAATTGAATGACATATACAATGTCATTTATTTTCTTGACGATCTTGAATGGACCATACTTCTTGGCTTTCAACTTATGGTTATGTTCAGTAATTCGCTTCTTATTCATAAACATCATTACTTCATCTCCCACCTCAAATACTTGATTCTTCCTATATGAGTCCACATTAGCCTTATACTTCACATTGGCTTTTTCAAGCCGTTCCTTTACCTCAACTTGTATTTCTTGGGTTTCTTTAGCAAACTTGGCTGCACTCGCATGGATGTTAACATTTTTAGGTAATTGAATAAGGTCTAATACATGATTTGATACCTTAGTGTAAACTATAGAGAATGGAAATCGACCGATAGAGTTATGGATAGCATTGTTGCATGCAAACTCAGCTTATGCGATAAGAAAATCCCAATTCTTTGGCTTGTCACAACAAATACATCACACTAAATTACCCAGAGTTCGATTCACCACTTCATCCTGTCCATCAATCTGTGGGTAAGCTGTGCTACTGTACTTCAAGGATGAATCAAACATACTTCACAAAGTTCTCTAGAAATGACTCAGAAACTTAGTATCTCTATCAGATGTAAATGATTTTGGAACTCCATGTAGCCTCACCAACTCTCAGAAGAACAGTTTAGCAATGGATGTCACATCTGTTGTCTTTTACATGGTAAAAAGTGTACGATCTTAGAGAATCTGTCGAACACCGCGAAAACTAAATCCATACCCCTTTGTGTTCTTGGTAAACCCAGTATAAAGTCCATGGAAAGGTCTTCCTAAATATTGTCAAGCACAGGTAATGACTTGTATAAACCCACATTTGATGCATAACCTTTATAAATTTGGCAAATCTGGCACCTATAAACAACATAAACAACATCTCTAATCAATTTAGGCCAAAATACCTTTTATGTACCTCCTCAAACGTCTTGTCTCTGCCCAAGTGTCCAGCTAACCCTCCTCTGTGTAAGTCTCTAATTACCTTCTCCCTCATTGATGTCTACAGGAAGCATAGTTGCTTACTTCTCATAAGAAACTCGTCATGAATGTAGTAGTCTTTATACGGCTTCCCTCCTTGACAAGTTTGACAAATTTCTTTGAAATCTTCATCGTTAACATATAAGTCTTTCAAGTATTCGAAACCTTCAATCTCAATTGTTAGTGTTTTGATTATGGCTACTTGTTGACTCAACATGTCTGCCACTACATTGTTTCTCTCAGCTTTATGGACAAGTTTACAAGGGAACTTATCAATATAAGTTGACCATCTAGCATGCATCTTGGTCCTCAACTTCTTCTGGCTTCTCAAATACTTCGATGCTTGGTGATCGGTATAAAGAATAAACTCCTTTCCAATTAAGTAGTGCTCACATGTCGTCAAAGCCCTCACAATGGTGTAGAACTCCTTATCAAAGGTAGCCCATTTTTGCCTTGCCTCGCTTAGTTTCTCACTAAAGTATGTCACAGGCCTTTTCTCTTGGGGATAATACTACCCGGTTACCTAGCCCACTTGCATCACACTTCACTTCAAATAAATTTTCAAAGTCTGGTAAGGCTATGACTGATGTTGTACACAATTTCTCCTTGATAAGGGCGAAGCATTGTTCTTGCTCTTCTTTTCATCTAAACTTTCCTTTCTTCAGACAGTCCATAATAGGAGCTATAACGCTACTGAAATTCTTAATAAACCTTCTATAGAACGTCGCCAAACTATGAAAACTCCTCACAACTCCAATGGTTCTTAGCTTAGGCTAATTTCTAATGGCCTTTACCTTATCTTCATCCACTCAGATGCTATATTTTCCCACAACATATCCAAGGAATAGCAAATTCTCCAACATAAATAGGCATTTCTTTAAGTTGGCATATAATTGATTTTCTCTTAAGGCCTCAAATACATGCCTTAAATGTCCCACATGCTCTTCAATAGATCTACTATAGACATAAATATCATCAAAATAAACAACCACAAACCTATCGATGAAAGGTCGCAACACCTAGTTCATAAGACACATAAAAGTGCTCGGTGCGTTGGATAATCCAAAAGGCATGACGGACCATTCATATAAGTCATCCTTTGTCTTAAAGTCTGTCTTCGACTCATCTCTAAGCCTTATTCTTATTTAATGGTATCCACTCCAAAGATCAATTTTAAAGAAAATAATGGCTCCACTCAGCTGATCTAATATATCATCAAGTCTTGGAATGGAAAATTTATAGCCAATAGTGATTTTGTTGATCACTCTACTATCAATGCCCATTCTCTAACTCCTATCCTTCTTCGGTGTAAGTAATGCTAATATTGCGTATAGACTCATACTCTCCTGAATATAGCCTTTACTTATCAACTCCTCCATTTTCTCCCGTAAAATCTCATTTTCTTGTGGGCTCATCTTGTAATGAGGTAGATTAGGCAAGTTGGCTCCTAGAACCAAGTTAATATGCTGTCGGATATAACGCATAGGCGGTAATCCCTCTAGTAAGTCCTCTAAAGTCACATATGCAAACTCCTCCAATATCGATTGCACTTCTTGAGGTACCATAGGCTCGGGCTTGCTTTCTACTAGCTCTTCCCCTTTAACCATTAACAGAAGCACCTCTTTTGTATCCTTCATCTCACCAATAAATTTGCCTCAGTTATTCTCTACCTGTAACAAAGGCTTTTGGATGTTTCCTTAAGACTTCACGCTATTAATAAGTACTAAATTATACTTTACACCATCTTTTACAAAATGGTATGTATTTTTCCTTCCCAAATGCATCACATCTATGTCAAACTGCCATGGTCTTCCCAATAGGATCTGACATGCATCCATCTTTACTACATCACTGTAGTGCTCATCCTAATATTTTCTAATAGAGAAAGTCACTTTACACCATTCTTTAACTAGAATTTGTCCATCATCCTTGATCCACCTAATGCTATAAGGATCTGGATGTGGCTCGATAGTCAACGTTAACGTCTTCACAGTAGCTGCAATTATAATATTTTCATGTCTCCTTCCATCAATGATCAACTCACACAAATTCCCTATAACTAAACACCTTATATGATAGAGCTTATGTCTTTGCAAATCACCATGCTCCTTGCGGGATATCATCAATCTTCTGACAGCACACACATATGTCTCGTCATCCCCTTCTCCCTACTGTTCCCAACCATCTCCTTCGGGCCCACACACTTCCTCTTCATCTTCTTCTTCTTGTTATTCCACCATATTTACTACTTTCCTTTTTAGACACTCATTAGATTTGTGTCCTAGATTGCTGCACCTGTAACACTTTAATAGAGCTGGTTTGGTATATGGATTGACAGGTTTAGAAGTTATCGGAGCTACTTTGTATGAGCTTCACCATTAGTTCTTCCCTTGCTAACACTTCTCCTAGTAAGGGTTGCAATAACCACCTCCTTTCCTTTATCGCCTACACTCTTCTCACCTGTATAGCAGTTAAACTCCCGTTGCTTCTCATTCAATATAGATTTAGCTTTCATAGTTAAATTTCTCGCATATTGCACTATAAGGACTATCTAGATTCCTATCTTCTCCCTTATATTCAATCTTAACCCTTTCAAGTAGTGTGAGACTTGATGAGGTTGAGATTTAGACAATTGGTTGTAGCCTGCCAACCTCAAAAACTCTGTTGTATACTCATAGACGCTACGAACGCCTTGATGACACTATTGCTATGTGTCAAAAATATACTGCTCATAATCTGGCTGTAAGAATCTCCCTCTAAGCAAATGTTTCATCCTCCTCCACAAAGAAACCAAATTTTGACCTTCTCTCCTATTTGACTCTCGCAATTGCTCCCACCATATGGAAGCTGCCCCTTTTAGATGGTAGGCTACCAACTTCACTTTCCTATCCTCTAGAATCTTTGTATAATTGAAGAATCTCTCTACCTCTACTAACCAATCAAGAAAGCCTTCAATATCCAAATCTTCACTAAAAGATGGGATATCTACCTTAAGTTTATATTCATAGTCTCCTCTTTGTCTTGGTTTGATGACTTCTTCCTCCTCACTAGAACTATTTTCATGATTCTATAACACGAGATTTTGAATCTAGGGATGCCTCGTAGGGTTACCTTCCCTAACAACTAGTTCCTCAATTCTTCTTATGTTGTCTCCCCGCAACAACATTAACAACTTGTCCTAAATCAACGCTAGCTTTCGTTCCATATTGTGAATTGACTCCCAAACTTTGGGTTACCCATGAACGTTGTTGTTGATGATGGCCATTGTCAAACAAACAAATCTTTGGTTTTTAAGCCTCTGATACCACTTGACATAGTGCGGAAACAAAATATTCTAATCCAATAGTACATAAAATGCAAATACAATTCAAGATCTACAAAGAACTCAAAAGATAAATGAAAACCTTAAGATAAATAGAGTAATTTGATTGAAAATAGGCAAAAGGTTTTTCCGCAATACAATAAAGAAGTATCTATATGAGTTATAATGACCCAGAACTTAATAAAAAGGATAAAAATGTCCTTGTAGTCCTAATAAAAGTAAACACATTAAATAAATAAATAAATAGACTTCCTAATCTAAAGCTCTATGTCAAAAACGCAAATTGACATCATTTAGATGGACATTACTTTATTAATCAAAAAGAAAAACAATTTTGAAAGTTGATGTTAATGAATATTATTATAGTACTTATTGTGATTGTTTTGAAAATAATTATGAACTATGTATTAGGCATACTAGTGATAGCTATTGAAACATTGGTAATTAAAGTGAAAATCAATAATATGAAATTGAATATTACTTTATTGGTTAAATATAAAATTGACTTAAGATTGATGCTGACAAATATTGTTATAGTAGTTATTGTGATTTCTTTGAAAACAATTGTGAATTGTTTTTCATTTTTAATATTCCTAGTTAGGGTTTCTTCTTTAAGTATTTCTTCTTTAAGTATTCATTTTTAAGCCTCTCTTTTTTTCTATTCTTAGTTTGGTTTTCTTGATTATACGATGTCATCAAAATTGTTTCAATCATCTTATCATTTATTTTTCTTTATATTGTATTAGTTATATACATACATATCTAAATAAATAAAGGAAACAATAAAGTAAAAAATAAGTTAAGAAAAATGTATAAATTAGTGTTTCTTTAGGAACGGTATAAGTATGCCTTTTAAAGATGGTTTAACATCTAAGGAAGAGAAGGAAAATGTGATCTTTCTTTCTTAGGCAATTAAATAATAATTTAAGAAGATCAAGGCAGCGTATAATGATGTAAGAGAGTCTAAAATTTACGAAAGAAAAAAGTGAGGGCAAAAGTTCTAAAGGATAGGGTTCAAATAGAAAAAAGGGAGAAAAAGTTTCAAAAGGAGAGGAGCGAATGTCACAAGATATAAAATCAAGCAAATGACCTTATATACAAAGGGAATAAATATAGTAAGAGTACTTGCAATGCTAATGAATTTAATTTTCATTGTTTGCTTATTGTTATGTCTAGTTTCTATTATTTTTAATTGCCTTCATGTCTTGACTTTGGCTACAGATTCTCATGTTTTGATCCAAATGTGAGATAAATTGAGTGAAAATTGTGAGAATATTGTATGAATGTTAATTGGATTATTTTGTAAATTTTTCATAAAAAAGAAAAAAAGAAAAAAGTGGTGACTTAACTTGGTGTTGGTCATGGTGGTGACTTAACTTCTCACTACTGTGACAAGCACCAAAGTGCTAGTCATGGTCATGAAATAACCTCGATCGGGATTAGAAATGCATAATATGAGTGAATAGTATACTTGCATGCTTAGGTTGATTGACTTGGATTTTGATTAAAAAGACATTAGCTTGTTGTGATAGATGAATAACACCTTCTTTGGTAAGAATTTGTGCCTTTTTGAAATATTAAACACCAAATTTGTAACATCCCATCTCCTATAGGAAAGGGCATTTTGGTAATTAGGAAGGGTTCGGGATATTAAATTATATCTCGGCATACGCATACAGCATATAGCCTCTATAATTACTGATTGGTTGCACATGCACATAGTATACATGCATTCATGTCATTTTCC
>JANZLD010000002.1:60699478-60710204 GCA_026413575.1 Erythroxylum carthagenense
ACTGTCTTATGATTGTGATGCCATGAGGAGTGTAGTGGTTGTTGTCAGTAGTGGTCTCTTGTCGTAGGATATGTATCAGAATGACCTACGGGCGTTCCGGTGGATACCCTATGGTAAGGGGGCGCTACAAAATTCAAGTATTCTTTGTTGAGAGTATTCTTTCATAATTACAGAACTTTAGAACTTGCTTGCTAATAATAGTTAAGATTGTATAATCTTATGCAAACATTGAGATGATGAAGGCAATTAGGATTTACCCTTTTGTGTAAAAAACCACCATAATGTTTTAGTGAACCACCTTTAAGCTTAACATGAAACCTTTTCTTTTTTAAAATCCAAAATATGATCCTTGACCTTAATTATTTATCCTCATTGTTGTGCCTATCATAAGCCAAGTTGAGCATTTGAATGAGTATGATTTGGTTTAGGAAATAATTGCTTGAATAAGTGTGAGTGAATCATGGGATATGGTTGACTATTGAATTAGGAATGGGTATGATTGTAACAACATTTATCTCTCTTCTACATTTTTTGACTTTAAAACTTGATCTTATTCTAAATAAATAAAAATAAAAAGGAGGAAAAGGGGGAAAAAAGAAAAAAAGAAAAGAAAAGGAAAGAAGAGAAGATAATTGTAAAATGAAAAGAAAGAGCAAAGACATAAAAAGGGGAGTGCTAATCTTGTTAACTTGAAAGGAAATAGTTGAGTGTTTTATGCTTCATTATTTATATTACTTTAAATGCTCAATTTGTTTTGTGATTTTAAACTGTGATTTTCCTTTTTCTTACCTTAGCCTGACTCCATTACAATCAAAATAAAGACCTTCAAATTGATGTTTGTGTTGTATATGAGTGGTGGAGAATGGATTAATAAGCAAGTCTATGGTTGATACCTTACATGAAATGAATAATGAGTGAATATATCCTACCTTTGAATGCTTGAGAGGATGGAGAGTGGAGTGAGTGTCTATCACACTTGTTGATAGTTCTTTGGATTGAAGTACTTGTTGATTTTGACTAAGTACGCAGAGAATAGTCTGTTCACTTAGTATTATGAGTTTTAAGTTCTCTAGTTGTGTTTATTGAAATGATCGTTGACATCTTTCACCATTATTTGAGAAAATAGTTGTTTTCATTTTTTTCTTGTATAGTCTAGTGTTCTTTAAGTTGCTTGAGGACAAGCATAGTTTAAGTATGGGGGAATTGTTGTGTCTAATTCTATTGGATTTTACTTACATTCATATTTTGATTTGGTTATAAATTCTTGTGCTTTTAATCCAAATTTGAGATGAATTGAGTAAAACTGGTGTGAATATTGCGTAAACGTTAATTGGATTGTCTTGTGAATGTTGCATGGAAATCAGAAAATTATACATGAAAGAATGAATTTGGACATAAACTATGCATATAACATAAATTAATTAAAAACAGTCATGTAAATTGAGCATGACTATGTAATTCACGGGTGTGACAATGGGAGGCACATTTAGAACTCCAATGTCATGGGTGTGACAATGGTAGTCACACCTATGACAACTTATTCTACATTCATTTTTAAATCTGACATGTGTAGGCTTTGATAGCGTAATAACCTTAAATCTAGATTATGTTATAAACAGAAAAGGGAAAGTTAGCTAGAGGAGGGTGGGCATTTTTTCCGGGATACAAACAAATAGAGAGAAAGTAGATAGAGAAAAGAGGGAAAATAGAGAAGAGTCAAGTGAAGAAGAAGAACAACAGAGAGGTGAAAGCAATATGAGCATTTGATCATATAGGTGAGGATCAACCAAAAGCAGAAGGCGAGAGCCAATGCAAAAGGCTTCAGAATGGCAGGAGACCATCGCAACTCCCTCATCTGAAAACTTTGTTTACTCATTTTGTTCTTTACTTGTATTATTTCTCTATTGCATTACTGGGCTCACAACTCTGTTATCTTTTGATAGTTCATTTTGGTTATTCACTTAATTTATTGCTTTAATACTTCTCTTATGCTGACAAAGATGGGATTGAAGCATATGAAGATGTTGAATCTGGTTTATTCTATGATGGGCTGATTCTTTTTCTTGAGAATTAATGTAGCCAGTTTAGTTGATTATGTATAATGAAGGGATTGTTTTATTGTCTTATTAAGTACTATAGTTTTTGTGTTTATTGGATGTAATAGTCTTATTAAACTTTATATCATTTTGGTATTAAACGAAGGATTGAGAGAAGAAGTTAAATATAGAACAAGAAACTATAGACATTTAAGTTATGAATTAGAAATATATTAACTTAAGTGGGCAAGTATTAGTTGAGTTTAATAATTAATTTGGATGATAAACTTGTCAAATACAAAAGTTAGATTAGTTTGTTGTTTGAATTGATTATAAAATATAGCTATTAATTTTAGTAAGACAATTATCTAATGATTTCCTTTTAGTCATGCATTGGAGATTAAATTAGTGAAACTAATTCTCAAGAGTTTCGACAACGATTAATCAATTCATTTTTTCAATTAAATCAATTCATTTTTTAGTTTAATTGCATAATTTTTTTAAAAACCTTTACTCAACAACTTGGGACAGAATGTTTAGGATTGCATTTGTTTTATTTTTATTTAAGATTAATTTGAGTGAACCAATTTCACCTATGTGAGAGATGACCTTGGGTAATCAACTTCAACTACATCATATACTTGCGAGTAAGATAGCTAGGTATTTTTAGAACTTATTTTATCATAACAATGTTGCCATTACCTAAGTTGTGTGCCAAACTTAAGATAGAAGTGTGACAACTGATGAGATAATGATCACCCCTTCTAAAGCTTTGATTTCTTATTCCTATTATATCTTTAGGATTGTTTTATTTTTCTTTCATAATGTAATATGTATTTTTCTTAGTAGACATCTTTCATCTCTAACAAGACAATTTGCTTATGTAAAATTCAAACACAAGGCCCAGCAGTATGTATTCTAGGTGAACGTTATAGTTCTTCTTATTATTGGGTAAGGTTTAACGTTCCCTTTGTAAGAATCCATGTTTTATGTTTACTTTTGAAGAAACTCAAATGTCTCCTTTGTTAATGCATAATGTAGTTTGAATCTAAAAGTGGTGATGTTTTTTAAAGGAGAGAATGGAAATAAGCACTACAGTTGGCTCCACTGCCTAAGTTGTGTGCCAACCTCAAAAAGGAAGGTGACAACCGATGAGATAATGATCATTCATTTTTATAGTTTCAATGTTTTAATCCTATAATTTTTCTAGGATTGTTATTATTTTTCATCCATGCATAAACTAGGATTCTCTGTGGACATCTTCCATCTCTATCAAGACAGTCTGCTAGTGCTCATGTAGAATCCAAACACAAGGCCTACCTGTTTGTGTTCTGGGTGATTTTTGTGGTTCTTCTTATTATTAAGAAAGGTTTGATGTTCCCTTTGCGACAACCCATGTTTATGTTTCCTTTTGAAGAAAGTCAGTGTCTCCTTTGTTAATGCACAATGTAGTTTGACTTTAGGATTGGTGATGCTACTCAAAATAGAGAATAGAAATTAGCACTACAGCTAGTGTTACTATCTAAGTTATGTGCCAACCTCGAGATGGAAGTGTGGCAATTGATGAGATAATGATCATCCATTTCTATAATTTTGATTTCTTAATCCTATTCTTTTTCTAAGATTGTTGTAATTTTTTTTTCCATAATGTAATATGCACAATAGATCAACATAAACTAGGATTTTCGGAGGACATCTTCCATCCTTAACAAGGCATGCAGTCGCTTTTCAATTAATCCAATTGATGTGTATCATATAGCTCTATTAATTTTTCACATAATAGAAAAAAATCACATTGCTAAAATACACTTTTCCATTTTTTATTAATAAACAAACGTAACAATGAAATTGTAAGCCGCTTCTACTTTATTTTCAATGATAATTTAATTCTACTATAAATTACATATTTTAAGTAAATCGTTTATAAATCAATGATTTAATACCCAAAATTTCTAGTTAGATATGCTTGTAAAATTACAAATATGTTGATATATATTGTAATAAAATAATTAATATAAGTGTATAATTAAAAAATTAAAAACAAGATAATAAAACCAAACATACTTTTCATTTTTTATATTAAAAATCTCAATCAAACATATTTTTATTTTTAATTAAAAATAAAAATTAAAACTAAAACTAAAACTACAAAAAAAAAAAAGTGAAATCAAGCAGCAATGCATTCTGTCACGATCAAGGAGCAGGGTGACCAGAGTTGGGCACAAAAAAGTGTTGACGGAAAGGAAAAGGAAAATAGATAGACAAGTACATTAGAATTTTTTTTCCCCAAATTTATTAAATCATTAAGTGGAAAAATCTAACACATTACAATTATTTTCGTAAGAAATTGAAATTTTGAATCTTTTAGCTTCAATTTTTTTAAGGTCAAACTAGTATTGAAAAATTAAAATTAAGTAATCTTTGACATTTTTTTAAACATTAACCCTTGCATTTATCCGTTGAAAACATGTTCACTTTAAAAGCTTGGCAATTGCCTCCTCGTCCGCTTTCAAATATTTTCGCACCTTTTAGCACATGTCAACTTTAATTTGAAAAAAAGTACCAAAATGCAAAATCTGGTTCTCAAAGTGAAGGAGGCTATCTTTCATCTCTGATCTTCGAATCCCATCTTCCTTATCCTCCCAACATTCTCGGATACAGCTCCTGCGTTTCAAGTTAAGTCCAAATCAATTACAATTTTAATTAAATTAACAAGAAAATCAAACCACATTTCATATTCTGGGTCCTTCCCAGGAACCCAGTTCACATTTGCGCAATAAATGAAATGTATGTTGAATTCTCAACATAAAGAAAAGGACTTTCTCTTATCCATTTCTCTGGTCCATCAAATAGATCAATAAGGGTATCAAAGGTAAAAGAAGGATCTTCAATGAACTACTGAAAAAGTTCTGATCTTTGAATCAAAAACAGAAAATATCAAAAGAAAAAAAAAAAAAGAGCAATCAAGACCCTTTACATATATTGAGAAACAAGATGACAAAGGAAGGTTAGTACCTTGCGACTTACAAACAGGAGGATCTTCAAAGAGAGAAAGGGATAGCTCCTTATGAGCAAGGCCAATATCAAACAAGATCAAACCCGATGAAGGGTCACAAACAATTATCCCTTTAACAGGCAGCCAAAGGAAAAGTTCTTCCTGCGTAAGACCCTCCAATCCAACAAGTCCGCCATAGCTAAGATTAGCTCTAACCACGGTGTCAAAGTACACTCTGGTGCCAAACTTGGCCATGCAAGGACCTTTCAAATGAACCTCTAAGTGACCACTCTGGTCATCAAGACTGTACGAATTTACATTGCTCGGAAAGATACCAGGTGGCAGGCCTCGGCTTTTGAGGAGGCTTTGTATGGAGGAGGAGGCGGAGCTGACGGTGGCAGAGGAAAGGCGGAGAAGAAGAAGAAGAAAGGGAGAGAGAACGAGGAAAGATTTTGGGTTGAGAAACATTGTCGATGAAAATTTTTGATTTGCAAGGCAGAGACAGAAAAAGGGTGGGAGAGTTCCCGTGGCAACTGAAAGTGAGGGATCTAAATCATTATTATTCATAAAATAAAAAGAAGTTTTCTGAATCTGATGTCCCAGCAAACGGCCGGGGCCAGCCGGACAGAAGAAAGAAGTACTAATGGAGACAGCTTGGGAGAGCCCAGCATGACTATTTCTTTTGTTTTTTTAGAAATTAAAATGTATTAAAGAATAAAAGGTTAACAACAAAGGAGCCTTAAAACATTGAACCACTAGTTAAAACTATCTACTATCGTATACAAAAGCAAGAAACAAAATGACGACACATTGAATCCCGATTATATTCTTGATCAGTTAGGGTATAACCAATTTCCTCTTTCTCAACACTTTCAGAAATTTCTTGATCGAGAATGGGGGAGATTTGGCAAAGGTTTCGACTTGGCTTTCCCTCTCTTCTTCTCTCTCTTTGTCCGCACTCAATGGAGCTCATCTCAAGTAAGTCTTGTCGTTAGCAGCTCTTCGATTCTTATCATTTTAGGGCAAACTAACCTTATTCTCGCAACTCTCCAGACATGGTTGACCAAAGGAGTGAACAATGTGCTCTGAAGGATCTCTCTCAGGTAGGTATCTTCAGCTGTTTTGCTATTTTATGCTATTTGATTTCATTATATCTTGGCATCTGACAGAGGGATAACTATATCGAGAGCTGAGAAAGGAGTACTACTTTGCTTTCAACAGATGAATCACGAACTCATCTTCCTTGTTTTTGTTCATAGAGGCATGATTTGTCACTTATTTTCTTGAATGATGAATGCTAGAACAGTAGATAGAAAAAACTCTAGTTTAGCATTGCTGAGAAATTTGGGGTGGGGACTAGATTCTTCATATGAGTGCTATTCCTCTGCTACAGTGAGATTTCAGCTGATTTATGATCAATTGTTCTCTTATGCTAGCTCCGATAAGCTCAATAGTAGAGGGTAAGGAAGTAGATTTTTGTTCAAATCTTTTGTAGTTTCTTTCTTTCCAAATTTCTTGAGTGCACATGGCCACTAAGATTAGAATCACTGTTCTGTCAAATTTTGACACAAGTAAATGAGGTAGCTCCAGTAGTATTCCATAGAGATTGTTCGAAATTGGAACATCAGTATTTAGTCTTAGGATTTTTACCCATATTTCTTTAGAGTAATCACACTCAAAGAAAAGATGGTCTCCAGTCTCTTCCTTTAGATTACATAGAATGCAAGTCTTTGAGGAGGGTAAGAATTGTAGCCTATCAATTGTACTGAGTCTGTTCAACATTGCTAGCCAAAGCAAAAAACTAGTTTTAGTCTAATAATCTTGTTCCAAACCGTAGAGTACCATTCCACTCAATTAAAAATTCCCTCTCTTAATTTCTTAGCTTTCTTTAATGTTATTTCTGAAACTGGGATCCCTTTCCATAAGTAAGCATCCTTTTCTCTAAGGCTTCTGAGCAATGGAATGAACAAAAGTCAATTGATAGTGACCAACTTCCATTTATAATAATTTCTTTGAGCTTAGTATTAAACCTTACCAGTAGGGTTCCTGCCATTTGATTTTGAAATAATGCACCTTACCTAGTCCAATTATCATACCATAAGGAAAATCTTTCTCCATTCCCTATTTGACAAGAGATATTTTGTTGTACTTCATCCTTCATTTTCAAATTTTGGTTAAAGAACCAAGTGTAACTTTCTTTGGGTCTTAGAGCCCAAAAACTCCCATCTTTCAATATGTAAATGTGGATCCTTTTGATCCATAGTAACTACTTATCACTCAGAATTCTCCAGATTCTCTTGGTCATAAGTAATATGTTCTTCTTAGTTATTGACTCCAGTCCCAATTCCCCCTCTTCTTTAGGTTGTCAAATACTCTTCCAACTGACTTTTACTTTCCCTTTCTCTCCATTCTTATTCCCCTATAAAAAATGTTTCATCATTCTTTCAATTGTTTTAGTAAGCCCCTTAGAAAGAAATAGATAGGAAAACTAGTAAATTTGCATTAATGCTATAACTGGCTTTAAGAGCTAGAGTTTTCTTCTATAAGATAGGGCTCTATTTGTCCAAGAACCTAATCTTTTCTGAACTTTTTCAATTAGAGGAATACATTCACAAACCTTAGTCTCCTTAATGAAATTGGAATTCCCAAATAAAGGAGAGGAGGTTCCTTTAATTCCATTCCCGTAGCTAGTGTCAATGCATTTGATAGGTGAGAAGCACTTTTTGAATGCATAAAGTAACTCTTTTGAAGATTAATACTCAACCCCGACATCTCTTTGAAAGAATTGAGAGTGCTCATCAATAGAGTGACTGAGTGGACATTCGCCTTGCTTAGGAGTTTAAGATCATTTGCAAAACATAAATTGGTTAGTGAAATCTTCTTACATTTGGAATGGTATTTGAAACCTAGATCCTTAGACGAGTTATACTTAATCATTTGGGTATGAACCTCCATGCAAATTAGGAATAGATAAGGTGATAGAGGATCCCTTTGCCTAAGTCCTTTTCTGCCTTTAAACATCTCCATAGGGCTCCCATTAACTAGAATTCCGAAGGAAGTAGTAGTAATGCATTCCTAGATCCACCTTAAGAATCTATGAGGAAATTCCATAGCTCCCATAGTTTGTAGCAAAAAACTCCAATTCACTCTATCAAAAGCTTTTTAAAAATCCACTTTGATAGTACAATTATGAGGACTTTTTCTTCGTTATGCCCTTTTACTAACTCCTGTACTATAAGAATATTGTTCCCAATATCCCTATTCTTCATAAATGCTCCTTGATTTTCACTGATGAGAGACTAAAGAGCCTCCTTCAACCTGTTTTCCAAGATTTTTAGAATGATCTTAAAGAGAAAGTTTGTGCAAAAAATAGGCCTAAATTCATTCCAATAGGATGGATTTGAGTTTTTAGGGATTAAACAGAGAAAAGTCTTGTTAATCTCCTTTAGCATTACCCCTTTTTGGAGGAACTCATGAACTGCCTCCTTATTAACACCCCCCAATTGTATTCCAAGTTTTTTAATAGAAGAAACCATTCAAACCATTAGGGTTAGGTGTTTTAGAGACATTCATGTGAAACACTACCCTCTCTATTTCTTGGTATGTTACAGGCCTAATTAATAAGGAAACCATATGTACAGGGATTCTTGCTATGACAAACTTCCTAAGGTCATCTCCTATGACTGGACATGAATCTATTGTGCCTAGAAGTTTCTTGTAATAAGAGATTGCTTCCTTAGCTAATCCTTCTTGTCCATCCACAACCACTCCATCTTCAGTTGTAACAATGGTGATTCTATTTGCATTCCTCCTTGCTTGCACTCAGTTAAAGAAGAATTTAGTATATCTATCCCCATTCTTTAGCCAATTAACTATAGATCTTTGCTTCAGTATTGAGCTTTCGTTATCCACCATGTGCAAGCATTTCTTTAATACTTCTTTTTCAACCGAAGCTAGTAAAACATCTGTAGGATTTTCTACCAATGAAATCTGAATAGCTGATAATTATCTCTAGCCTTATCAATTTCCTTCGAGAGATTTTTTCCTCTTTTACAATTGATGGATTTCAGTTTTTGCTTAATAGACTTGAGCTTTTGTAGGCAAATATACTGTTTTGTCCCAAAATAGTCACACTCCATCCCCTTTAATATAGCTTCATGAAAGCCTTCCATAGTTGCCAAGAAATTATTAAATCTGAAAGGATGAAGGATTCTGGCATAATTGAACAAATTTTCAATCCTTATAGGAGTATGGTCAGAAATACCAAGGTCTAGATATTTTGTTATACTTCTCGAAAAGGAATTAAGTCATTCTACATTTACCAAAGTCCTATCTAACTTTTTCCTGATATGCCAAATAGAACTTTGTTTGTTACATCATATGAATCTACGGCCTCCAAATTTTAGATCTATAAGTTCCACCTCCTACATTATCTGAAGATTAATTGTGTAAATTACAATTATCTTCTACTTGAGATCTAAATAATGTGGTGTTAAAATCACCACACACTAACTATGGAGAATTTGTCAAGGCCTTTAATTGTCTGATAGAATTCCAAAGTTCAATCCTTTGAAATCTAAGGTTAAGACCATATACAAAAGTAACTAAAACACTAGAGTTTTCCATCTTGAAGTAGATCTTAGTGTGAATAAACTGTTGATTTGTTTTAACGGTTTCACCTCCACTGAATCACCATCATAAGTAATAATAATTCTACCATAGGCATGGCTTTGGTGGTTTGATAATAACTGTCATTTCCTACCTAAATAACATAGTTTGTTCATATTTATTTCCCTAATTTTAATTTCCAAAAGACAAAAAAGCCTGAGGTTTCTCCTTCAGGAAAAAATCCCTTAAAGTATTAAGCTTGGAAGGGATATTTATTCCACATACATTCCATACTATCATAGTCATAAGAGATTGCTCTTACATTTGGAGCCTTTCCTACTGCTCCTGTTACTTTTCTTAGAAGTCACCTTTTCAAAATGCTCCTCTTGAATTCCTCCATTCAGTGGTTCAACCTTTTGAAGGCCATATTCATTTTGTTAGGGATTAGAGACTTCTTCTTCTTGATTTATATCACAATTTTCCAGTCCTTTCACCTCCTTGTCCATTTGAGCATTATTTTTGTCAATAATCAAAACTAGATTTGATCCTCCTTTCCTGTTTGAATCTAGATAATTTTTTCCTCGACTGTTTCCCCCAATTCTCTGAGAAACTTCTTCCAACTGACTTGGTTTAGAATTTTGAGCAACCTGTTCATCCTTCTCATCCTCTTTCTTTCCTTTCGAATAACTCTTTTCTATACCCATCACCTCCCAATAGTCTCCTTTAGTAAAGATTTTTTCAGTAGGTTTCCATTCTTTACCTTGAGCTTTAAGCGATGATTTCCATTCGTATATAACTACAACTCTATCCTCTTTAAGAGAATGCTCATTTGCTAACCTTAATATAGGAATGCAATCCTTCATTTCTTTAGAAATATCCATACCCACACACAATCTAGCAAACTCGATCTTTTTCTTCAATGTTGTGTTCTCATCCATACATATAAGTTTTCCCAAATAACTAGCTAGCATACCTGTTGGATCCCGAACTTTTCTTGAAAATTAGAATTATTAAATGAAATTAAATGAGGAATTTGTGGTGATTTATTCATATGCAAAGAAAAAGAAAAATTCTTGAATTTGAATGA
>JANZLD010000002.1:60730130-60740519 GCA_026413575.1 Erythroxylum carthagenense
CTCCTCAAATTCAAGAATCCACTCATAAAGTTGGATATTTTACATCAAACAAAATACATACATTGTCGGTGGCATATTCTACGTCTTATGCCTTAGCCTTTGTCAGGGATAGGACTCCAATATCTACTTTTGTTTCATTAATAATTATTGATTCCTTGAAACGAAACATTTAATTCACCCAATATGATTTGATAAAACATCTCTATCTTAAAAAGACTTCTTACCTCAATCATCTACATTGTTTCCATAATCTTTATCAATCAACTATGTTCTTCAATGTTGTTTCAACCATTCTTAACACATCGATAAGATCAATTTTAACTGTTCATGATATTTCAATAATTTCAATTTCTGTCACATTTTACATGATCAAAATATTCTTAATAATAAAACTCATTGACATAAGAAGCATACTCATTTACTCTTATATTCTTGATATGCACCATCAAGATCATTACATCTTATACACAAAAGAAATTTTAGCAGGTCACCAGTTTATACTCATGCCAATGATACGTCAATCACAATTGATTCTGAACAATTCCTGAATATTCCACAACTGTTCAAACATACTCCTCCATCGTAGTTACCTTTTCAATATAATCACCTATACCATAATTCCATCACCTTACTCTAATTCATCTTATAATTTTAACTATAGCGATCATAGATTACCTCCCAAAGCCAATATAACCACATTATCAAATATCATTTCATAATAACTGGTCGACTTAACCTTGAGAATTTGTACATATATCACGATCATTTGTTTCATTTTCCCTACGTACTTGCTTAATCAATATATCAGATCATAACTCTTATCACCGTAATTAAACAATCACTTTAAATTCCAAGTTCAACCTTTTAATTTCACTTTGCTTGTATACCTTAAATCTTATCATTTTCACCTATGTCTATATTTCTTCCTCAGTCAATTCATTAAAATATTTTCACATCTATATCAATTCAAGTACATATCCACAGAAACATTATATCACTAAATTCATTGACATAATCACAAATGTTAAATCTGTGCCTAACGTATCGGACTACGTAATATTTTTTATTTCTAAATATCCACATTTTCCTTCTTATACACTCTGACAAAACACCATTCTTCTCATTATGTCTAATAGCGCAAAATCTTAATGAAAATTTGTACATATGACTCATGTGGTCGCAATTACTGGGATTCTATACTCATCAGTACCCTTCGCTAATAGTGAGGAATTAGGTGTAACAGATCCTTGCGAAACTCCTCGTGTTCCTATACGATGTGACATTTTACTCCTTTAATGAAACATTTTCGTTTATCTTACCTTTTCTTTTAATCTTAATTCCTACATTTATGCATGATATGCATGTCACTTAATGTAATCAATCAATTCACAAGGGAACAATTAATCACATGGCATAACAGTTTATCCTACTATGCATTCTAAGCCTAGGAAAAGCCTAAGCTCTGATACCAAACAATGCTGGTGTCCAGATTACGACACCTATTACGAGGCTTTGATTTCTCAAAAAATTCCAAACTTCAGAAAATTTTAACTTCAGTAGTGGCGGGTTCGCTGCCGCGAAATCTCCTCGTATAGTTTACCATGACAGAAGTCTTTACATTGTCACGGCGAAGTCACCAAATTTAGCACAGAAATCCTTTGGGGAAGGTTCGCCGAGGCTTACACTGGGCCTCGCCGTAGCAAAACCTTCAGACAAAAGCCAGACCACCAACATATAACACAAAACGTACATACATTTATACAATTCTTTCAACATAACCCTTTTCAACAAAGAAATTAACTATGAAAAAAAACCAAATAAAACTTCTTTAATTCACCATTTCATTACAAAAGCAAAAGAGTTTGAACAACTTTATTTACATATTAAAAGTCACACTATTGGCTTATTACAAAATACAAATGCACATGATACAATTGAATACTTATGCTTAATATGATCCTAAATACCAAAGTTTCTGAACTAGCTTAAATAATAAATGAAGCTATCTCCGAGTTATCAATTGCTTTGCAAGGTTCACAATTCTCTTGTTCGGCTTTTTCTTCACTTGCGGAGTGGGAGTTAATGGGGTGAGCTGTGAAGCTCAGTGGCTTATACATTTATAGCCATTGGCAATGAGTCATACAATTCAACATATACATATATATTCATTCATATACATCTTTAACTCTTTTTAGCTAGCAAGTCAACCATCCACAAATTCTAACTTAAATATTCACAGTCAAGGATGCTATCACTTAAAACATACCATGTACATTTAAGCATAAAAATATAACATTCAATTATGTATCATACTCGACAATTCAGAGATGCAATGCACAAATAAATGGCTTGATGGTTCCATAGAAATAGAATGAAGAAATCGAAGTTTACACCATAAACATAATGAGTCCATTTTTCGGAGCTCATATGCGACAAGAGGGCAACCGGTAGAATGCTCTTATCAGCATGCACATGACGAATAGAATGGTTCCACTCTTGCCCAAACAGAAGCACATAATCATTTTATCATATGCTCATACTTTCATGCTTTTCTATCTTTTCCTTCATTCAAAATGCCATGACATGTTTCACTGGCATAACTTAATCATAATTCATAAATCACAACATATTTTCATCAATTACAAAAATTCATTATCAAACAAGTTAACATACAATACATATGCATTCAATTTAAGCACTTTAGCATATATTCACCCATAAGACAAACTTGCCCATATAACACAATAACCATAAATATATTACCTACCTAATTTTGCTTGACAATCCAAGCTCAATGTTTTCTTTCCTCTTGCTCTTGGATTGAGCTTGCTTGGTTTTCTATAACAAGTCAAGTTTTCATTCAAACAACATTCAAAGGAAATTCATAAGGCTTCAATAATCAAAAGTGCTAAACTTGACTATAACCCTTTCAAAATCTAGACTTTCAAGTCAACTTTTCCATGATCATTATGATTAGGTTAATGAAGGAATTTGCTAACACTTTCTTCTAGAAAAACACTTCCCATTCTCTTAAGTTTCCTATGACACTAAAATCATTCAATTTGGTTTAGAAATCCACAAGTTACACTGCAAACATTTTCAGACTGCTCTTATACCGAAACAATATTCTATTCTCAACTTCCATCCAAAAATTGATATCCTTAGAGACTGAATTTAAACTTTATTTCTTACAAAACTTGTATCCCTGTGTCTCTAGTTTATTCCAAAACAAAAATTACTTCATTTAGATAACTACAAAAGAAGTTATGCTTAAAATACTGTAGTATACTCGGTGCTGGAAAGTTCGCCGCAGCTAACTTTTTTAGAAAAGAAAAATTTACGCAAAATGTCAAAGTTCACCACGGCTTACATTCCTGGGTTGGCCGCAGTGAACATTATCCATCAAGTTGGCCGCGACGAACAAAGGAGAGTTGACCATGGCGAACTTTGACAGAAACATACACAAAACACTTCATTTTTCCATATTTTTACTTCCAACGTCTACAACTAACACATCTTAAACCTCAACCATCATTTCTACTTCATATTCAACTCCATTTCAACTCAAGATCATTCACAAATACATCATAATCTATCTTTGATCATTAACCTTAAAAATTAAAACATTTGCCTCTTTAATTCATCAAAAAATTCCCACACATAATCAACTTCATTTGAGTTTTATTTAACCATACCTATGAAATTTAAAGCATAACTTACTTGTTGAAGCTTCAATGTCTTCAAAATTTTCAAGACCTCCAAAACCCTAGCTTAATCTTCTCTTCTTCTTGTTTTCTCCCTTTTCTCTCTTCCACTCTCGTTTTCTTCTTCATTTTAAAGCAAGACAAATTCCTCTTCTTCTTTTTATACCCTTAATAAGTGTAAGAAGTCCATTTTGCCCTTCATTTAAAACCTTAAAGCTTTTTAACTTAAGTAACTTGCCTAAAATGCCTTTATGCATTCTTACCTCTTTTAATCCATCTAACCCATATAATAAAAATCCTACTAACATTTACCTAATAATTAACTCCGAAATTTAATCCATCAACCTCATAATTCATTTAAATCATGCTTAATTTCGAAATAAAATTAAAAAATTTCAAGGGCCAACATCATATGATTCATAATCAAATGACCCTAAACTGCCACTCTTACGGAGCTTCACTATGCATCTATCATTTATATGGCCAAAGCGACAATGCCATAAGTAGGTTGATTTTAAATTATCTCATTTATGTCTTTTCTTGTCATTGACATTCATAATTGGATGTGACATATCTAATATGTAAATTATATTGCATAGTATACCAGTACCATTAAGCATTCCATTCAAACAACCATTGCTATTGAAATTCAAATGGAAACCTACTTTATTTAAACAAGAAACAAACAATATGTTCTTTGTTAAAATAGGTACAAAATAACAATCATCCAGTTTAATTACAAGCCTACTGTGGTGTGACAAAAACTAGGTGCGTACGACTAATGTAGAAACTCTTGCTCTATTGCCCATGTGCATGTCCAGTTCTCCCTTCATGAGTTGTCTATTGTCCCTGAAGCCTTGCATATCATTACATATGTGTGAGCTAATGATTAGAAATAGTATTAACCTCAATGATAAACAAACTTGAAGGAGCCGAGGCATCTAATGTTTGTTGCTTCTTCAAGGACTCTAGATAGACTTTACAGTTTTGCTTCCAATGGTCAATCTTGCTACAATAGAAGCAAGTTCCTTTCGGCGCAGTCTCTTTGAGTTTCTTTTTAGCTACACTTCCTTTTGGTTTCTTAGATCTTTTCATCTTTAAGTTCTTTTTTCTTCAACTAGAAGAATAAGAGTCCACCGCTAGCACTGGCTTGCTATCCTTCTTGAATACCAATTCTAATTAAATACCAATTATGCCCAAATAAGATCCAATATCTTATAATGATCTTTACTTATTAAATATAACATATTTAATCATAAATTTTTTCAAACTTTACAATCAAGTTGGACTTGAATAAAATATCTTTGCTTTCTTCAACCTGTTCTTTATGTGAGACATATTAGGTTCCTAACATCTTGACAAAGATTATAAATTATAATTTTAATTCATAATTAGAATTACATAAATTAAACTCTTTTTAGTTTATTTTTAATTCTCTAATTAAATAATTTATGATCACAGATCAAGATTACGTCTAGCAACACACCATCATCATCATCATCAAAATATTTAAGAATGTCAAAGTAGATTTAATTAACCTTTCCGTTCCGTATAATTCTATCGTTTCATCATTCAATGTTTTGATTAGACATAGAATATGAAATGTCTACTTTATTTTGAGTCCAATCATATACTATGCCATTAGCTATTGATTCAATTAATGATATTTGTAAACTATTTACCAAACGTCATTCTATCTTGACCAAAGATTTTCTAAATCAATACTAACCGAGAAAAAAAGAATATTATCCCTATAATTAATCAAAATTAAAATTTAAGATATCTAGTAGTTTTTGAATAAATTATAAAGGTTATAATAAAGTCTTATTCTGAATTTATATTTTTCTTACACATTTTTCTTATATTGAAACCATAATTTCAACTTAATATTAAGGATTCATTTTCCATAGTCATAAGCATTATACACTATATAGCCATATCTTAGTTTTGCTAGTTCATTAAATGAATAACACATTTAATAACTAGATGAAGTAATCTAAGGCGACATAATGGACTGGCATAACTTCAATTTTTAATTTGATGATAAATGATACAAGAGAAAAGAATTGCTGCACCTAAAAATCAAGAAACAAATTTGATGATAAATGATACAAGATAAATGATGATAAATGATAAATAATGGACTGGCATAACTTCAATAATGCACATAATTGGGACATGTGGTATAATTTTGTGATCCAATTACTGTTGAATTTAGACATATGCATTTCATGCATAAAGGCATGATCAGATAATGACAGTTGTAACCGGAGCAGCCACCGAGAGTTTAAAGCTCAACGTATCAAGGCCTCGAGCCCACCGTAATTCAGAGCCTCAGGCTCACCGATTAATGCTCCCATTTTGGGATAGTTCAATGCGCCCATTTTAGGACAGTTCAGGCGCTCGGTCACAACACCATAATAAAATGGGGAAGTGTCACATATGCATTACATATACATTTGATTGAATATGAGAATGAGTGAAAGAAGAAACGCCTTATATTTGTGAAATGATAATTCATATGGTATTTCTGGATATGATATTGTGTGATTATTTGTGTATTGTTTTAATATGCATGAGTTGGGAGAACCATCGATGATGGTTCCTCGTTGAGTTCGCAAACTCACCCAACATTGCAAATTATTTTTCAGGACCGAGATAGTAGACTCTTAGCTCCGGAGGGACTTTTCCTGCCGTGTAGACCGTGTTGACAAGAGAAGTCATGGCTCACAAGTTGGTCAGCTGGGATTTTTTGGGATGACCTAGTTAGGCTTTTATGTTAGATTTCTTTCGGAGTTATGTACAGACAGTGATCAATGATAGTTGTACATTTATGGTTTCAATGAAATGAGAAAGTATTTTGGTTTCAAAGTTTAGTGATTTTATGTATTGATGCTTTATGATTTGATGCCATGTGAAGAATTGTAGTGATTGTCCGTAGTGCACCCTTATTGTAGGATACACATCGGAATGACCTACGGGCATCCGGATGTATACACTACGGTAAGGGGGTGTTACATTGAGACTGGGAGGTGGCTGTCTCTGAACATTGGATGACTGTGCTTGTGTCATCTGATCAATATGCCAAAAGAAATTTGGATGATTCCTCCACCCTAGGTTGTAGGTGTTAGAATATGGATCCCCTCGCTATCTGTTATAATTGTCCACAGAATGGGCCTCTTCCATCTCTTGAGCAAAAGGATTCTCATCTTGACACTCAGAAGATGCTTGGGAATCTCCACCACAATGCTCGCATATAGCACAACTCCTCAATCAAGAGCTAGCTCCTCCTTTCACATTGTGCATCATATTATCCAAGTTCTTTGTCAAAACATCCATCTGAGTAGATAAAGCCACTGTATTGTCGACTACACGAGCTCCTGTAAGTCGTCTGGGTTGCCTTTCTGTATGATATTGAAAACTGCTAGTGGCCATCTCATCAATCGACTTGTAGGTTTGATCTAGCGTTTTCCTCATTAAACTACCTCCTGTGGCAGCATCTATGGTACTCCTAGTCGATTGGGTCATTCCTGTATAAAAAATATTGACTTGCTGCCATGTAGAGAACCCATGACTAAGACACTGTGTCAACATATCCCGAAATCGCTCCCGCGCTTCATATAAACTTTCATTTTCATATTGAATGAAGGAAGTGATCTCATTCTTCATCTTTGCAACCTTAGCAGGAGGGAAAATTTTTTGCCAAAAATAATCTCATCATCTCATTCCATGTAGTAATCGATCCCGACTTCAAACTAGCCAACCATGCTCTGGCCTTATCCCTTAAAGATAATGGGAATAACCTTAATCTCACCGCATCTTTCGATACTCCATTATGCTTGAACAAATCACAAATATCTAGAAATGTCTCCAAATGGGTGTTTGGATCCTTCAAAGGCAATCCTCCAAATTGAGATGCCCTCATCATGGATGTAATGCCGTGAGAAATCTCAAAACTCGCAGTTGTGATCGTTGACCCAATAATGGGAGGCATGGGTCTATTATTATGCCACATAGTCAAATCCATCATAGTTAACTCCCTTCTCTCTTCAGTATGTGGCATCAACCTCTCCTCGTTCTGCTCCATCTCTACGAACTGCTCTTCTCTAATCCTTTCTATTGGGTTACTACTCCGAGCCAATTTGGTTTCCTTACGTAACCTACGAGTAATTTTTTCAATCTCAGCATCTATGTTAAGGCATCAATTTGCACTTATTTGATACTTAATTATCTTTAATGTGTTGAAATTATTATATGAAATTAATGGAATTATCTTATAATTATTTGCAGCTGAATTTCAACACCTTCAAGTTCAAATTAAATCAAAAAGATGCAAAAGAATGAAGAAAATCCGAAATTCCTTGTTTGACAGCAATTCAGTGACTAAGCATGGGCACGCCTAAGGATGGAATAAATCTACAGAGTAATTTTCAAAAGTCAAAATCGAGATGCTCACAATCTTTGACGATTATATTGCCATCTTTCAAGGGGATTGACCACTTGAAATTGGGGGATACAGTAACAGATGAGAATCAAGGAAAGATAGGAGGGAAAACGGAAAAACAAGCATAAAAGGAGAGGAGATCACTATTCATGCAAGCCTAGCTTCATAGATTTTCGTTTCTGTTATTTTCTTTTCAGTCTTTTTACGTCTTCTGCACTTACTCCATTAGTATTTTCATGTTTTTTTGGTAAAGACTCAGGATGGAGACTTTACGCTTTGTTATTTCTTTCGTTTTCGATTCTAGTATGAGTAGCTAAACTTTTTGTCTTGATTGAGGAGATCCGTGTTATTTGCTAGTATGTGTGAGATATTTTGAATAAAGTTTACGTTGTTAATAAACATTGAATATCTTCCAATCTACTCTTTCTAATTGAATTCTTTGGTTTCTAGGTGCACAACTAGGGATTAATGTGTTTAACTGCTAGATTAACCAAATATGACGTTCAGTTTCACTAATCACAAGTAGAAATTAGGATTGTCTTCTTTACGTTAGAGTTGAAAATTTTTAAGGAGATATTCACTTGATTGATTGCATGTCGTACATGTATTTCGCTTTCTCATTGGTTCTTGGTTCATAAAGCTATTATTCAATTAAACCTACGATCGTATCTAGGTTGTTGTTTAATAAGAATGCTAGAATATATGTTTCTAGTTATTACACTTAAGAGAAAATATTCCCAATGAATGTTTATTAATGATTGCAATTTTTTGTCAAGGATCCATATTAGCGTGATAATATCGGTGACCCAAAAACCAAGGTATTTTTCTCACTAATTTTTCAGATTCAATTATTGCTTTCAATTTGAGATTTTTTAAAACACTTTTTCTTATATTGCATGAATTAACCCGCTACCCCAGTTTCGTTACTTTGTTCCATTTGAATTCGTAATTTTATTGTCGTTAAGATTCCTCGCGGAAACGATATCTGCTTACTGCTACTACATTATTTTGTATTGACGGAAGTTGATTTCTTTTAAATTTGGTTGTAGGCGACAGTAGTACCAAATTTTGATGCTATTTCCAAGGAATTTTTAAGGGTTTATGTACGTTACGCGTTCAATCCAATCAAAGAATTTGCAGTACAAACTTGAAATCAAGAAGATAGCGAAAAGACTATAGAAACAGATCAAACTTCAAAAAGAGATGCAGAGAATGGATAGAATAGCTACAAACCTCACTCTTCGCGAACTAGCTGCACCCATGGACACGTATCAACCTCATTACATCAATTTCTCGAATTTAGGTGATAACAATGAATTAAAATCTGTGTTGATTCATTTGTTACCTATTTTCAGGGGTTTATTGGGAGAAGACCCGTACAAGCATTTAAAGGAATTTGATGTGGTTTGTATAGGGATGAAACCAAAAAATGTGATGGAAGAGCATATTAATCTGAGAGCCTTTCTGTTCTCCCTTAAAGATGATGCACAAGACTGGTTATATTATTTAGCAGGAGAAAGCGTGCAGATGTGGGACGAAATGAAGATGCTTTTCTTCGAAAAATATTTTCTTGCATCGAGAGTAGCTAATATTCGGAAAGAGATTTGTGGAATTCATCAACACATGGGAGAAACACTCTATGAGTATTGGGAAAGATTTAAGAAACAATATGCTAGCTGTCCACACCACCAAATAACCAAACAGCTCTTGATTCAATATTTTTACGAAAGGCTCTAGCTTTCGGATAGGAGTATGATAGACGCTACAAGCGGTGGTGCTTTAGTTGATAAAACACCGGTGGTCATAAGGGAATTGTGTTGGACCCGGGCCCCAAAACCCGAATCCCGAGGCGACCCCTCGGGCTGTGCCCCAATGGGCGACCCGAACCGTTGGACCCGATCCCAACATTTGCACAACAATCGATTCGCACATTCAATTTATAACAAAATCATTCGCATAATCATTTAAATAAACACCCCAAAATCCTGGGCTAAATGCCATATCAATCCAAAAATGAAATTCAACATTGTCATAACACCATACTAAATCAAAAGGAAATCCAAAATACGAGAAATATGCTCCATGTTGTCATGCTCAGCGGGCCTACTAAAAATACTAACTTAATATAATAGTCTTTAGCTACGGCGGAGTCTTCGATGCCTGACAAGGATCACCCGAGGTCTTGAGTTGCACCTGAGGAGGGAAAATAATGGGTTGAGCTACACAGCTCAGTGGCTAATA
>JANZLD010000002.1:60744788-60764826 GCA_026413575.1 Erythroxylum carthagenense
GATCATACCCACCACCATAAGGAGTTGGGTCGTATTCATCGAACTCAGGCTCACCGAACTCCGAGACTGAATAGGAGACAACAAACCCAGTCTCTTGAGGATAATCAAGAATTGGGTTGAGCTCAATATTCTTGGGCTCGCTCAAAATCGAAAAAGAGTATTCAATTCTGGAGTAAGCTGAAGCAGGATCACAATAAGAAAAGGTAGGAGCTTGATAATCGTAGGCAATTTGATGCTCGTTGAAGTTGTAGTCCGAGTAAGACACGCGATCTTCAGCCGGCGTATAGTAGCAAGTATCGTAGTAGAGTTTTGAAGAGTAAGATGCACCATAATCATGCCCATAATAGCTGGAGTTGTAGTACGCCATTGGAAATCAATCTGCCCACTACTAATAACCCTCTTCAAGAATTATAATTGACAATAACATCAAAGCCACTTCAGATCTGGATAAATACATGTATGCACAAGACTTAAATCTTACGCCGAAGAGTTCTTATCCGATGGGAGAGATAAGCTGAGCCCACCGGGTCCTTGAGCTAACACATGGCTTTGTGATCAGCAGTACAATGGGGATAATTTCAAGGAACTAACAAACATAGTAGTGTGACCGTAATGGAGATAAGAAGCATGTGCGTGTGCCCTTTTAGTCCTTGGAAAGGACAAGCACTTCAAAGGCCGAATGATTGAGATCGTTCTGATTTCCAAGAGCTTCAGAAGATATGCCAAGCAGTGTGACAAAAAAGAAATCACTAAACACAGAGCTTAAGGGAGTGCTCAAAATAGTAGCTTGTTTTTTTGTTGCCCAATTATGAGAAGATACTTTTAAGTTATTCACACTCAGACTAATCTTTTCTCGAGTCGGATAGGTCCCTTACGGAAGTTAAACCTGGCCCTAAGTTTTAAACAGCTACATATATGAGGAAGGTTTGAATCCGCGACTTCACTTAAGCCAGGAGAGCCCCTTATCAATTCGCGGATTAATAGCAGCTTTTTTTAGTAAGCATATATATTTTTAAAGAATTTAAAAGAATGTCATTGTTTGAAAAACATAGGCCATGCACATGGCAATGTATAATTCCACCCTCAAGTATGAGAGATAATAGTTCACTCGTGTTCCTGTCTAAGTTCTTCCAATTGATGTGTTTTTTCCAAAAGTTTCTGTTGTCATCCTAGATTGTATAACTTCATTGCTGCATGGGCATGATCATATTTGGAGCGGTTGGTTTGTATAAGAGAATGGTAATAAAAATGAGAATGAATATAGTGAGGAATGAAAATAGATATTATCATTATAATTATGATAGTTGGTTAAGAGAAATGAATTATTACCATCGATAGTAATTGATTTGTAAAAAATAATGCAAAATAAAAATTAATTAATTATATTTTAAGTAACTATATTGTAATTAATTAATTATAATATAATATAATATTAATTAATTAAAATAGTGTAATTAGTTAATTACAATATTTTAATTAATGAATGAATTATATTATAATTAATTATTATGCAATTAATTAATTATAATATTTTAATTAATTAATTGTAATTAATTAATTGTAATATTTTAATTAATAAATGAATTATAATTTAATGAATTATATTATAATTAATTAATTAATAATATTATTAGTTAAAGACTATCAAACCTTATTAAACAAAAAAAATCAAGCATTATTCTGAGTCATAGGGTAGGAATAAATAATAGTGGCAAAGCTACTATATTGAAGGACAAAGGATGTTGGAGGAATGACTCTCATTCCTCTCATAATTGAGAGGAACGGAGTAATGTCCAAAAACTAGGAATGAAAGCATAAGATATCTAATTATAACCTCTTACCAAGTTTTATTTTTTATTCCATACCTGTTTCTCTCTCCTTATACTCACCATACAAGCACACCTTTAGACTTCAGCATATATGTCTTCTTATATCTGTTTAATTTCCTTTGAGGAATGTGTTGTGATATGTAAATCTTCTACAGTAGTTGCCCAAGACCATATACAATGCATGATGATGATCCAGGTACATTTTGTTAAGAAACCGAGTTGAGATCCGATCCTAATCGCAACGGAATAATCAGAAAATTTTTTGTGACTTTTGATTTCCCAAAAATCAAGATCTATTTAATTCTATAAAATGATCAACATAAATAATAATAATAAAGTGAAAATTTAATTCGTAGCTTATTATGAAGCTTAATCATTGCCTTGTCGTATTCATCGAACTGTTCCCGAAACTGATCTGTCTCAACTACTATAGCCATATAAGTGCCCGGCCTCTAACAGTATCCATAGAATAGGTTGAGAGAACTTTATAACTCTTACAGAGATAGTTAACTCCACAGAGCTTAAGCCTATTTATAATAAGCTTTGGACGTTCTAGTAATTTAATTGAAATCAAATTCTAATTTCAATTAAACTTTAATTTGAATTATAAATAATTCTAATTAAATACCAATTCTGCCTATATAAGATTCAATATCTCATATTGATCCTTATTTATTAAATATCTTATATTTAATCATAAAGTTTCTCAAATTTTATAATCAAATCTAACTTGATTAAATTAACTTTGTTCTCTTTAACCTATTCTATATGTAAGACCCATTAGGTTCCCAAATATGTTGGCAATGATTATAAAATATAATTTTAATTCATAATTAAAATTAGATAAATTAAAACTCCTTTTAATTTATCTTGAATTTTCTAATTAAACAATTTATAATCATATATTAAGATTAACATCTAGCAACGTATCATGACCACCCAAATATTTAGGAATGTCAAAGTAGTTTTAACTAATCTTTCCATGCATAATTTTTTTGTATAATTTAATCCTTTCATCATACAATGTTCCGATTAAACATAGAGCATGAGATTAACATTTACTCTATTTTGAGTCTAATAATACAGTTCTTCGCCATTAGCTATCGATTCAATTAATGACATTTGTAAACTATTTACAAAACATCATTTCACGTTGGCTAAGGATTTCTTGAATTAATACTAATTGAGAACAACAAAACATTCTCCCTAATTATTTTAGGGTGATCAATCCTATCTTAATCACTCAACTACCTTCATATAGTTCATGCTACATCCAATGATTACCGATTAATCGACCTATGATTAAATAGATTATAAGTAGTATCAAAATATAGCAATCTCCATATAAGGTAACTTTGATGACTTCAAGTCAAAGGATCAACTATATAATTATCACAATGAGAATTCTATAAATATATAAGTACTGTTCTAAATAGATTTTTCATATCGGGTCTGTTCAGTGAATTGATTCTCTAGCAAGCACCCACGCATTTGTTTAAGTATCCCTATACTTTAGCTTATGAGATCGACTACTTCCTTCATAAGGAAAAACAAAACATGTGCTAGTCTTTTAATATTATATTAATGTCCAATCTTAATAGAACAATGAATAGGAACATTTAGGAATAATACATAAATGTAATATGAATCTCATAATTATAATCTCATTTTAATTTTCATTTGCATTATACAATTATCTTTTGGATTTTATCATATACATCTAAACATGTACAAGATAACGAATGCCTTTAAATAATTTGTCATTAAACTACAACCAAAGCGATTAATTGTAGGACATAAATCAATAATCTCTCACTTGCACTAAGCCAATCATTTAAGTATCTCATACCATATCACTATATGACGATTATTCTACTACTGGAGCAGTGGCCTAATGAAAGAATTCTACAAGATTCTTTATAGTGAGACCTTAATTAAATCTTACAACTCCCATTTTAATTATCATTATAATTAAAAAAATTTGCCTAAACACATTCTTGGATCTTTGTTGAGACATTAGCTCCTTATGCATGCCCAATGGTTTTAATGTTTTACAGTACATTGCTATCTTGAATAATGCAAAGAAACTATATCAAGTTCACTAAAGAATTTATTGATCCAATTAATCATTTCCACTATAAAAAAATGTATTATGGCTTAATTAACAACCAATTGCTACATTGGAACTTTTCCAATCCTAAATGATAATGTTCTAAGTAAATAAACATTAATTAGGATTTACTTCTAAAGTTATATCCTTATCATCTTGAACTTAAATATCAACTCACACATAGAGTAATGAATATCTTTAGTACTTCACAAGTATTTGATATCTTAAATACTAAACATCTTTAGTACATTATCTATGCACTTGGACTTAGAATAAGTTAACAACGTCCAATCTATCTCTATAGATCTAATTCTCATAATTAAGCTGTTACCTTTTCATATCCAATAAGAGTTGTTCTTGAAAATTATACGTTCGACAGTTGAAAGTTATAACTTTTGTTCTCTGTGAGTAATATGTTTCCACATAGTCCCATTGAAGAGGACAACTATACTCCCACTTACCTTCTTGTAGATGTGGTAAATTCATGATCATCTCTAAAACAAACTATTTCAATTCATTGTGAAAATGAATCTTTCAATGTCTCGTAGCCTTTCAACTATACATCAAATGTATCATTAAAGGCATTAGTTCCAATTAGATGTAAAGTTATGAGAATTGAACCTTTCAAATTCCTTCTTACTTCCACTATTTATCTTGAGAACCATTCCCCTATAAGTATACATTGAATCAAATAATTTTTTTTTTCAACATGTTTGTAAGAATGTATCCAACTTTTGGATATCTCATAACCTTTTATTACTCAATTTAGTTCTAAACTAAATGGATAATATATGCTTTAGCTAAGCATCACATCCTTAAATCATTAGCTTTAAGTCTTTCAAAGATTTAACTTTTGATATCTAAAATGAAATTTTGCTAATTGATTCAATTGGAACTATAGAAGGTGAGTCATTATTCTTAGCATTGCTATAAAGAAATATTATTGCATTATACAATATCTCATATTGTATTTTACTCCTTACATAAATCCATACTATTACGAATTTATTTGTAAAGGTATTCACTAGAGAATCTCATTCTCTATAGATAACTGATAATTTCAAACTTACCACAACGGTCTCATTGAAGTGCTTTAGCATTCTCAATGCTTTATTTCTAAATTACGACTTAGCGGCCAACTTTTTAGTGATAAACTGTAACCCCATTCTTATTGTTATCCTCTAAAGATGAGGCTTCAAGTTGATATAGAAGTTATTTAGGGAGTGTATGGGCCTGGTTTCAGACAGATTGATCACCCAAAATTTCATATCACTTATGTGGAGCATATTGATAGTGAGAATCCTTATCCCTATAGTTATATAATTAAGGAGTTTACTTTGTTTTCAAATAAAGATGGCCAGTAATGTATCAAGTACATTGCTAAATTTGCTATTCAATGTAATGAATTGGCTAATTATGAAAATTTTAATAACTTTAAGATTATGTTGTTTTTGTTTGCTAGGAATTCCATCCTTTCATAGGTAAAAATGGAAAGATTTTTCATATTTTTTTATTTTTATTGAAGCTGAAGTCAATATAGCCAAAATTTCCTTAGTTACTAAAAAAAATGGCAAGGATGCATACATGTTCATCGTTCAATTTAATATAATGAGTTAGAGATGAATTACACTCTTGGAGACTGATTATGTGAAGTTGGTTCAGAAAAGCCTTGATACTGAACTTCAAAAAAATTTTCAAGGTATAAAATTTTGTGAATTTTATGAATCGGTTGCAAAAGTGTCTGAATATGAAGAATTTCTTATGAAAGGACATCAGAAAAGGAGCTTAATTGATACTTATTTTATGAAAACAAGTCCATATGATTAGATAATGTCTAAGGTTAATACCCTTGGAACTTATGTTTGACCTACTCTAGAATAAAAATCACTTAAAGCCAAAAGGAAATAACAAGCACCAACTACTCTGATGTAATACACTTTGATACCTCCAAAATAGAGAAAAAAATTATTTCTTATTATAAAAGGAGTTTATTACTTATTCACAAGAACGCATAATTCCTATAAAGGAAGATATTCAAGGGAGGGATTATTATAAGTACCACAGAGCATGAAGTCATCCCATGAAATCATCCTGGGGATTTAAAAATGTTATTCAAGATTGGATTAATAAGGAAATTCCATTATTTGTTGAAGCTTATTAGACCATGTTCATAGATAAAGATCCTATAGGTTGTAAATAATAATGCAATGAAGTTTGATTACAACTTTTTTTATATGTTGATATGAATTTGAAGATTGTAGAGGATCGTTTTGTAATACCTACATAACCTCTGGAAGGATATATGAATGCCACACAAAACATTACAAACAAATCAAAGCATACGAAAACTTTCAGTAAATAATTCAGGAAAACATACATTAAATTATATAGTACTTAACACAAACTCACTAAAAAATCCAAACCAAACTGAAGTATCGTTGTTATAAACTTACAAACAAATTCACATATACATATCAGATACAAGCTCAAAAGTCAAACCAAATATTTTACATTATTTTCAAAATAACACTCAGACTTCATTGGCCATTGGGGTTGTCTCGTCCCAGTCTTTATAAACATTGTTCAGAACTTACACGGGGCAAATCTACCGTGCTAAGTATATAGCTTAGTGAGTAATAACTAAAATATGCATAATTTGATAATTAATCATACTGAATCAAGTTATAGCACAAGCAGATATTTAAATTTTTGAATAGGTGCATAGTTAACAGAATTGAGTATCAAAGAAGGCGCAATCCCTTTAGTTCAAAACATCATTTTGTTTATTGCAAAATCTAACATATATTAGAATACACAATCAAATGACTACTAATCCATCAACAAAAGTAGGTAACGAGACTTATACAGAAGATACTATAATTGGAATCATATCACAGAAGAGACTTATGTCTCAATAACAGAAGACACCAAAGTGTCAGACACTGAAGTTTTATAGAAGTAGCTGCAGACCCTTCTAGATATGCCTATTTACCCACAACTAGGACTTAACAGTTTTAAAACAAAATAAGGTCATTTCATACATTTCATGTGCAAAACAAATAGTCAATCATATTCACATGCAAGTAGTACTTTCAATGATATAAACATGCATCAAACGCCTCGGACAATCATTATCCGGAATTCAGAATACAATCAACATAAATCAAATTCAACAAGCAGAACAAAGTAAGATAAGTAGCACTTCAATATCACATTCATCAATCAATATCTCGGACCTTCATGTCTAGAATTAGTACACAAATCAGTACACATTCATCAATATCAAATTCAATTCAGTAATAAACAAAACAAATCAAGGTGAGACCATCTTAGGTTACTAACAAAAGTTACCATATAAATTACTTACAAAAGCTCCCTATTTGCTTATTGCCTCAAAGTCCCAGCAATATCTAGAATCGGTCGATCTAAGGATTCCTCTAAAATATTCAATACAAACATATATTACTATTGTGCACAATTATGAATTCAATTATGCACATTCATGTATACTAAATATGTATGATGCATGTTCACGTCAAAAATCTGGGTTTCTTATCTTTAATTTTATCAGATTATCGATCATGTGAAACCATACTCAATTCCTCAATCCAAATTTATTTCACAATCCACCTTCGGGTCCACTTTGCTTAATTATTCTCATCAAGAATGTGAGGTAATTAGGTAATACTTCATTATAGAAAGCTTTCCCTCTTTGTCTTAGTTTTCCAATGATACCAAGGTCATCCAATTTAGTTTAGTATTCAATGAGTTATGCTCAAAATACCACAGACTGTGTATATATTGAAAATTTAACTAATGCATGATCATGCCTCCAAGTTGTACACCTCATAACTCTCAATTCCAATATCTAAAAATTACAAACTTTATACCAATTTAAAGATAAGAGAATAATTTTCAACTTTGGTGAAGACATCTCAGTCTAATTCGGCCTAGATCAATACATTTTATTCAAAAACCACAGGATATGATTTTTGTCCCTGGTAGTGCTACAGCTTAAGCCAAGACTCAATTTCATGCCAAAATTTAAAGATCTTAGAGACAGAATTAAAATTCAACTTCTTCAATAAAGTTGTATAAATATGTCTCTAGTTTAATATAAATTAAGAACCAACTCATTTGGAGATTCACAGTTCTAGTTATAATCGAAACACCAAAGCAAGCTCAGTGAAAACACATACTTCATCATTTTCTTCCAGCTTTTCCCCAAAACAGACTTTCGGGTCAATGTTATATGGTCATTTTGACAATGAAAATGAACGATTTAGGCCAAAAATTCTCTAAACATTTGTTTCTTTATATCTTAAGTTTCTACTAATACCAATGTTATGTAATTTGGTTCAGTATTTTGAAAATTATCCCCAAATGACTACAAACTATTCACAAACAGTGACAAATTCTAGATACTCAACTTCAAACCAATTTTTGACACACTTCATGTCAGAAATCAAATTCGACACCTTCATAAAAGTTGTAGATATAAGTTTCTAGTTTAATACAACTTTAAATTCATCCAATTTAGATACCTACAGAGCAAGATATAGCTAAAATACTGAAACCTATCTAGTAGAACTACTCATACGAACCAGTTTCCAGCATGTATCAAATCTCAATTCTTTCCCATTTTAGTACACAATTGATCCATATCAAACATCAGACAACACATATTATCACAAGATTCCAAGTTTATAATTCACTTACCTTACTAAACTTCAAATTTAACTCCAATAATCCAGTTAAACCAAGCTTTCAAACATCCAACATATACCTAAGTTTAAGGTGTAACTTTCAGCACCAACTAGATAGTATTACATAAAGTTACATGACCTACTTCTTGATGAAATAACTTACAAAGATGATGATCCAAGCTTTAGAAAAGGTCCAGAAGTTGAGAGGGGGAGTAGGAGAATGAAATTTCGTGGAGAGAAGAGACTAAAGTGAAGACTTGCTTCAGCATAATTTGCCACATCCAAAGATAGGTGTCATGGAATTAGAGCAACATATGTCTCCATGCATAAGCTTCATGTGTCCCTTAAAGGAGCTGCCATGTGTCAATGATACATTAGGTCATATGTCACGTACTTAGCGCTACCATTTGTCAATGTATCAGCTATGCCATTTGTCAATGCTTTAACCATGCCAAATGTCACTAACTCATAAGTTAATCGTTCTAATTTTTATGTACCAACTTAACTTGCCACTTGAAAACTTTTCCTAGACCAAGTGTATGTTTAAATACCTTAATTCTCTAATAAAATCAATTAATTCCAATTCACTAACGATTATCCACTTGACCAAAAATTCAAATTATATGTCTTTCATATTCTAATCATATCAAAATTCTAACTCCTATTATATCTGTACTTTCATAAACATGTATTATTTCGACTAGGGTATATTTTGGGGGCCTTACATGTTTAGCATCATTTATGAATTTATACACTATTCTTTTTGTTCCTAATTATAGTTTTAATGCTAAGACTAAGACTCAACAGATTCCTAGAATCTAGGAGAAAGTAGAGATTGCAAGATAAAATCATAAGATATAGTTCACTCAAATGTTCAAGCAAAGTATGATGCTCAAATTCCAAGCTATTAGTGTAGGCAATTTAGATTTGTAGTACAACCTCAGGTGCCTCCATTGTACCAGTGGAAATGAGTGAGGCATCCTAAGAATCCATTTTCATTAACCAAAACTTATAAGATAATATTTAAATGGTGGATAGTTGCTGCTAAGTTCGAAGGAAACAAGCCATCATCTTTTGAGAAGCTCGTCCTATGGAAGCTACCTGAACAAGAGTTGTTCCTTCTAAGGGATGTGCTTCAGACCTATAAAAAAAACATGTAAAAGCTACTATTGAAGGGTGGAATAAAAGAAAGGAAAGGTGCAATCCCAAATTTGATAAAAAAAAGTTGTCCCAATTTAAGTTCTAAGATGCAAGTTTTGATAAATTCTTCATAGTAGGAGAAATTCCTACTTAATTTCCGTAAGTTGTTTCTTCTATGAAACTTCCTAACTTTTTTAACAAAACTTTTAGGAATAATGTAGAGTCCTTGCCTTAAAAGAGAGAATGCAAAGTATCTATATTGAAATGGGTCTAGGAATTCGAGAGAATGTAGTTCTAGAGAAACTGAATGATAATATGGCTCAACATGTAAGACTTTTGTACACTAAAGCCCATATTAATGGAAAACTAACCTCAAGAGTATTGGTTGATAATTGGTCGATAGTGAACATTCCACTAATAAAAATGATGGAATTTTTTTGGCAAAGAGAGCATAAATTGATCCGACATAGGTGTTTATTGCTTTATTTACTGGGGAGACTATTAAGGCATGAGTAATTCTTCTTGCAACTATCACAGTAGCGGGAACTTTTCATTATATACTTTCTTCATTATGAACACGCATACAAGTTATTAAGTTTTGATGGAGAGAGATTGGATCCATTCTAACTTTTGCAGTCTTTCATCTTTTCATCAACTTTTGCTTTTATGGAAATTCAATAAGGTGAAAATTGTTTAGGCTTATTCTTAGCCTTTTTGTTCTAAAGTGGATGCAGTGTAGTAGAGGTAAAATTTTATAATCATTGAGGAAGGCTAATTTAGATTCAAACATAATCTTATGAAGAGTGTTCAAATAATAAGGGTGATGAAAAGAAGACAACTTGCATCATAATTGTTAATAGGTTGTTGAAGGTTCAATTATGGAGGAACCTAATGAATAGACTTTTACATATAGAAAATAAGCTAGTTGCAACAGCAAAATTCAAATTCTGAATGCATCAAATCATGAAGAATTTCTAGAGTTAGAAAAGTGTGAGAATGCTACTTTGGTTTTTTAGGAGGGAAAATTCAGGGTCAATTTGAAGATTTGGAATATGTTTTCATAAATATTGATGACTTCCAAAGTCAAATCAAAATTCGTTCGAGGAATAAATTTGAGTTTTTTAGGAGAATCTTAAAGTTTTTTTGTTAGTAAAAGTCTTGATCCAAAAAAAAGAATAGAATTAGTTGAACTTATGAAGTAATATAAAGATTGTTTTCCTTAGGATTATATCAAAATTTTAGGATTAAATAAAAAGTTGGTAGGACATATGGTTCTTATAAATCATGAGTATTTCCTTAACACCAACCTCCTAGATGTTAGTCTAAAGAAGTCAAATTAAAAATCAATGAAGAGATTGAAAAGTTGTGTAAGGCTAGTTTTATTAGACTAGCTAGATATACTAAGCTACTAGCCAATGTTGTACTTGTAATAAAGAAAAATGACAAGTTAAGAGAACGTGTTGATTTTAGGGATTTAAATGGTGCCACTTCCAAAGATGTGTATGATGCCAATTGATGATTTTTTAATCGATGCAACAACCAAGCAGTCATTGATTTCTTTTTATGGATTAATCACATTTTATAATTGAGGATGATATTCTTAAAATGGCCTTTAGAGGTCTCAGATCAATAAGACCATTTGAATGAATTGTAATACTTTAGTCTTAAAGAATGTGGGAGCCACTTATCATAGGGCTATGAATGCTATCTTTCATGAACTATTAGGTCGTACTTCAAAATTTTATATAGATGATATTGTTGTTAAGTCCAAGAGGAGTATGGACCATATCCTGAATATTTGTGAAGCCTTCTAAAAGATGAGAGCACATAAGTCGAAATTAAATCCTTTAAAGTGCACTTTTGGAGTAAAAACAAGAAATTTTCTGGATTTCTTGGTGTACCAAAGAGGGATTGAATAAGACAAAAATCAGAAAAAGGCAATTCTTAAAGCAAAGCCACCTCTAATAAGAGAAAACTTCAAATGTTTTTAGGACAAGTAAATTATATTAGAAGGTTTATTGCTAATTTGGCCAATAAAATCAAAGAATTCTCAGATCTTTTGAGGTTGAAACATTTTGAGGATTATGTTGGGAAGAAAGGCATCGGGTGGCATTTGATAAGATTAAAGAATACCTGAACCCTCTAGTTTTTGATGCCACCTTGGAAAGGAATACCTTTGCAGGTATATATTTATGTTGTAAAGGAATCTATAGGGTGTTTACTAGCCCAAAATAATGAGGTAGGCGATGAGTATTCTAATTATTATTTTAAGTAAAATTCTAGCCTGAACAGAAATTATGTCCTTATTATGAAATTATGTTTGGCGTGATAGTTTTCCTGCTCAAATTAAGACATTATTTGCTTCAAAATCGGATTTATGTGGTTTTTCAAATCGATTTGATAAAATATATGTTGAATAAGCTTATGAAACTTATAGATTTTAACCTTGTTTATCTATCTCCAAAATTCAGTAAAGGTAAAACATTGGTTGACATCTTAGTAAGCCCCCCTAATCCTAGAAATTCAAGAGGATGTGGATCATTTAGTGTATACTTATTAAAGGAAGTCTTAGGGGTTGAAATTTGAAAGTTTTAGCACAAAGAAGTCAGTTAGTGCCATGATAGTCATTACTTTAAATGGAACAAAACGTCTTCTTTCTCTTATGATGGACTTCTCATATATTAATAATCAGGCCAAAGAAGTCCTTATTATGGGAGAATCTTAGTTGGTATTGCAACAGGTAGTAGGAGTATATAAGTGATTAAATTTAACTTTATCACCTTAATATACTGTTGTCATTAAATAATTTGAATTTTTTTGATGAGGTTGAATTCCAACGTATTTCTTAAAAAAAGAATTAAAAGGTAAATAAAATTTCTCAAATTGTCTCTAAGTTAAAGATGCTCGAGAAGCTTGTTCATAAATGTGTTGTTATAGAAAGAAAGTCTCATTTGTCCATCTATAAAAGGGGAATTTCCTTAATATTTTTTTTGGCATTGATAAAGAAGTCAATCAAATTTGGAGGGCAAGAATAGAAACTTTATAAGGAATCTCAATTGTTGAGGGAGTCTTACTTCAACAAGGTAGTAATGGACTTCTTTTAAGATGTCTAAGGCATCAATCTAGAATTAAAATAAGATGACTCATTAAGAGTCATAATTACTACTAGCCTTCAATATTAAAGGATTATATATCCTAAGTAAAAGGTTGCCAATAATGCCAAAGGTTAAGCCATAGTCATTTAAGGGTTGGGCCATTTGCCTTATTGAAAAAATATACCCAACTTCCTTTAAAGTTTGCAATTCTATTTTGTTGGAAACATATTAGATAACAAAAAAGGATCAACAAATTGATGTAATGAAGTTCATTAAAGAACAAATTATTTGTCCATTTGGGATTTCAGAATCAGTAACGAGTAACTAAGGTACTATGTCTACTGGTCACAAAATTAAAGATTTTCCATGAATTATGGCATACAATTATTAAATTTGACTTTGTGTTATGCTCAAGCTAATGAACAAGACGAAGTGTCAAATAAAGTAGTAATTGAAATCATAGAAAAGACGTTAAGAGGATAATCTAACAAATTGTCGTAGGATTTTGTCTAAGACATTACGGGCATATCTCAGACTTCTGAATGCAAGGCTAACCTATGGCCATGATGATGTTCTCCCTTTGGAATTAGTAATCCCATCGTTAAAAGTGGCAAAGCAAAATGCTTTAAAAATGCTGAGTATTCTGATGGGATAATGATGAAATTAGAGGATCTCAATGAAGTTCATCTCCAGGCTTGAGTAACATAATTATTCATAAAGAAAAGATGGCAAAGTTTTACAATTAAAGAGTTCATAAATGGTAATTCCATAAAGATGGTCATGTGGAATGTAATTTTGCCATATGGGACGAAAGATTGAGAGTGGAGAAAGGGGTCCCATTTAGAATTCGTAGGGATTTGAAAGGTAACGCCTTTTGGCTATCTAACCTAGAAGGTGAGCATCACAAATGTTCTATTAATGGGAAATATTTAAAACCCTATATGCCTGCCCTAAAAAAAAAAAGAAAAACCCTATATGCCCACCATGCGGTAGAAATTAGGTGTAAAGCCATAAGAATAAAATTCTTAAAAAAAATTTGGAACCAAATAAGCCAATTTGTGGATAGTAAATTGTTCATTAAAAGTTAAGGAAAATAAATTTGAAAACCAAATAGGTCAATTTGTAAGACACAATCTGTGAAGATTCCTAGAATTTAAACTAAATTGTTTAAGGAATTCTTAGGTATGGGAATTATAAGGAAATTCAAGATCTATAAGACAAGACGGTTGAAACATGATTAACATTTGCTTAAAAACAATTTGTCTATTGATGGTTAATTAGTTTAGACGTTGCAATGATTAGAAGATAATTGGACATGAGAACTATTTAACTTGGTTGAGTTTGAGAGGATTATACAAACACACCACCATCACAACACAAAGCAAGACCCTAACACAATCACACTATAAAAACACACAATCACACCATAGAAACTTAAACACTTATCATTGTTTCAGCTTTCTTGGCACTTTGTGCTCATCCTTTACTTATATAAAATTATCCTTTTATCTAAAATTTTAAAGCCTCAACACAGCTTAGCATTTAGTAACTTGGTAACTTATAATTCTACTCTAAGGATTCAAAAGCCCACCATATCATTGTTTAGAAATCCAGCATATTTTAGAAGAATTCCTCATTAACAAGTTCAAATTCCAAATTGATAATAAAAAGGTAAGCAACATCCTTAAGAAGAAAAAAAAATGGAGGTCATGACATTATGCCTATAGGAGTTACGAATAAAATGCTCGACAAAGAGAATTTTAAAGCGTCTAACAAATAAAGAATTATTATTAGAAGAATGCAATGATCACTTTCTCAAGAGAAAAAATCTTTGGAAATCAAACATTAAATCCAATATTTCATGGTTTCTCAACCAAATATTAAATATGAGAGAGTGCCTAAGAAATGAAGTGGAAACAAAGTTGACCATGACAAAGAAATTTGATTTTAGTATGACAATTGGAACAAGTTCAAACCTCTTCACAAATTTCCGACCTTTAGCTTGTTAAAAGCTAGCATAGAAGAAGACACCAAAATGGAAGAAATCATCTAAGAAAATTAATGGCATTGGCATACAATTAACACTAGAGAATGCATCATTATTAAAGCCAACATCTCAAATCATGATCCTAAACCTGTGGAGGATAAGCTAATATTAATAATCACCATTAAGGTAGTTTCACTAATTAATCATGCCCAGATCTGTTTTCAACCGCACACATGACAATTTCTAGGCACAAGTTAGTTTCATTCCCTAACAACTTGTCCAAGACCTTATCCGTTTTGTGGCTAGCCATTAAACAAAGGCTAAATACAAAAGACATAATTAAGTTTCCAATAGCAGGCACTGCAAATTGCATCTCCTGGAATAGGATGGATGAATCAATTAATCACCCACTCTTCAGTTGTAAATATCCTTACTACGGGAGAAATTCCTGGCTTCATGCAATATCCAATGGGACAAATCATACCGGAACCAAATTATGGGATAGGCCAACAACAAAAGCTTCAGAAAAACAAAAAAGAGGACAAGAATATATTTGAACGCAGTTTCAGTTGTATCATTTATGCAATTTAGAGGGAGAAGAACATAACACAATTCAAAAATGAGCATAAAGATATACAAGAGATGAGAAATTACACATTTTAATGGATCAGAGAACTTATCCTAGCAGAAGGTATACGTAATATAAGTGAAACTGTAAGAAAACAAAAGAAATCTCCTTTAGCTAGCTCCACCATTCGGTGGAGTGGGATGGAATGTTGCAGTGTGTTAACTTTGTAACCTTGTTCTAAGGTTAAATCCCTGGTGGATTTTTGTAGTTTCACTAGCCTCATTAATTTACCATACATTGGTGTTCTGCCTGTAAACTTGGTTCGTTCCCCTGTTTGGGCGCTTAATACATTATTTCAATTTTTAAAAAGAGCCATAAGAACTCTCATACTAAGTAAATTATTGTAAAATATACTAATCATTAGGGCATAGTTCATCCTAACTGATCCAACAAAATTTGTGTTTCTCATATGAAACTTTGGAAGTGAGACCTTAGAATGGTAACAGAACTCATCGTGCACTGGTCTAACTCACCATATAAACCAAGTTTACAACATCATATTAAACACCCACACATAATTTTCCAATCAAAACGTCACTAAGGATGATCGGCAGGCACTTTAAGAGTACACATCCAACTTGAGACCAAACCACTGAATCACCTGTAAATGTAGCACATCAGAAGTTTAATGCAATGGATAAGCTATCCAACTATATGACCAAAACATGAGGTATAACAATCAAACATGTGATGTTGAAGAGCAAGGAATGGAGATAGAAAAGGTCATTATAGAACTATAGTTTGCTGCAAAAATAGGTTTGCTGGACCACCTAAGCCTATCCTTAAACGATAAAGGTTTTGGAGACTAAGTTCCACAATCACTGAAAAGAAGAAAAAATCATGGATAATGCACATACATAGCATAGCTCAGGTTGATTCCGGAGTAGTTGCACGTTGTCTTGACCTTCTTTGCTCTTGAGGTGGGGGACCATCTCTTCGTCTTTCATATCTTCTACTCTCGTACTTCGAGTTCTTGCGCTGTTTCGGTTGATAGGTAGGATATGTACATGGGATTATCTCTCCATTGACGTATTTGTCTCCTATAACATATCCAAAATCAATGAGGCATGACAGAATATATTGATATATATTGTAAATAAAAATTAATAGAAAGTAACTGTGCACCTCCGTAGTCCTTGTTCTTAACATCTATATACGAGTCTGGCAAAACCCAAAGGACCCCAGGCAAACCTAAATAATGTGTGGACACCATTAATTCAAGAGAAGCAAAAGATAAACCACGATACTGTAGATGTAAAACAAAGTTCATGCTCCAATAGTTACCCTTGAATTTCTCAGATGTCGCTTCATCAACAGTGCATTGAAATCCAGTGTACGTGGTGGTACTAAATGCATACATATTTTTCTTTGCCTCTTCCATGCTGATTCACAATCAATCAATGTATATTGTAACGCAATCAAACCATCAAGAAAATCGCAAATACATACACAAGGAAATCCAACTGAACACAAATCACATATCAAATGCCCACATGAAGTTAAGGTCTAAAGGAACATAATCCAACATCCTGTACTTCGAAGGGGGAATTGGAAAAAGGCTCCCTATTTACACAGACAAACGTGTACTAGCATTCAATATTGCTTAATTTAACATGGTAAAACCTACTCTTATTATCATAACATCACCAGAATTCCTTACATAATAACAACTAAAAACAAGGAAAACAAAGCACGCTACTCTGAATCCAACAACCTATCAGAAGAAAGAAAAAGGGACACAGAGAACAAGACTTCACATCCAATTTGCTTTCATCTAACTACAAGTATGGAATACCCAATTGCCAAATAACGCCAATCACCTCAAGACATATCAACAGAAAAGCCAGAAATAAGTTTGAAAGAAGACTAAAGGAAGCAACCTGCCAAGAACAGTGGCAAGGGTATTGAGATAAGTGTCAATCATCTGCTCTCTAGTAGGAGCCGGATCCTTAGGGAACTCCATGACAATCAACCAGTGATTATAATCACAACCCGGTAACATTATCGTCTCCCTAGTCTCGCCACCGCCGCTGTTTCCACTGCCACTCCTCTTCGCGGAGTAGTCGGAATCCAGCGCTGCACGGGCAATGAACCGCCGAGCCAGTTGGGCATCCCACCGCATAGGAGTCCATGAAAGTGTTGATGTGGGGTTAATAAGTGAAGCATAAATGGAGGTTTTGAGGTGGGAGTAAGGAAGAGGACGACGAGAGTGTAGGCTTACAGGAATAGCGACTGAAGAAGAGAGAGTAAAAGTTGCCATCGGAGAGTGCGAAAGGGTTGATTGAATTAGCGATTCGTAAGATAAGGTGATTTAGATGTCTATTATACGAAGGGCAGTGCAGATCGCAAGTGTGAAACAAAAGACATCATCTCAGATATTTTTGTGGTCTGAATGCCGAACAGTATGCTCTGCAAAAGAAAAGAGAAAAACAAGCCCGAAAATTCAAAGTCCATTTACTCTTTTGGGTTGGGTATGAGTAACTAAAGCCCACTACATCAACATGTGGGTTTGTGGATGAAATTCGTTAAATTATACTAGTTTGCGTCAACATGTGGGTCTAAGACAACTAATGGATGGATGCCCTTTCCACAATCTGCATGGTTGTTCGGCTCTCTTTTCCTAGCTCCACTGACCACTTTGTTGGTGCTTCTTTGTATGTAACCACGAATAACATAACAACCAAGTGTGAGTTGAATGTGCATAGATTAATCCAGAAAACTCCTTTACTCTTCTATGATGTTTTCCAGCCTAGTGTTGAGAAGTTTCCTTTCTTCATTGCAGTTGTTTCTTCCAAGTAGCTACTTAACTGGTAAAGTTTATTCCTTCATTTTTCGTTACAGTATTCGAGGGTCTGGAACTTTGCTTCATTATGTACCCTTCAGTGTTACTTATAGGCTTAAATGGCTTACATGGTGGATTGATCCTTGAATTAGGAGCATCTTTAGCAGAATGGTTCGCAGGAACCCTTGCCTAGGTAAGAGTTGTCTTTGCATGGTTCTATATATAATGCTCATACATTATGGGGTTCAGTTTGTGTGAGAATTGGGGTTTTCTACCTTGCTCTTCTTGCAGTGGTATGCCTTTGACTGTATATGCATTTTGTTAGTAGAGGACCAATTATCCTTGATCGTTGGACTGTAGTCTAGATGTAGACTCTTTGCAACTATTATGAAAAACATACCTAATGAGAGTTTGAGGTTCTTGTTTGTCGTTGTCGTTGAGGAATCTTCTATGATTCCTTTTCTTCCGTAATTCATAAATCCCACAAATGAGGATGGTTTTAAAATTCAACAAGTCAATTACTTTGGAGAATTTTGAGGTTTGAAGCTTAGCCTATGGTGCCATCCAGTGACTGGGGTTGATATTGAAAGTTACGTCTAAGTAAGATGCTCTTCCATAAGTTAAAAAGTCCATTTTTATTGCCATCCACACCATGAAAGAGAACTTTGGAATATGGTTTTTGAACCATATCATTTGACTTCCTGAGAGATAAGACTAAATGGGGATGCATAGGAGGTTGTTGTAATTAAATTTGTTTGCAGGACACCTAGGCCAAATGACTTTGTCTATTCTGGATGGATTAGGTGAGTGATTTAGAAAGATTAGAGTGAGGTTTCCAAACCCCTTGGTTGAGGGCTCCACTGGTTGCCACTTATCACTGCTTTGACTCTGGCATGAAGAGGGAGTGAGTGTTGTTGAGTGTGAAAAGAAGGGCGAAGGAGCTTTACTTGACAAATAAGGTTGACGGTATAAGGATGCACTTAAGTTCGCTTTAGAAGTTGATTACTTAGAGTCCTCTCACGAGTCTTGACTAGAAACTCCGAGCAATGATTTCTTATGCAAGGAGCTTTCTTTCATGTTTTACTTATGGATTAGATGCCCTCAGATTAGCTTTTGCTTTCTTGTAATATATAGGGTTAGTTGTTTCAACTTTGGCTCTGGCTTTGAGCTTTGAACACTTCCTTTTATAATCAATTTAATTTCCCCCTTTTTTAAAAAATAAAAGGAAAATTAAATTAAATATATTTATGATAGTTTGGTCCCTCATTTATGTAATTCGTGAGTCTAATTGACACTTTACTATACATTTAAAAAAAGAAATAAGCAGTTATTATAAGTTGTAACGAACCGCACTTTCACCAAAATCTTCCATTAAACAAAACTTATAACCGCTAGAGCTACTTAGTTTATCGGTGATTAAATAAAAATACTGTAAATAAATAATTTACTCACGGTTATAATATTGTTTGGACAAATATTAATTGACAAAGAATGGAATTGAGGTTTCACTAGTTTCCACTATGTGGATAAATTACATTGTTCCATAATAATAGTAAAGAAAGTTGGACATAATCCCAGCTGTTTAAAGTTTCTAATTTTTGAATACTTATCCAAATAATCCCTTTACCTTGATCATAAAAGAAATGACTTATTGATTGAGCCAAATTTATACTATAAATTGGCCCTAATTTCTTAAGTGATTATGCACTCGTTGACTCCTAATTCATGATTTTTGTGCTTAAATCGGTTCCTCATATCGAG
>JANZLD010000002.1:60788897-60802585 GCA_026413575.1 Erythroxylum carthagenense
GCGCGCTAGAAGTGATATATATATATATATATATATATGTATGTATATATATACATATCTATATGTATATGTATATACATATACATATATGTATGTATATATTTACATACATAGATATGTATGTATATATATACATACATATATGTATATACGTATATGTATGTATATATGTACGTATATCTATATATATAGATATATGTATGTATATATATACATACATATACGTATATAGATATATGTATGTATATATATACATATCTATATGTATATACATATATGTATGTATATACATATCTATATGTATATACATATATGTATGTATATACATATATCTATGTATATACATACATGCATGTATATACATATATATATGTATATCAAATATTAAGACGTTGTAGATAGAATTAGAAGTTAGAATCCTTCTTTTAGCCAAATAAAAAGGAAATAAAATATATAGTTAGGAGTTAAGAATCCTTCTTTAAATATAGTAGGAAGAAAATAAGCTAGCTTCAAATAGTCACATTTATGAGAATGTAATACTCATCTATAACATTTTAGATTTTATTTGCAATTTTATTCTTGTGAAAGAGGATGCAATGGCATATACATTACATAATGTCTATCATCTTCTAATATATATATGTATCAAGTATTAAGACGTTGTAGATAGAATTAGAAGTTAGAATCTTTCTTTTAGCCAAATAAAAAGGAAATAAAATATAGAGTTAGGAGTTAAAAATCCTTCTTTAAATATAGTAGGAAGAAAATAAGCTATATTAAAGCTTCAAATAGTCACATTTATGAGAATTTAACACTCATCTATAACATTTTGGATTTTATTTGCTATTTTATTCTTGTGAAAGAGGATGCAATGGCATATACATTACCTAATGTCTATCATCTCCTAATATTGTTAATGACATTGCTACTATCAAAACAAAAGGAAAATAAGTGGATATAGGGAATAACAGTATCCAACGAAGATGCATCTACTTTGCTTATAAAGTTTGTATTCATCATAAAACATCTTATAGATATTCTATTGATGTATTTTTTTAATTAGTTAATGTATTTCTAAAGAAAGATCTTATGCTTAATAATTTGCGGGTCTTTATTTAAAAGAATCAACTAGCTTGAAACAAGAGGGGTATTTCACTACATTTTTATAATGGAAAAAGAAAGTAAAGGGATGTTTTATTTAGAATTAATAAGCTTCTCTAAAGAAAAGGGCGTCAATATTTTAGAAGTGACTTATAAGGCATTACTTAGGTTTAGAATTTCTTTCTACATTATTTCTTGTTCGTGTATCCATCGATTTCTTCTTTATTTCTTTCTTATGCTTTTCATCATATGTTCCTCTATGTTTAATTTCTTTCAAAGCCTATAAAAAGAGAAAAAGATTGTTCCTAGATAAAAGCATTAATCAATAATTATTAGGAAAAGAGTACTTTTGTTGTTATACTTGCCTATCCAATTTTGGAAGATCTTATTTCATTACAGTAATAGTTAACTTACTAAAATATATTTCTAAAAAGAATTTGAAATCCCATAATTGTTGTCTAGTTACAAATCTAACTAACATTTATAATTTAATTTACTTGTAATCTCTTGATTTTGTATTCTTTATTGAATTTTTACATATCTTTACTTCTATCAAGATATGAGATTGATTGGATATTGTGGGTTTATTCCATGGCTTTCTTATTTAGTTTAACAAACAATTAAAAAGAGTATAATTTGTAAAGGGAAAGATTATGTGAGCAAAATTAGTAAAGAAAAATATGAAATTTAGAGTGAAACAAGAGTGAATTGAGTGGCATTAAGAAAAGAAACATACGAGGGAATGTTATAAGCTTATTACTAATATTGTTTTGAATCTTAAAACATGTTTAATTGGAAAAAAGTTCAAGGGAGAAAGAAGGATGATATGTTATGCTACAAACTATGTAATAACATTTTGAATGTATGAAGATGATGTTTGGAGAATTAGAGATCGATTGAAGAAGCAAGATACTATCATAGACAATTTATAGACTGGAGAATTACCATAAATTCCTAATGTGTATTTGCCAAAAGGCAAGTGTTCCAAGATGATTTTATTGATGATGAAGAGGGAGTTGACTTTTGCGCCCAAAATAAGTTCTAAAACTACCTAGGTTATCCTTCTCACAAGTATATGAGGTAGCTGTAGTTAATTATCCAGAGTTGTCTCCCACATAGGTGAAATTGATTCACTTAAATTAATCTTAAACAAAAAAAATAAATGTGTATGCAATCCTAAACATTCTATCCCAATTTGGTGAGTTAAGGTTTTAAAGAAAAACACAAAATTAGATTGAAAAGTAACTGATTCAACTGGAAATGAAAACGAATAGATTAATCAAAGTGGAAAACTCTTGAGAATTAATTTCACTACTTTAATCTGCTATGGATGATTAAGTGGAAATGATTATATAGTTGTCTTACTAAAATTAATAGTTAGGTTCTAAGATCAACTTGAATAAAAAACTAAGTCTAACTTTTATATTTGATAAGTTATCATCTGAATTAATTATGGAAACCCGATTAATAATCAACACTTAAGTTAATATATTTCTAGTTCTTAACCTAAGCGTCTATAGTTTCTTGTTTCATATTAAACATCTTCTTTCGATCCTTGATTTAATACCAAAATGATGCAAATTTTGGTCATTCTATTACATCCATTCAGTTCAGAAACTATAGTAAACATAACGCAACAGCACATTCCTCAATCATGCATATTTAACTAAAATAAATACAATAATCCTCAAGAAAAAGAGATCAGCCCATCACAAAAATAATAAGATTCATCATATTCAAATACTTTAATCTGACAACATGTCGTTATGCTAGTCAAAATAAAATAACTAGACTACTACTATAGCAGTGGTGAGTCTAGGTCGATCCTACAGAGAGTGTGTGTAAAGTTTAAGAAATGAAATTAACTAGTGTTTAGGTTTAACAGGAGGGATTTTGGATTTTGGAATATGAAAATAAAATGAAACTAACTAATACAAACAAAATAAAGAAAACATGCAAAAAATGATAAAAGTGGGAAATTCAGTAGGGATTCGATTCTTTGGTTTAATCTTGCCCTACACCGTAATTAAATATATTTCATTAATTTGTTGTTCGTTAACCTCTCCTAGTAACTATTAATCGTGGGTTAATAATTAACCCGAGTTTTCCCTTATGTTTTGTTTAATCAAAATATGATCATTAATTAAACTTAACCATCAAATAAACTAGGATACGATCTCTAGATTTAATTAGGTAGTAGTATTATAAATTAAAAAAATCGATTAATCAAGGCAACAACCATATACAATGCGTCATTTAACCTAGGTCATGTTATCCCTAATGATTACGAATCATTAGTCTCTACATATGAATTTCAACATAACAATTACGGATTATATCGAAATTCTAGCAATGGATTTGAAATTAACGATTCAATGAACACATTAAAATCATCAATTCACAATACCCAATGGGCATAAATAACCAAACAATAATGAAAATCCGATTATTCATACAGAAAACCCAAATCAATTAACATAGGATAACACAATCAATTCCTAATGAGAGAAAAAAACAAAATAATAAAAATACTTAACCCAAATTGTTGGCATCGATGTCGCCTCCGAACCGATGTCAGGATGCCTAGCTCTTCATGGGTCTTTTCTAAAAAAGTGCTTCAACCTCCATTCTAATCCCTAGTCGAAACTTCCTAATTAACCCTTATTTTGTTTCAGCCCAACTATGTCACTGTTCATGATGTGACAAATAAGTTTGAATGGTCATATTACTGTTCACTCCTCCCAATCTCTTGTGTCGCAGCTCTTCTCTAGCTTCTCACTATTCAATCTTGCAAGATTCTCTTCATGCCTGAGCCAACAAGTCGTAGCAGTCGTAGTAGCCCTGCGCCTGCGCTTCTCCTTCTGTGGTTGCTCACTGTGCTTTTTTCTACTGTAGCATTGATTAGACGAATAAAGGTTTGCGTCAATTAAAACCTTCTTCAACTCCTGTGTGTTTCTTTGGGCAAAAACACCTAACACACTGCGTTTAACGCAGTTATCTATGTTAAACACAGCGGTTGTCTGTGTTACACAGAATGTCTACGTTGTCTGTGAAAAACACACTGCGTTTAACGCAGTTATCTATGTTAAACACAGCGGTCGTCTGTGTTACACAGAATGTCTGCGTTGTTTGCGTTTCACATACAGCATTCCTTACCTCCCAAATGTGCTGTCGTTTTGGGCTGATTTTCATATGCTTGCTTTGAAGTTTTTCTTCTTCTTTGTGATCCATTTTTCTTGTCTTTTAATTTTCTTCTTCTTGCTTCATGAAGACAAGTAAAAACTGATCTTCAGAAAATAACCCAAATGCAATACTTTCAACTTACTTTAATTTATTTGCTTCCAAGTTGTACCTAAAATCATATATGAATTAAAGTGAGTATCTTAAGCATTTTCAAGTCAATAATCACTAAGTATAAATAATTAAATATATAAACAATTAAACACATGTTAATTTCCCCCTCACTTAACTTTTGACTGTCCTCAGGCAAAGCATCCAAATTAAGCTCAAAGACCTGAAGCATTTACTCAATTCCCATATTTTCTAAGAATATATAATCATAAACAAAGATAAATGACTTTCAAAAATCATAGCAAGACGTCAACATTCCAAGCTTTTACTCATGATCAATCAACATTCATCATCTTCAAAAATTGAACAATCTAATGGTAGACTCGAAAAATGTGTTTGCTAAAATATATCTACGGGTACACTTAACACCATTCATGATCATGACAATCTACAACTTTGCATATTATTTCATTTCTCCACCACTAATGTTCACATGCAAAATTATGAATCAAAGGATTTTTCAAGGCTGTAATGTGGGCGAAGGTAAGGTGAGATATATTTAGGTTAAGTAATATAAAAGTCAACAAAGCTAGTGGAATCAAAGCAATACTTATCAAAAATTGGGTATCGTCAGCTATGATGAATGCAACATTTATATTTCACAAACCCATTCAGCTCTCATATACAAACCACATGAAACATATATCAATTCGAAGGAATCACTCAAACAATTTAGGCCAATGAAATCACAGGAGTTAACCTTCCAAACCAACCTCTACCTTATATTAAACATACTTAAATAATACATCCATTACAACTCTAGGAAGATGCATAAACCATAAACAACTTTTCAATACATATGCAATTCTTCCTTCATACATTTATTCTAAACATTTTTTTCATTATTTTTTATTTCTTTCTTTTTCATTTTTTTACTTTTTACTTTTTTTTTTGTTTTTTTCCTTCTTCTCCTTAAAAAATTAAAATAAACTACATTAATATGGGAATTTCAATGATAAGACATAAAAAAACATCCCAAAATTATAACCAACCCTCACATATGTACACCCCCACACTTAGGATTTTGTATATCCACAAACTCAACAATAAAAAATGTTCCGCTAGCTTTATGACTTAGGTAGGACATTTGGTTAAGTTTAAAAGCATAAAATGTAGTTTATATAAAAAGAAAGGTTAAAGCTCAAAGGGGTGTATCAAGGGAAAAATCATGTCTATAGGATAGGTTATTTGGCTAATGTAGTTTGTGAAAAACAAAGAATGCCTAATCATATCCATGTTAATGCATGTGATAAAAATGTGGTCTCAAATAAAAATTCAACGCAAAATTGGGATGTACATGTCATGAAGGTCACACATTATCAAAAGGCAATGAGACTGATATAGATGTGTTAGTCAAATAAGGCTCAAAATCTCATCGGCTTTGTCTACCATTAGTCACTACTCTTCTAAAGATAATGCATATCGAACAATCACAAGAGCAAAAGTACATGTTAAAGTTACTATAAAATTCTCTAGTCAATCACACTCTAATCATGATTATATAATCTTAAGAAGCAATAGAAAATGAGAAAATGTTTGTTTCATTTGTTTTATTCTTTTTCTCATTTTGATTGAAAACTTAAAAACAAGTAAATCAAACAAATTCAAAAACACACATGCATTAAAAAAATAATGCAGAAATGTAACGGAAAAGAAATTTACTTCCCTTGGGTTGCCTCCCAAGAAGTGCCTTTGTTTAGGGTTGCTGACCCAACTTCTTCTTCTCCTCACGTGACAAAATTGTGATCTTTAGGTATCACATGTGGCTCCTTCACGCGAGGTAGTTCCAGATAGGGTCTTAGTTGATCATCATCCTCATTCAACGTCTTCCCTATCCTCAAACTCTCAATTCTGACTGAGTCCATACATTCTGAAAATATTTTGAACGTCTGTTCACCTTTTTCTTCATCATTTAATTCCTCTAGTCTGTTATGTAAAGGTAAAGAGTTAGTTTCAAAAATAATCATAGACTTAGTACTTACCTCCAAGCTAAAAGATGTGTCCTTTTCGACTTTGAGCTCCTTCTCCACTTCTTCGACACAAACAATTCGTTGAGGATTGACCTCAAAATTCTCAACCTCCTCATCACTTTGAAAAGTTTCTGCACATACTTCAATTGGGTACACCTCGTGTTGATACGGTTGCTCCTTTTCACTTTGTGATTCTAGGCGATCAAGGCTTATTACCATCTGACCCAATATATGTTCCATCATCTGTTGGCTTGCTTTTGTCTCTTGTCAGAATTCTTGCAATTCCTGCTGCATATTTTGTTGTAATTACTGCATATCTTGCAGACATTGTAAATTGTTAGCAGCAATATTATTAACAAGTTTTTCTGAAGATGCAACTGAATTATGTTAGCTCTCCAAATCTTGGGCATTAAACCATGTATTTTTTGGAAGTTGCCTTCCATCCTTCTTGAATTTTAGAGTATTCTCTTGCAATTTCAAAATCAACTCTTCCAGAGATGGACCGGAGTCGTAATAGGAAGCTTCTGGTTTGTATGAGAATTGTTGCGCGTCTTGCAAACTATCATTGAAGTAATTTTGGTGATTATCCCATCCATAACAAAAGTTAGGTTGATCAGTCTAAACATTGTTATAGGATTAAGAGTATGAATTATAAAAAAAATTACTTTTGTCATATCGAATTTTTTTTACACAAAACAAAAAATGAAAAGATCACAAAATAACAGAAAAGAAATTGATTACGAACAAATATATACAAAACACCAATTAAATCACAAACAAAAACTAAAATACCTCACTCCCTGACAACCACGCCAAAATTTGACTACGTGTCATTACGCTAGTCAAAATAAAATAACTAGACTACTACTGTAGCAGTGGTGAGTCTAGGTTGATCCCACAGAGCGTGTATTTAAAGTTTAAGAAATGAAATTAACTGGTGATTAGGTTTAACATGGGGGGTTTTGGATTTTGGAATATGAAAATAAAATGAAACTAACTAATAAAAACAAATTAAAGAAAACATGTAAAAAAATGATAAAAGTGGGGAATTCGGTAGGGACCTGATTCTTTGGTTTAATCTCGCCCTACACTCTAATTAAGCATATTTCATTAATTTGTTATTCGTTAACCTCTCCTAGCAACTATTAATCGTGTGTTAATAATTAACCTGAGTTTTTCCTTATGTTTTGTTTAATCAAGATACGATCGTTAATTAAACTTAACCACCCAACAACCTATGATACGATCTCTAAATTTAATTAGGTAGTAGCATTATGAATTAGGAAAATAGATTAATCAAGGCAACAACCACATATGATGCATCATTTAACCTAGATCATGTTATCCCTAATGATTACAAATTATTAGTCGTTACATATGAATTTCAACATAACAATTATGGATTATATTGAAATTCTAGCAATGGGTTTGAAATTAACGATTTAATGAACGCATTAAAATCATCAATTCACAATACCCAACGGGTTCATACACAAATAACTGAACAGTAACGAAAATCCGATTATCCATATAGAAAATCCAAATCAATTAACATATGATAACACAATCAGTTCCTAATGAGAGAAAGAAACAATAAAAAAATACTTAACCCAGGTCATTGACATTGATGTCACCTCCAAACCGGCATCGGGATGCCTAGCTCTTCATGGGTATTTCCCAAAAAAATGTTTCACCTTCACTCCAATCCTTAGCCAAAACTCCCTAATTAACCCTTAATTTGTTTCAGCCCAACTATGTCACTGTTCATGATGTGACAAATAAGTTTGCATGGCCATATTACTGTTCACTCCTCCCAATCTCTTGTGTCGTAGCTCTTCTCTAGCTTCTCACTGTTCAATCTTGCAAGCTTCTCTTCACCCCTGGGCCAGCAAGCTGTAGCAGTCACACCAGCCTGCGCCTGCGCCCCAGTTGCGCTTCTCCTCTTTTGACTCCTCACTGTGTTTGTTGCTACTGTAGTGTTGATTAGAAGAATAAAGGTCTGCGTCAATTAAAACCTTCTTCACCTCCAGTGTGTTTCTTTGAGCAAAAATGCCTAACACATTGCGTTTAACGCAGTTGTTTGCATTAAACACAGTGGTTGTCTGCATTATGCAAAATGTCTATGTGAAACGCAGACATTCATAGATAGCATTCCTTGCCTCCCAAATGTGCTGTCGTTTTGGGCTGATTTTTGGATGCTTGCTTTGAAGTTTTTCTTCTTCTTTATGTTCCATTTTTCTTGTATTTTAATTTTCTTCTTTTTGCTTCATGAAGACAAGTAAAAATTGATCTTTAAAAAATAACCCAAATGCAGTACTTTCGACTCACTTTAATTTATTTTCTTCCAAATTATACCTAAAATCATATATGAATTAAAGTGAGTATCTTAAGCATTTTCATGTCAATAATCACTAAGTATAAATAATTAAATATATCGACAATTAAACACATGTCATAATCCCATTTTTATCAATATAAGAGATGTATTTAAGCAATAAACTAAGTAAATAACTAAATGAACTATCAAAAAATAACAAAGTATCAGTCAGTTGATTTAATAGGGTTGCAAGTTTAGTAAACAACAGAAAAATAAACATAGAGAAATAATGTAACAAATGAAGAACAGAGCATGCAAACAAATATTGGATGAGGGAGTTGTTGTGGTCTCTTGCACTCTCAAGCTCTCTACATTGGTAGTCCCTTTCTGCTCCTACTTAGTTCTTACCCAGATGATAGGATGCTCAAGTTGTTTTCACCTCTATGATGCTCTTCTTATCCACCTTACTTGACTGGTCTCTGCTTTCTCTCTTCCTTTCTTCGACTTCTTTCTCTCTATCTGTTTCTATCCTCGAATGAGTATATGGTGTTTGGAATGTGGAATGAGAGAATGTTGGAAAATGTGTGTGAGAATGTTTATCGCCACCCTCCTCTCTTCTTTTTGAATGTCTATCGCCGCCCTCCTCTCTTCTTTTTATTTGTAGTCTTATTTTAGGTCTAGGTTTCTAAGCCTTCAAGCTATAAATGCCACGTAAAAATTAGACGAGTTAAAAGGAAAAACATGTCATAGGGTTTGACTATTTTTGTCACCCCTGTGAGGGCATTTGTCAAGGTGGTGGCAAGTTAAGTCACCACTTTTTTCTTTTTTCATGCAAAATTTACAAAATATTTCAATTAACCTTCATATAATATTCACATCATTTCCACTTAATTTATCTCACATTTGGATCAAAACGTAAGGATTTGTAAACAAAATCAAGATATGAAGGCAATTAAAAGCAATAGAAACTAGCCACGACAATGACTTGCATGATAGTAACCATCCACCAAAAAGTAATATGGGCAAATTTACACATCATGGTCATTGGTAAGATGGAGTCTATAGAATGGAGCATAGGAAAGATAGAAACCTTATTTACATCAAAATGAAGATTCCTTCATTTTAAGGGAGGAATGAATCTAAGGCCTACTTACAGTGGGAAAAGAAGATGGAGCTGATATTTTACTATCACCATTAAAATAAAGAGAAAAAGATGAAGCTCATTATTGTTAAGTTTACTGACAATGCTATTATTTGATGGGATCAACTTGTGATAAATAGGCAAAAGAACCATAAGAAGGCTATTAATAACTAGAAGGATGTGAAGATGATCATGAGGAGGCATTTTATCCCTAATCACTAATCTAGAGTCAAAGCACCTTACTCAATGATCAAAGAGTGTTCAAGAGTACCACAAGGAGATAAAGATTTCCATAATTTGAGCTAACATAGAAGAGGATGGGGAAGCCATATGGTAGAATTTTTTAACATCATGTGGGGCTAAAAGACATGGTTTTTATGGCTATTAGTAAGCTCTGATGATTTGTTTTTATATGCATCAATGATATCAAAAAATTTCCTACTGAAAATTTGTCATTCACTAACTAGGCAAGTGCACTTATCTTTGGTGAGAAATATAATAATAAGTAGGAGCTAAATCTGTGAAGTGATATGGTTAGAATTCTTGACACTATTAACAAGTCTAAGAATAATATATAGAAAGGTGATTCTTGTAGGGTTTTAATGGTTGAAATATAAAATAAAATAAAGCTAAACAATAAAAGGGGAAATTTAATAAAAATATTATTCAAATAGTTATGTTTAGATTAGTACTTTATGTGAAATTTTATGTTTTAAACTATAAGTGCATGGCCTATCTGTAGCTAGCAGTAGCAAGTACAGGTCAATCCCATGAGGACTACAAATACCATTAATAACCTCTTTTCTATCATCTAACTAAAGAATAAAGTGATGATTTAATTAAAATTAAAATTAACTAAAATTTATCACAATAATGAATGAGAACATAGATAACACTAAGATTAATCACTATCAAATAACTAATACCTTGGTAATGAATCCCTCTAAGATTTTTTAAGCATTAATCTTTTATCATACAATTCAATTATTGATCATTGGAATGTAAAAATTACTATCTTATCAACTAATCCTTAAACAAATCATAATCCAAATCATTAAACTTAATAACATGAATCCCTTATTAACCTTAACATATTCATCCACACACTATATCATCGTATCATATAAATCAACTCAATATGTAATTAGTCAGAAGTCATCCTAGAACCAACCTTCATAATTTAATATGACTAGCAATCACATTGATAATCTATCAGAAAAGAAAAGAATAAACTTTCACACCTTTACAAATGATTCACCAAATGCATTCAAAGTGTTTAGGGTGGAAAATATAAAAACTCTTACTCATTACATAAGAGGATTCTTAACTATAAACTTGCAATAAAATCATATCTCCATCACTAATATGTGAACAAGAAACAAAAATTAAAAGGTCTTTTAATAAGGTGAAATGAGACTTAGGTAAAGTATGGTAGGGATAATAAAAAGGTAATAAAATTGAAGAAAATTCATATAACAAGAGGGCATGAAACTTTATTCTTAATAACATAGTTTATTCAAACAATAATTTCATTGATATAATAATAATTCTTCTTACTCTCCAACAAATATTATAACTTTTCTTGTTTTATATGATCACATCAAATATTTTTGAACTTTTGAACTTTGTCCAAAATTTTTTGAAGAGAATATAAAATTATAATTTTCCAAAGAGATTTATAGTTTTTTGTAAGAAATAGTGGACTACTTTAAATGATACAATCATAAGGATCATTTTATAGGTAGAATCATTGTCTTAATAAATCTCAAGGTGTGGCAAATAAAAGGCTAGACCTCTTTAGATCAATAGCTCCATTGTGATTTTATCCTTTAAATCTCCTAAACCTCAACTTTTGTATCAGTTATCTATGTTGCAAATTGAAAATTTAATAAAAAGAGGCCTACAAAGGGAACTAGAAACAATGGGAACCAACTCTTACAAATCTTAGATCTTTATGGGAGATTATAACCGTATTCTCAAGCAAGATGAAGTATAAGGCAATAACAAAATCCTAAGTACCAGATACTAGGAACTAAGTCATCTTGCTAGCTACCTAGGGCTTACAAATTTGAGATACATTGGCTTACATTTCACTTGATCAAACAAATAAGTAGGTATGCATTTGATCTAGAATAAGTTAGACATATGCCTTGTTAACTCTAAATGGGTCAATTCCTTCCCTAATAGCTCATCTTTTTTCACAAATTATTTATTCTTTGATTACTCACCAATTTTGATGGATCTAGGGGAAGTAGTCTTCAAGAGAAAATCTCCTTTAACAAATTTTAATTCTTTACTCAAACTTCCTGAGATTTCTATGCTTGTTACTAGAGGAATAAGCATTAATATCTTAGGCTCCCATACATATTAGCTAACTCATAAGTTTAAAGATTTTAAGAGAGAAATTATCAATGTGATGAAGAATGGAATTGATAAGATAAAGATGAACTTAAGATGTGCCTTCAATAAGCTCAATCTTTTCTAGCAAAAATTGGCTAATGATTTTCTAAATCCCTTATTAAAGGCCAAAGAAACCACTAAATTAAGAGAGTAGTTAATAGTTACTAAAATTTATAACTCACACATCAAACAAAAAGCTAGAATTTAATGGATCTTTGATAGGGACAACAATTTTAGGTTTTTTAATTAGGTGGTGCAAGGTAGAAGAATTACAAATAAGTTAAACTCTCTTAAAGATCCTGAAGGGAAGGCAATCAATACTAACAAAAACTTAAGGAACTATGATAGATGCATATTTGAATATATTTATACACCTATATTTGATGTACTTTACTTGATATTGTAGCACCCCACTCCCGCAATGACCCGAACCCGATATCGATGGTGATATCCGAGTCCGTGCCCCGCAAGGGTGGCATGCTAAAACACTCAATCGGTCATAAATCAGTATTTTTTTTGAAATCACAACACAGTATATGCAGAAATCGATACTCAAATTGGGTCCTTATTCATTCATAAACATTTTCACTTAACACAATTTTCAATAGCCATTCGGCCCCTTTCACAATTACAAAACACTTGAGTCATTTTCTAAAAATACAAATTTATACAGAAATTCTAGAATTTACGATTCAAAGAAAAATAGCAAAACACAAATGTATACGCAAACTGATCCCGACCTCTCTCCTTCACTTGAATGCTGTATGTATACTCCCGTTGGCCTAATGGGGTATTCTTCTGATCCTGAAAAATATTTGCAAATTTTGGGTGAGTTTTGCGAACTCAATGAGTGACCATCATCTATGGCTCACCCAGTCACATAACATATAATTCACATTCACGTATATCACATTCGATTTCACACTTCACACTTCACACCTCACATTTAATACATTTTATCATTTATTTTATACATATGCAATGCACATAAGACTCACTTTCTATTTATTATTGTCTTTATGACTGAGTGCCTTTTTACTAGCTCATATCCCTTAGTGGATACCGAGTTGTGTCATATAATGTCCCATATCCCTTAGTGGATATCGAGTGCAGTCGCACTCGAGCCCGAGGCTCTAATCACATTCCGAGCTTTAAGCTCTTTATCTTGGCGACTCTAGTCATAACTTCCTTTATCTTGCATGCATCCATGTAATGAAATGCATCACTTACATTCCATGTACTTACTCGATCATATTCACTTATCATCAGACCGTAGTCCGACATTCAACATATAGTTGAGCATTCACTCTTTCATTGGCATGCAATGCACGTTCCGAAAACACTTAGTTCATCTTATTCACATATAATGAGCACTTCAATAATTCAGATCAATCATCACAATCATCGG
>JANZLD010000002.1:60873083-60885195 GCA_026413575.1 Erythroxylum carthagenense
AACAGTTCTAAATCAGTCATCTGAACTCAGTAACTCCTAATTTCCATTTAAATCCTAATTTCTCAGTCCATTCTAATACAGTCGGTTCCAGTCAGTTCAGTCAGTTCTAATTTACAATTTAATACCGAAAAATCATGAATGCATGTACCTATGAATATATGCATATGCAGTAGACCAGTTCCTCTATAATTAGAGGCTAGTAACGAGCTCAGTTGGTAAATACAGTAAAGTCTATCAGTCAGTCCCAATATTACCAGAATGCCCTTGCTAACAGTAACGGGATGTTACATCCACTCTTTTCCATTCCTCTCATCTCTCTCTATCTCTCTCTCTCAAACCCGAAGCATAGCTCTGCCTAATCGCATTGGTAAGTTCCTTTTCGGTTATGTATAGGTTTTCATCGATTTCTACTTTGTTTGATTTGTTTTAGAAGTTTTTGTAGTTGATCTGTGGTTTGACTTGCAGTATTCGCGATGAAAGGAGGTAAATTAATGTTTGATGCCAAGAACGCAGAGTGAGTTTCGTTTTTTCTTTTTTGGCGCTTTTTTTATTTTTGTTCTCGAATTAGGTTTCATTGAGGTCATTGCAGATCTTAGATCTAGAAATTTTCAGACTTGAAATGGGCAAATTGATGAGTTTGTGGAATGGGCAAATTGAGTAGCAAAGCGCCTCTCAATAGCTGGTGTACACTTTTGATTAATTCATCAACCAGGAAGTTCTAGTATCTAAAAATCGCTTATCGTCTCTGTTTTCTTTGGAAGGTAAATATCTTATTTTTTTTGTTAGGTGTTTGGAGCTGGTTTTGTCAATCGCTAACACTTAGAGATGGTGGTGTTTGGGTTTATTGTTTTAAAGATGATGAAGCTTCTCGAAGGAATGATAACAAGAAAGGCTAACTGTTGGTTTGTTCTTTCAGTGTATCAGAAACACCACACTCCTCACCTGGTGTTAGATATGTATAATGAGGATGGGGATTTCACGTATGGGTCAAAATATGTTATTACACGAGATATGAACGTCCATGATGATAGTGAGGAAGTTAATTATGTAAAAGAGGATTGTGAAGGTCTATTGGTATGACAACTTTGTAGTGGTGTCTCTAAATTAACTTTAAGTTACATTTTCTCCAAATTTTGATGTATATTTTATTGAATAAAGTAAATGAAGAAAGTAATTGATCTCACAAATTAAAGATGATAATACTTAAACAATTTTGCAGGTACTTATTAAAAAATAAGTTTTTTTGAACTCGCTAAGGATATCAAATGGAGCATTACTTATATGTTTGTAGATTTTCTCATAATGATAATTGCATAATTAATCCTCAAATTTGAGATTATCAAGGTATATCATTTATCAATTAATATATTTTTCAGATTATCATGATCTATTCTAATTAGAGTGGCTTAGTCAACAGTACATAGATATAGTATAAGTTGCATGGAAATAATTGAGTCAATTAAGAATTTATCACCTACATAAATTAGAAAGAGTGTTCCTAAATTCTTGATTAATAATGATTTAAAGAATTCTCTGATGAAAGTAAATTTATATTTAAAAAAGGGTATTATTAAATATCTATTATAAATTAATTACTAATTAGTAAAAATGAACATGATTGCATTTAAATAGAATAGATAACAATTTCATTCTATGTATAATTTGAATATTGGATGACGCAAGAATTAAATTATATGTTATAACTATGTACAGATAGGTTATTTAAAACCACTTTTACATTCCTAAATTTTGGGTATTAATGACATATTACTAGACGTTAATATTTATTTATGCTTATAAATTATTTAATAAGAGAAAAAGAAATTAAAAGAAGTTTAAATTTATTATAATATATAATCATTGTCAATATATTAAAAATCTAATGAATTACACATAAAGAGTCGTTAAGGAGAGATAATTTAATTTAAATTAAACTTAATTTTAAAATTTGAACAAACATAAGAGATCAATTATAAGACATTCGATCAAATTAAGTTGAAATTACAATTATAAGTGAGTTATATTTTGATTATAATTAGAAGTTTAATTTTAATTTAAAAACTTTAAAGTCTTTTTAAATAAGAAAAGATATTGAGAAATTAGCACTTGTGTCTTTTCTTCTTATCTTTATTGTAAAATTCTCTTTTTCTATTTTATTAAAGGCTGGATATGTATGTAGTTTATGGTTGATAGTTTCTTGAAAAACATTTTACAGGATTCTAAATTAAGTATGTTTCATTTATTTTATTTTTTATTCATAATTTTAAATTATTCAAATCAAGAAATACCTTAAGAAGTTGGAAAAAAAAATTTATTGCGACAACCATGACTTAATCGCAATTGATTTTCCAACATTAACTTCACTCCTCAGTCAATAACCATCGAGAATACTTGCCTGCGGTTAATGTTTTTAAATGCTAGAGATTGGTAATTCTTCACGTATAAAAGTAGAGCTTTAGCTTTATAATTAGACAAGGGAAAACAGACAGTGGGTTTTGCCATTTTGGTGCATCCAATTGGCTGGATAGTGTATTTAAGAACATATTTCAGTTATATTCGGTTAGCTTTCCAATTGACTGGTGACATTCAAGATTATAAGAAACTTATATAAACCTGTTACTCTGCACCCTGCTTTCTCCGCAAATTATACACATGGAACCCGAGGCTCAAAATCACCATATCCATATATGGTCCTGATCTTGTGGTTTATATAAATTATTTGGAATATTATAGTCAGCAACAAGAGTACGCTATTCCCGATTTGTCATGTCGATCAAAACCCACCATCTTTAGCATCATCGATCATAGACCAAACTGAACCCTTATCTTGTAAGTAACAAGAATATTTGTCCATTAATAAAATATGAAAAAGCCGTGTCATCTCCTTAATTATAAAAATTAAGATGGTAAAGTATATCCTCCATCCTCAAGTAAATCACCTTAAGTTCACAGGCTTGGAAGAGGATAATGGACACTGCTGTATAATAATAGTTTAGTTAAGTGAAACTGAGGACTAAGAAGAGAGAGCTCAATATATACCTGTCAATTAAAATACATTAAAATTCCAGTAAGTTAAAACGACTAAAGCGATGACGACAAAAAATGAAAAAATTCGATTCAAAGTGCCTCCTCTCATCTGTCCAATCATCTCCTTCGACATGTCAAACTAAAAATTTTCTGGTAATTTCCATTGACCGTACCCCTCAACCGTCGCATATATAACTTGGACTCCTACAAGCTCCAGCCTTAAATATACAAAAAATAAACACTTGGAACAAAGGTAGAGCAGTTCCTGGTTTATTTACTACTTCTGTGGCCATGGCAGACGAGTTTCAGGGCGGGATTTGCGGCGGAAGCTGGTGGAATTCATCGAGGAGCGCGTTCATGAGCGGCTCTTCTCCTTGTTCTGTGGGGGCTACAAGTGATATGGGATATGGAACTTATGGTTCGTGGATGATGACAGATGCTGCGGAATTGAAGCCTAGGTCATGCAAAGAGTCTGTTATTGACTCTGTATCAGAAAGTTCTGTGATTTTTCAAGACTCACAGAAGTCTCAACTACAGGCCAATTCTGACAGTGGTGGTAGCTCTATTTTGATAGATTCTACCTTGGAAATGATGGGTTTGGGGCTATCTTCTTCTTCAACATCATCGGATTGGAACCAAGTCTTAATGTAAGTCTCAATAACTGAAGTGCTAAACTCCATGATATAGACAAGTAGGTAAAGTTCTACTTCTTACTGGAAAGAAATTCATGGATTTACTGTTATAGACCACACGATCTTTAAAATATTCAAAACTTCATCAACAAGATAAATACTTGTGACTTTTGTCATTTGGTTCTTAAGGGTATAGTGATCCAGTCAATATGATTATGATAATGATTAGTTCTTCCTTTCAGGTGATGGTTTTCCTATTATTAATCGGGTTCATCATTTTAATGTTTCGCAGTTCAGGAAATGGAAGAGCTGAAAACAGTTACAATTCCGTGCTCCAACAAAAAGGAATGAACGCTTCTCAGATACAAAAGGACTGGAGTCCAAAGTGCTTTACAAGCACAAGTGATGACTCATCTGTTAATGCTTTTAAAGCAATAAATCAAGATTTCTCATTAGACCAACAAAGGCTAAGTCCTATGAATAGATATGCTAATTCTATCCCAGCTTGCCAAAGGTTATCATCAACTGGCTTTTCAGCATCAACCTCTTATGGATTTCCTTCATCGTTGGTACAATGCTTGTTTGAACCTGATCATCCTCAACCACAACAACAACTTTTCAACAATCGGTCCATTAACTATGCGACCAACTTGAATGAATTATCGGCATCTTGGGCGAAGATATCTCCTTTCATGAAATCCTCGCTGCCAAAGGAAGAACATAGTAATATACTGCAGTTTTCTAACAACAATCCCTTCTGCAATGTCTTAGCGACTCCGATAGCTGATGTTAAAGCAAGCTTCATGCCCTCTTTACACTCTCATTTTCTTGTGCCGACTCTTGAAGAGAAATCCAATTGCCCCAACATGAAAAAAAGGGTAAGGAGAATCGATGAAGATAACATGATCCTGTTGATGGGTGATTAGGGTTGTGAATTTGAAAAAAAACTAATCCTTTTTCATTTTTACATATATTGCAGGCTAATAGCTGTGAAGAAATCAAAGGTTCGGGATCGATGGTTAAGAGAGGAAGTGAACCTGCATTTAAGAAGCCACGAACGGAAACGCCATCTCCGTTACCAACTTTTAAGGTATGCCTACAGACTTTTTGCTATCGGGAACTTGGACTTCTATTGTGTTAACATATTTATTTGGTTTCTTCAAAACATGAGTTGAAAAAAATTGAACTTCTTTATTGTTGTCAGGTCCGGAAAGAGAAGCTAGGGGACCGAATAACTGCCCTGCAGCAATTGGTTTCGCCTTTCGGAAAGGTTAGTTGGTGGATTTTTCTTCTACTTTTATGCGAAGAGTACAATGACCGTAATACTGTATAAACCTACGCTTTATGGTTTAAATGATAGCTTATTCTTTGCTTTTAAACTCATCTTTTAAGTCACTTTATCTTTTTACAGACTGATACTGCATCAGTTCTCCATGAGGCTATCGATTACATAAAGTTCCTTCATGATCAAGTTAATGTACGTCTCTTTATCTTCTTGTGTAGATTTAATTTGAAGGAAACCCTAGTTAATTTATTATATCTGATGCGTGTTTTCTTTTTGGTTAATTCAGGTTTTAAGCACACCATATATGAAGAATGGCAAACCCATTCAACATCAACAGGTAGATATAAGACAATTCTTCTTCACATTTCGTTTGGACCACATTATAGTGCATATTCATGAACTTGGGTGTCCAAAGACATTGCTTTCTTAGTAGAATTTGGAATAATTGTGCAATATTAATAGGATTTCGACAATAATATGGAATTCGAGGGGCCAAAACAAGATCTAAGAAGCCGAGGGTTATGTCTGGTGCCTATCTCAAGCACATTTCCGGTTGCTCATGAGACTACAGCTGACTTCTGGACACCAACTTTTGGGGCCACTTTTAGGTAGAGATGGTTCGATAGATGTTAAAAACTCAGCGGTTCGTGTCAAAAGGAAGTGAATCTACGAAAACAAAAATGGTGTTAAAGTAATGTCAAAACCAACCAAGATGGGAAATGATTACTTCAATACGTAAAGGAGATTAAGAACTGCCTTAGCTGACTTGCCGTGCTAGCTGTTGCGAGCAAAAAGCCAAAGTAAACAAAGGAAAAGAAAAAGGAAATTGATCGCTACCCTTGAGAGATGGACAGATAGAGCTGGGGCCAAATATAAGCAGAATGATGTAGGCTAGCAAATGATTAGGAACCGTTGGAGAAGAATATACATAGCTAGGTTATTCTATCAGCAACAATAACACAAACTAGTATTAGTCAATAGTAAAATTTCAAAGAGTGAGCCCAGCGTCAGGAACAAATGCTAAATTTGGTCAAACTGATAACATGTTTATCGTTGTTAGCAGCTGAATTTAGCAGAAGGGGTGTTGTTCAAAATGCCTTTTGTTCCTGTTGCTATTTGTGCTGGATATATAGATATATATAAAGGGTTGGCAATGTCGCCACCTCTTTTTTTTTTATTATTATTGTTGTTTAAGAATGAAAAGAGAACAAGAGAGTATTATTGTAATCGTGAATTGGATTGTAATTTCAGAATCAAAGAATGAGTGGATCTCATTTCATTGGTTAGTTTATATATTTGGAATGTGGCGGATGTCAGAAGGCGGCCCAGTGGAAAAAAGCGAGACAACCAAAAGGACGTACGCGATTTCACAGCACGCTCTTTAGTGATTATTATTATCATCGCACGCCACATCGCAACAATAGCCATACCGATATGTACACGTGAACAGCAGACAGATCCAAATCAAATGGCCCTCCTAATTTATGCCAATGGTTCAGCGAATCAGAATTGCGGGTTTACTTAAACCAGTTACATTAGTTCAAATATTAGGTGGGCCCTCCTATCTCTCAACTAATGCTACGAATATCATATTGACGTCGGTATTATACTAATAATAGTTAATAAAATTTTAAAATTAAAAATAATCTTTAAATTTTTTTAAAATTACAAAATAGCCCCTGAGTATATTATCCTATATAATTTATAATTTTACATCAATCATGTCTCCAAAATTTATAATAATCATTTAATTAAGAATAATATAAAGTACTTAAAATATTACAATTATATTATATAATAAATGGTAACTATATCAAGACATCAAGTACAAAGAATCATAAAAATCCATTTTTCTCTTAGCATTACAACAAGAGTTTGTATCAAAGAAACAACCAACTTGAAGCAAAACATGAAACAAAAACATTTATAGTTATATTTATATTACATATATAAAATTTAACATATATATCAAATATAAGTAAAATTAAAGAAAGATAAGAAGTAAAACTTGGAACTTTATTCAATTGAATATTCGGTCAAATTACATTAATCTCAATTATCACTTGGTACAAAATTTCATCATTGAGATGAGTCTCATTATTACCACAATTTAAATTTATTGCACCAAATGACATGTTAGTACTTTTTTCATCCAAAATTATTTTCTAAATTACTCTCATCTATCAAACTCGATTTCTTAGAAACTTAATCCCTCTAAAAGATCGATATGGTCAAAGCATATTGTGTCTACATAATTATTTGTTCTATTAAGAGTTATAGTAAGCAAATAAATTCAAATTATTAAGAAATTATATTCAACTTAATAATAATAATAATAATATACCTTTCTCATAACTTTAAGTTGCACCAAACAAAGACCAAGTCTTTCAATCTTTCGTGTTCCAATCTATTTCTTTTATTGGAATTGATGAATTTAAATATGCTTCAATTCCTTTCATACTCTGTTGCACTCACACATTGGCTCAAAATTCAAATTACAAACCTCCGCAATTTTAGAGCACCACTTTCGAATTGGTCATACTAAACAATTATAAGATAACAAAAATAATATTATAAAAATGATGATTAATTTTCAACAAATAACGAAAATGAAAAAAAAATATGTAGATTAAGATTGTCTCTTTGATGTATAACAATGGACATCCCAAAAGCACCAAAAGCATCCTTGTAAACCTCTATTTGAACTTTAGAAGATCTTGCATCATCTCAGGAATAACAATTATTGTAATAGTTAATAACATTCTCCTATTAACTTCAGATTTCTTTGTAAAACTTGGTCAAAAATAGACACTAGGATTAAAAAATGTCATAACTATAAACAATGGAGAGTGAAGTTGTCTTTTCTATCTCTCATTAATGACTGCAAGATAAAGTTGTATACAAAGAAGGCCTATTTTTATATTGATTTTGATTGCTTCCTCTGCCCTCTCTGATAGTTGTAGTTTATATTATGTTTTGGTAGGTATCTTCATATGTTTATAGGTGTTAATTAGATGATTATTGCATGTTTAGACTTAAAATTATGTTAATGTAATTGATTGTTTATGTTTTAAGTGTTATGTTAGGGTATGATTTTGGACCTTAATTTTGTGTTCTTAAGGTGATTTGACGTTTTTGTTAGTGAATGAAACTAGAAACATGAAGATTGAAGGAAGTTGGAGCATGTTTTTCTCCCAACGGTTCGCCGCGGCGAAGTCCTCCACTGCAGGCGCTATAATTTTTTTATGGGAATAACCCTAAGGAGATTTTCATCGAACAAGCTCCCGTTTTCACAACTCAAGAGTTGGTCTCCAAAAACGGGGCCCAACAGTTGCGGTATTAAAGCATGAAGATGAATCGATACTAATTGAGGTGTTCTCTATTGGAAATAACTCAAGTCTTATGATTTTCTGCAAGAGTTGGACTTTGAAAACGGGGTCCAACATGCTAGGTATTAGAGCCCAGTTTTGCGGATCCAGATATTGTGAATCTTGCTAAGAAATTGAAAATGAATATGAATTTCGAGTTTGAATTGGAAAATGATGCTTTGTGATTGAAATGAGATGTATTGATATCGATAAAGATGATTGAGCAAAGAAGTTACCAGAGAAAGCACAAATAGTAACTTAAGCTATATATCCTAGTAGGAATGCACCGAAACGACATTTAGCGACGGAGAATGTAGACTCAAGTGATCGAATATTTGAATTTGCTGACAGTCTTAACTATCAAAGATGTGTTTAAAGCTTATATTTTGGAGTTCATAGGAATATGAGATCAATGTACAGCTTTGATTGACTTTAAGCATAACAATCATTATCGTAGTGAGGTCATTAGAATATTGTATGGAGCGTTAAAAGAAAAATGAATGGATTTGATGGACCAACAGAAAAGGTATGGATTACAATAAGATGGACACGAAAGTTAGGTGTACTAACACTATAGAGATGTAAACTATGAAGCAAATGATGAAATGTTTATGAGAGTATCACATTCTCAAGGTGTGCGTGAACTGAACGCAAGATATGCTCAGGTTAGGATAAAGAAGCAACTAAGCTTGAATTGAATTGGTCCATATACAGTTATTAAGAACCAGACCAGTGACTTACGAGTTAGTATTATTATCAAGGATATCTCATATTCAAAATGTGTTATATGTGAATACGCTAAGAAATATCAACATGATTTGATATTGGTGTTATTGAAACAAAGAGCAGAAATATTTGTGAGTAATATGAGGTATATACATATTGAGAAACTAGGTAAAAAAGTGAATGACCAAATAAGGGAGAGAAAGACTTGGTAAGTCTATCGAATATGATCAAGTAGAAGAAATTATCCAAGTGATAAAGTTAAATGGGAAACGGAGGAACACCTTACCTTCCTGATCAATTAGATAAAAATTTCGAGGGCGAAATTCTTTTAAGAGGGGGAGAAATATTGGCCCCTGAATTTTTTTTTATGAATAAGCATGATTTACTTGAATTATGAGGTTTTTATGGGTTAATTTTTGGATTTAATTGTTATGTCAATATTAGTAGGATTTAATTATATGGTTTAGTGGAATTAAAGTTGTAAGAATGCATAAAAGGGCATTCTTGGTAAGTCACTTAAGCATATAAGGTTATAAGACTTAAAGGAAGGGTAAAGTGGACATTTCACATCTATAAAGAGTATAAATGCGAAGAAGAAAGAGTAGTCTTACTCTTAAGAAGAGAAGAAATGAGATGTTAGTTAAGAGACGAATATGTGTGGGAAGTTGTTGAGAATGGGTAAATGCATATGTTTGGTTTTAGGGTTAATGATCAAAGATAGATTTTGAAGTTTTTGTAAATGATATTGGGTTGAAATGGGGTTGAAAATGAAGGAAAAAAGATGGGTTAGTGTTTAGATGGGTTATATGTGAAATGTGGGAAGTAAAAAGTTAGAAAATGTAACAAAAATGGTTTCTGGAATGTGTTTCTATAAAAGTTCGCCGCGGTCAACTTTTTAGCTCGTCGCGATGAACTTTCTAGCTTTTATCGCGGCGAACATTCTGTTGCCGCAACGAACTTTCCAGCACCGAGCATACTTTGGTATTTTGGCCATAATGTTTTGTGTAGTTATCCAAATGAAGTGATTTTTTATTTGATGTAAACTAGAGACACGGGTCTACAACTTGTCTGAAGGAATTGAGTTAAAATTCAGTCTCTAGGGATTTAAAATGTTTTGATGGAAGTGGAGTATGGAATGTTGTTTTAGAATAAGAAAATTATGGAAATGTTTTTGGTATAACTTTTAAAGTGTTGAACCAAATTGAATGATTTTAGAGTCATTAGAAACTTAAGACAATTGGGAATATTTTTCTAGAAGAAAGTATTATCAAATTTCTTCATTTACTTGATCATAAATTGGAATTCCTATTGAATAAAATTTTTAGCTATTGTTAAAGGAAATCAAGGAAGGCAAAAGGAGCAAAGTATGAGGCATCTTTGAGCAAGTTATAAGCAAGGAAACTAAGGTGAGTTCTATATTTATAATAGAGTTAATGAGCCATGACTATGTTTTCAAAAGCAATAGAATTAAATGATTTCATTTTGTTTTATAAATGTTGCATTAATGTTACTTGAATGATTTGAGAAATCCTCATATGGTTGGTATATGAATTTTGTGAATGAATTATGACATGGAAATGCATTTGAAACATTTCATGCTCATGAAAAAAAAACGTTTTCAAAAAGTGCCTTTTTGGGCAATATGTTTTGCAAGTCATGAAATACATATTATGTGGGTTTGTAGTGGTCCTCTAAGTTAAGTCAAGTGCACTTTCACAAAAGGCTTCTCCTGCTTGCCCGCTAGTGGCATGGAGCTCCTTTATAGACTCCCATAAGTTCACGGCTATGGAAAACCATTATGTGGGATTGCGTTAGTACGTTCTGTTCACAGTTACACAGGACCCTTATGGGAAATTTGTAGTACATTCTGTTTTGGATCCACCTAAACCATTCTGATATGCTTATGTGCTCATAATATGTTTGACATGATGAATGCATACATGATTTGTACTATTGTGAATATTTGACAAATTGAGAATTTCACGAAATAAGTGTTTTATGATTTTTTAAATGCAGAATTACTATGGTTATGAAAAGGTTCAATGAAAATGAGTTTTAAAAAGGGTTTTTGCTTGTTTTTCGATTATAAACTTATTACCCACAAGCTTCAAGCTCACCCCCTTTCCTCCCCATCTTCGGGTAATGAGTAAGAGGGCAAGTGATTAAGAGCATAAAGGCTTTTTGGCAACTACAAGATAGTTAGCTTTTGTACTAAGTTAGTTTGATTTTTGAGTAGCTTCAGTGACGTCTCGAACATAAGCGTCCATATGTAATGTGTATTAAATGGATGATGTCATGTTTATAGGTGATTAAAGCTTTGTAAAACTCCTTCCTTTTGAGGTTTGAATGCAAATTGTTGTTATATATACACAAGTGAGATGTGTTATAAAAAAGGAAATAATAGAAGTTTGTGAATGATAAGAATTAGTTGTAAGTAAGGAATTAAATGAGTAGAGATTGGAGAGTTTGATGAGATAATATTGATAGTTGAATTGTCATGAAATAATTTTGCTTATGAGGAAGTGATTTTCAGACAACTTAGATTACAATTTAAGGTTAAGAAAGATGGAGGGAAATTCGGTGTGGTAAATTAAGCATCTTCGTTGCGGCGAAGGTAAGAGTTGACCGCGGCAAACTTTTCCCGAAGGATCATAAGAAATTACTTCAGTATTTTCGCCGCAGTGAAGAATTCAGAATCTAATGGTAATGAGCTTAGTGTGGATATTACTTCTTTTATTTTAGAAAAAGATGCAAGAGATATTAGAGAATTCAAAATCTAATGGTAATGAGCTTAGTGTAGATGAGACTCATGATACATTATTTGGCACTTGTTTAGGTTAGGTTAAAGGCTTGGCTATGACATTAAGCCAAATATTTCAACCTCTATATATAAGACAATCATTGAATAACTTCAAGAGGAATAATCATGAGTGAAGAAACATGAGCTAAATTATCAAAACATGATATGTTATTGAAAATGTTACTTAGCCTAGATTGTGATGGAATTGAAGAGGAAAATGAAAGTTATTAATACCTAGCCTTGTTACACCTCTCCTACATATACATATACTATG
>JANZLD010000002.1:60927223-60943399 GCA_026413575.1 Erythroxylum carthagenense
GAATTGTCATACATGAACGTACATACATATGCTTATGCAATACTAATCAATTATCAATCATTATAGAGGCTATATGCATATGAAAATATCAAATTAAACATGCACCCAATCCTAAACCATCCGAATTACCAATATGCCCTTCATATTGGTAATGGGATGTTACATTGATAGCATTTCATGGGCATGCTTTGTGTTGTCACGGGTATACATATGAGCCACAGGTATGTATAGTAGTGTCAAACCCATGTCAAATAAGGATTGACTAACATGCTCACGCCTATGAATTTTATGTCATGGTTGTGAGTCATTTCCAGAACTCTCCATATTGATGTTTTTAACATATACTTAAGATCTTCTTGCATTTTCTTGTCTCCTCTTGCTTTAATCCTTCTCATTTTTGCTTGATAAAGACAAATGATTGTGAATCTCTAAAAAGTAGCTCAAATATTATTCTTTTGACTCACTTTTAGCTCTTTCAGTTCTAAATTGTACCTAAAACTAAATATGAACTAAAGTAAATGTCTTAATCATACCATATAATTAACCACTGAGTGTTATGGAATAAATTTATAATCAATTAAGAACATATCAATGTCTATGGCATGATAAGAAATACATTGCTGAGTAAAAGTTATCAATCTAAGTTTATACAAATAGTTTACATATGTTGGATCAAAAGAAACCTATGCTTAACATAAAAGGGAAGAATACAAAGTTGGAGATTTGAGACATCCTTTTATTCCATATTGATTAAATCATCATATGAGAATCATAAAGTTACATAAAAGGATGTATGTGTGAGATATATATGTATATGTATATATATATATACACCCTTTCGATTATAAATTGCGTGGAACTTGTAAAACTCATTAAGTTTAAAAATAACCAAATCAATCTTTTGTGAATTAATGATGATGGAATAGAATTATTAAATCTTATACATATGATATATTGTTGGATATGATAATAATTTATAAAAGAAAAAATATTTATATTTCATTAAATAATGACTTTATATGATGTAATCATATATATTAAATGAAATATTGATTTAAATTTGAAAGTTCGCAATGTTTAAATCTATGTAGAAATTAAGCATTGAGAATGTTGAAGCACTTCAATGAGATCAATCAATGTGGTGATATTTAATTTTCAGTTATCTATAAAGAAGATTATCTAATGAATATATGAACAATTAAACTCCATAAGAGTATATATTTTTATAAGGAGGAATATACTATATGAGATATTGTATCATGTAATATTTATTTCTTTTATAGGTATGCCTAGTACTACAACTTACCTTTGATAGTTCTAACTAAATCAATTAACAAGATTCCATATTAGATATGAACCTTTAAGAGTTTGAAAAAGTCATAGTTAATGATTTAGGTTTTTGATTCTTAGTTGAAGCATATATTATCCACCAAGTTTAGAACTAAATCAAATCATAAAAGGTTATGAGATATCCAAAATATTAGATCTGATCTCATAAACCCATTGAGCAAATTATTTTTTTCAATATATACTTAAAGGAGAATGGTTCTTATAATAAGTAGTGGGAGTAAAATGAAATCTAGAAAGTCCAAATCTCATGATAATGCATCTAATTGGAAATAGTAACTTTATTGATACATTTTATGTATAGTTGAAAGGCTAAGAGAAGTTGAAAATTTCACTTTCATGATGAATTCAAAGAGTTTATTTTAGAGATAATTGTGAATTTATCATGTTTACAAGAAGGTTAATAGGAATATAGTTTTTTTCTTCAGTGAGAGTATATATAGAGACATATTGCTCATAAAGAGAACAATAATTTTTAATTTCAATTGTTGACAATATAATTGCCTAAGAACAACTCTTATTGAATATAAAAAGGTATCAAATTAATTAGAAGAATTAGATCTATAGAGAAAGATATGGAAGTTGTTTAACTATTGTAGTCTAAATACATAGATAATATAGTAAAGGTACTCGTACATTTGAAGTATCAAAGATATTCATTATTCTATATATGAGTGAAATTTAAGTTCAAGGTTATAAATATATTAACTTTATAAATAAATCCTCACTAAGGTATATTTTGCTTAGAATAATATTATTTTGAGATTGGAAAGGTTTTAAAGTAGCAATGATTGTGACATAATTTAATGGAAATGATTATTTAGATCAAGAAGTTCTTTAATGAACTTGATATAGTTCCTTTCATTGTTTAAGACGATAATGTATTATGCAACATTGGAGTCATTGGGCATATAAAAGGAGCTAAAGTCTCATCAAATATCCAAGGATGTAATTATGTAGTTTCTCTTAATTATGATGATAATAAAGATGAAAGTTGTGAGATTTAAACAAGTGCTCACTATTAACAATCTTATAGAATTCTCTTACTAAGTTACTGTCATAGTAGTAGCACTATCATCATATGGTGATATGGTATAAAATACTTACATGATTGACTTAGTGCAAGTAAGAGATTGTTGGTTTATGCCCTAGCCAATCAGTTGGTTTAGTTTAGTGAAAGATTACATTTATGTATCCCTAAATTATTCATAGTCATTGTTTTATTAAGACTAGACAATAATATAACATAAAAGACTAGTACACACTATGTTTTTCCTTATTAGTTGATCATGGATTAAAGTATATAGATACTTAAAGAAGCATATGGGTGCTTGATAGAGCACAAGTTCACTAAACTAATCCCATATTAGAATTTTATTTGGAACATTACTTGTATGTCTATAAAAATTCTCATTGTGATGATTATATAAGTAATCCTTAATTTGACTTGAGATCTTCAAAGTTATCTCCAATAAGGATTGTTGTGTTTTGGTACTATTTATGACCTATTTTAGTTAAGGGTAGCTTAATTGGTAGTCATTAGATAAAACATGAACAATATGGAGATAGTTAGAGTGATCAATATAGGATTTGTCACCTTAAAGTGATTAAAGAGAGTGTTCCATTATTCTTGATTAGTACTAACTTGAAAATTCCTTAGCCAAGGTGGAATGACACTCTGAAAATAGTTTTTAAATTACAATAATTGAATTAATTACTAATGCTAGAGAATCAACACGATTAGAATTAAATAGAGTAGATAATAATTCATACTCTATGTCTAACAGAAATATTGTACGATAAAAGACTTGAATTATACAAAAATCACGCACAGAAAGGTTAGCCAAAATCACTTTGATATTCCTAAATATTTGGATAGTAATGATGCATTACTAGACGTCAATCTTGATTTATAAACATAAATTTTTTAATTAGATAATTAAAGATAATTTAAATGAGTTTAATTTATCTATTCTTAAATAAAATTTAGAATTACAATTTACATCCATTTTCAATATATTTGAGAACATAACATGTCACATCTAAAAAAAATCAAAGAGAGAAAAGATATTTCAATCAAGTTAGACTTGATTATAAAGTTTGTGAAACTTTATGATGAAATATGAAAATTTTAATAAATAATAATCAATATGAGATATCATATCTTATTTATACATAATCTGTATTTAATTATAATTATTTATAATTGTACTTAAAATTTAATTGATATTATAATTTAATTCCAATTAAAATTTTTAAATATTTAAAACTTATTATAAATAGGCTTACGTTCTAAAGGAGCTAGCACTATTTACACAGTCCTCTCTATAATAGTTGTAGCGTTCTCTCAGTAAATTAGTTTGAGGAAAATAACAAAAATAGGATCAAGCTTTGAAATAAGGTATGAATTAAGATTTATGCTTTATTATGCTTTATGTTTTTTTAATAAAATTTAAGTGATATTGCCTTTTGGGAAATCAAAACAAAAAGTTTTGTAATTATTTTGCTATGCATGAGACTGGATCTTGCTTCGATTTTCCAACAGTTTTCATGTTTATTCCTTTTAAATTATCAACAAATTGTAGTTATGGAATTTATCAAACAATTTGTATACGAGGAAAATGAAGTATCTATTGTTCATCTTCTTAGTTACATATGATATTGATTTCTCAAATTTGATAGTATAATCATATGAGTTAATCATAAGGAAGTAGGAATGTTCTCTAATCTATCACAATTTAAAATTTAGAAATTATATGAGATAAAGGATGTTATGTATTTAAAATATTTATACATTTAAACTGTGATGGTATAATCGAATTTGGTGCTAGATTGGAGCCATAAGTTCAAAGCAGAGTTAGAATTGATGGACAATAAGTTGGTAAATTGAAGACACTAACTGAAGTTTTTATGATACATATATATGCAAATATAAAACTATTGAAGGAACGACCCCAGTAGCCTAATTAATCAATTATAAGCGGAAACGTTTAAAGCAGCTTAATGTTGAAGAATCCCATTGACAAGTGACTAATCATGAAGAAAATACTTTAATAGCTAATATGTTCTTGATTAGCATCCCTTGACAAACACTTGTTCTTATGCCATTCTTTAATTTGGAATTCACGCTGAAGCATCGGGATCTGTTCCAGTTGCTATCTCGACGACCCCATGGAATTAATTCAATACTTGTGCTTGCAAGGTTAGAATGCTTTCCTAATAGGAAAAGAAGAAACATAAAATGGAATGCTAAAAAGGAAAAAGAGCATCCGTCAGACATCATTGTGATGTTGAATAAAGTGTGTATATGACTTCCTTGCATATATGTAGTTAAGAGTACTTTATGTCTTGTGCTTGAAGTTTGTGGTATGTAAAATTCTTTTCAGCTTTGAATATAATCTTGTATGCCATTAACATGTTGAAACATGTGGTTTAACCACTAAAAAGGGATGATAATTCTGCCTTTGTCGTTCGAGTTGTCAAGGTCTCTTTGACTTCCTTCACATCTTTAACATGCAATATCTATCTTTATGCCTTATATACTCTATACCCTATTTCTATACGCGTGGCTGATTAACGATGCCAGGTCTTTGGTAAAATAGCACATCAACGCAATTTTAATTTTTAATTTAATTAGATTCACAGTTTTCCCACGTTAAGAAAAATAACCACTTCGATCATTCTCTGAGACGCGCGCTTTCTATTAATTTTAAGAGTACCCTAATCATTAACTGATGTCAAGATTACCTTTAAAAACCATAAATAATGCGGAATAATAAAACATAATTCAAAAGCTTTATAACAATCATTGATAACAAATATTATTTACCATAATAAACCGGAATAATGAAAGGAATTCAAACTCTTTATAAGGATCGTTGATAGTAAATCTTTTTTTAAGAAATTGTTGATAGCAAATCTTATTTATCATTAATCAGTTATATGTATAGACCATTAACAACAACAACAACAACAACAACAACAACAATAATCATAATAATTATTCAAAAGATAAATATATTAAATATTAATAATATTTTATTTTTAATGGATAAATATCTATTACTTAAACTCATTATTAATCAAGGTCTAAATTGAGTAATAAAAACTAAAAAAGTTTATTATTTCTCTATAAACAAAATTGTAAGAAATCTAAAAATTATAATTATTGACATTAAATGTCACCTAAAAGAGGCGAATTGGCTATTTCTGTAAATTTTTTTAACAAATTTTATGGCTGCAGGAGCAATGCCAATTCAATTGGAAACATTACAACCATAATATAAGTTATTCCACTGCACAAGTATAATTAAAATAAAGAATGTAGAGAAGGAGAGATTGTAAAGTCGATTTTACAATGGTTCTTAAGTTAATTCTGTAAGTAATATCACTTGGTATTTTACAATCTTTTTTTTTTTTTTGTAACTATTTGAATGGAAACCTTTATGTAAACTCTTTGTACTAAGAAACGAGGAACTCTCATGCAAATCTACTTGACGTTGAAGTGGAATTGCTGACAACTTGATCAACTCAATAAACGTTTGAAGAGAATAAAACTAAAAGATTTTAACCCTTTACACAATTTAGTTGAATAGGGTTTAAGATCACTTCAGAGATGTCAAATATTGCTGAAGATTCGTAAAATGGCTACCTCCTCCACCAACTTCTTCCTTAGCTATTTAGATCCATTTTCTTCCGTTTCTCTCGATCTTTGAAGTTTTTCACTTTCCACCATTAACTCCTTCAAAAACTTTAAAACACTTTAGCATTTCTTCTTTCCTCGTAACCCTTTTTTCATCTTCCTTGACTCTAAAACAAACCTTCCAAATCATATAAACATGGAATTCGTGAATTGACATTCCCAACTTTGTTAGCATCATGTTCCACCCATAATATTTCACAAAGCAACTTATAGGTATGTATGTTGTAATCCAAGTTAGTTATATTAGGTTTGAGTGGATCCTATTTTCTTATCAAATCTTTGAAGCCACTTGGACCTTGACATGTTTTGATTCTTTGATGACCTAGATAAAGTGGTATTTGCTTTCTAGGAAAGGTTTTGTTAATGGTGTAAAATGAAAAAAAAATGTAAATGAGTTTGGCTTAATAAGAAAAAATCACTTTATAACCTAAGAACAATTTAATATGATCTCCAAAAAAATTTAATATTATGGATTTATGTAACTAAAATAGAAATCATGGGTTAGAAACATCATATAATTAAAATATTTATGGCTATGAATTTTTAAAAAGTAAAACTAGATAAGAAAAGGAAGGAAAGAAACAAAAAAGAAGCAACTATCTTATATCTTGCCTTCTAATTCCTCAAATGAGTTACTAACAACCTAGTTAGCCATGTCCAAGTCAAAAAATTTAATTAAATTTACAGCTATATCAGTTGAATGTTTCTTTGAAGACTTAAGAAAAAATACACAAGTCATATAAATTCATTAAAAGCAAGCTAGAAAGCAACAGTGGCACGTCATCAGACTACCATAATATATAGAAGTAGTGATGCGTAATTATTTGATAGAGTTGGTAAGAAACACATCTCCATGTAAGCAATGTTGCTTGGCATCTTTAGAAGCCCATGAAAAGAAAGAATGTTAAACAATATAATCAACTAGGAAGCTTGTCTTTTAAAACTTTTCAACCAATATTCTCGGTTTTTCAACCAATTGTTGAAGATGAGGCACTTGCTGTACCCCTACATCAAACATAAGATCAGTAGATGTTGGCCCCTAATTTTTTTCCTTGATAAATTAGCATGATTAGGTAAAATTTAGGATCTTGCTAGATTATAGTACGTTGGAATTAAGTAGCCTGTTTATGTTAATGAGATTATGTTACATAGATGAATTGGATTAAAGTTAATATGATAAGTTGCATAAGGGGTATTTTGGGGAGATCCCTTAAGTGGGATGGCTTTAAGGCTTTGAAGGAGGGCCAAAATGGGAAAAGGAATTTATTGGCTTGCATTTTAAAAAGCCAAAAACGTGGTGAGGAAGAACAGAATAGAGAAAGTACAAAAGTAAGAAAGAAAGTAGAGAGAGTGTCGTGAGTTTAGAGGGAAAAAAGAGTTTTGAGCTAGGTCCTGATTTTTCTTAACCTTCAAAGGGGATTTTGAGAGTGATCGAGAAGGGAAAAACATAGAGGAAGATAAGAGCCTTCTTTTGAACCAAGCATTTCTTCATTTAAAGAAGATTTGAGGTAAGAGCATTTTAAGGCTTTGGATTTTTGTAAGGGATTTTGGTTTCAAGAGCTTAGAAAATCCATGGGTTTAAGAGATCTATGATCAATTTATACTTTAGCTTCTTTTGTTTCTCATATGAAAATCTCATCTTATTTGGGAATTTTATTGATGTTAAAAAGGGAATCAAGAAGGACAAGAGGAGCAAGAAGAGAGGCACGTCTGAGCAGTTTACCAACAAGAAATTCAAGGTGGATTACATTCTTATAATTGACTAATAAGCTATAAATGTTTTCTGTCAAGAAAAGTGAAACGAGTGTTTTCAACTACCTCCACATGTGCATTTAATTGTTCATTAAATGCTTTGGGATGGCGCTGTATAATCTGTGCATAAATTTTGTAATTGAAAAATGAATGTTTTTTGAAAAGATATCATCTCATGAAAAACCAAGTTTTGATCTAGTGCCTTTTGGGGCAGCAAGTTTATAAATCATGAAATTATATGTTATGTGGGTTCGTGGTGATCCCCTAAGTTTGTCAAGTGCACTTGTCTAAAGGTTTCTTCCACCTGCTAGCTAATGGCATGGAGTTCCTTTATGGACTCCCATAAGTTCACGGCTACACAAGACCGTTATGTGCAAATAAGTATTACATTCTGTTTTGGATCCACCTAAACCAATTTGATGTGTTTTGTGTGTTCATGATGTGTTGACAGTAGTGATGCGTCTATGTTATGCATTGGTGTGAGTTTTTACGATAAAGATGATTGTTTCAAAAGGTTTTTGCTTGTTACCGATTATAATATTGTTACCCGCGGGCTTCAAGCTCACCCCCAATCTCCTCCCACACATTCTGGTGATGAGTAGGATTCGAGTAGGTCAGGAAGGGCAAGGCAGTACTCCTAGTTTTGATTATTTTGTATTTGAAATAAGTTTATAAAGCAAGGCTTTAGTTGCTTTTTGAGCAGATCTTATATCTTTTGTATTTTAGGATTTTTGATGTATTGAATGTATTTGTGACTTGAAATGCCCACTAAAGTTTTGTAAAATATTTATCTTTTGATACGAATGGAATATGTTTGCACATTTACTCATGGCTGACCAAGGTTGGACATTGAAATTTTCTTTAAGTTTCGCAAAGGAATAATCTCGTTTTCTAACTTCAGGGAATAATCTAAGTTGATTTAGGAAAATGTATTATGTGGTAAGTAGTAAGTCTTCTTTTTCTTTTTGCAAGTGATTTTTAGCATGACAATTTTGGATGCTTGCACGGGGAGTTATGATCCTTTTAAGAGAAGAGGTATAAGAGAAGAGTTGTGTCTTCTGCTCTTGTGCTTCTTCTTAGTTTCCGCTTCTTCTTAGTTTTCACTTCTTCTATATTTTGCTTCTTCTGTGAAGATGTCATCTTTTTCTGTGTTTTTGCTTCTTCTTAGTTTCCGCTTTTTCATAGTTTTCGCTTCTTCCGTGTTTTGCTTCTTCTGTGATGACGTCATCTTCTTTTGTGTTTTTGCTTTTTCTTAGTTTCCGCTTCTTAATTTTCGCTTCTTTTGTGTTTTACTTCTTCTGTGATGACATCATTGATGATGTCATCTTCTTCTGTGTTTTTGCTTCTTCTTAGTTTCCGCTTCTTCTGTGATGACGTCATTGATGACGTCATCTTCTTTTGTGTTTTTGCTTCTTCTTAGTTTTGCTTCTTCTGTGATGACATCATTGATGACGTTATCTTTTTTTTATGTTTTTGCTTCTTCTTAGTTTCCGCTTCTTCTTAGTTTTCACTTCTTTTGTGTTTTGCATCTTCTATGATGGCATCATTGATGACGTCATCTTCTTCTGTGTTTTTGCTTCTTCTTAGTTTCCTCTTCTTCTTAGTTTTCGCTTCTTCTGTGTTTTGCTTCTTCTGTGATGACGTCATTGATAACATCATCTTCTTCTGTGTTTTTTCTTCTTCTTAGTTTCCGCTTCTTCTGTGTTTTGCTGACATGTCTTCTTTTGTCTTTTTGTTCATTACACCTTTTCGCTTCTTTTGCCTTTTTGTTCCTTATGCCTTTTTGCTTCTTCTGCCTTTCTGCCTTGAAGAAGAACTCGAGGAGCTCTGACTCGATCTGGCTCTCGCCAAGGGAGTACGGATGAATCCCATGTCCCGCAAGATGCTGGGACATACCCTACCATTGATTCTGAGGCACCTAATATGCAACGTGAAGTGCCACCGTCTCCTCCTCCTATGCCCTCTTTGGACCCGCAGTTCTTTCAGGTCTTTGCCTAGACTTTCACATATGCCATGGGCCAAGGGCCACAAGTTCTGATGCAGGCTCCAAGGGAGAGGAGCGACCAGTATGATAAACTCTGCAAGTATGGGACTGTAGATTTCAATGGGACTACGGATCCTGAAGAGGCTGAAGCAGGGTTGAAGAGGATCGAGAGAGTCCTAATTCAGATGAAGTGCTCCGATGAGGAGAAGTTGGATTATGCAGTTAGTTTGTTGCAAAGGGATGCACTTCATTGGTGAGAATCAGTGCCCCACAGTTAGGTTATGCCTCCGATACTATCATGGAGGGACTTTTTGGAAGCTTTTAGAAGAAAGTACTTCTCGAGGGTGTATATCCAAGAGAAGGCCAGGGAATTTTTGAATCTCACATAGAGGGATATGAGTGTTAGTGAATATAAGCTGAAGTTTACCCAGCTGTCCCAGTATGCGGCCCACATTATTGCCAATGAGGAGGACAAGTGCCGCAAGTTTAAGGGAGGTCTTCATTTAGGGATTTAGGAGAAAATTATGATCCACAACTTCTGTGACTATCAACAATTGGTAGATGGCGCCTCTACTGTAGGAGGCAATAGTAGGGTGGAGAAGAGTAAGAACATGAACCCCCTATGTGAGCATTGTGGGAAGCTCCACAGGGGAGAGTGTTTCAAGTTACTGGGAGCATGTTTCCGATGCGGAGAGAAGGGACACTTGATCAGAGACTGTCCCCAACTAATAAGACAAGAGGGATCCCAGTTACAAGCCCCAAGGAAAGTAGAAACAGTGGGAACCAGATCAGTCACAAAGGTGGGCCATTATGGAGCTACAAAGAAGATTGTTCCTCCAGGGAGTCCAAGGGGTCAGACATAGGTTAGAGTATTTGCTATGACTAGAGAGCAAGCTGCAGTCGCACCTGAAGTTGTCACGACTATGGCTTGGTTATTTAATTTTGAAGTATATATTTTGATTGATTCTTGCTCCACGCATTCATTTGTTTCTGTAAGGATAATAATACATGATGTTGATCTGAGGCCATTGGATAGTCCTTTAATTATTAGTACTCCTCTAGGGAAGAATGTGATTATAAGTCAAGTTTTTAGGAATTGTGGGCTCTTCATCGAGGGTGCTCAGCTGGTAGTGGACTTACTACCTCTAAATCTAAAAGGGCTAGATGTCATACTGCGAATGGATTCTATGGAGAAGTATCATGCAAAGTTAGATTGTAGCCTTAAGAGGTGGAGTTTGACTTAGGCAATGGTGAGAAGGTGATTTTTAGAGGGGACAGAAAAAAGCCAGCACCAAGGATTATTTCGGCCTTGTTGGCTGACAGAATGATGGGAAAGGGGTGTGAAGCCTTTTCAGCATATGTTGTGGACACTGATGTGAATGAAAAGAAGTTAGAGGATTTATCGGTAGTGATGGAGTTTCCATATGTGTTTCCAGAGGACTTACCTAGTTTGCCACCGGTGAGGAAAATCGAGTTTGCCATTGACTTGGTTCTCGGAACTGTACCCATTTCAATACCACCATATAGAATGACCCCAATTGAACTAAAGGAGCTTAAGAAATAGTTAAAGAAACTATTAGAGGAGGGGTACATAAGACCAAGTTCGTTACCTTGGGAAGCGCCGGTTTTTTTTATTAAGAAGAAGGATGGAACATGGCGGATGTGTATAGATTACTGGAGACTCAACAAGGTGATCATAAAAAACAAGTACCCTCTACCTAGAATTGATGATTTGTTTGACCAGATGCAGGGAGCAAGGGTCTTTTTTAAAATTGATCTCAGGTCAGGCTATCATCAACTCAGAATCAAGGAATCTAATGTAAGTAAGACAACCTTTAGGACCTGATACGAGCATTATGAGTTTCTAGTCATACCATTCGGACTGACAAATGCTCTAGCTGCTTTTATGGATCTTATAAATAGGGTCTTCAGGAAGTATTTGGATCAGTTTGTCATAGTGTTTATTGATGATATTCTGGTATATTCCAAGAATGAAGGGGAACATAAGGAGCATCTTAGGATTGTGTTGCAGACATTAAGGGATAGGGAGCTTTATGCCAAATTTAGTAAATGTGAATTCTAGCTTTATGAGGTGATATTCCTTGGTCATATGATTTATAAAGATGGGGTACATATTGATCCGAGAAAGATTAAAGCAGTGGTGAATTGGCATGCACCTAAAACAGTGACAGAGGTGAGGATTTTTCTTGGTCTGGTAGGATATTATAGGAGATTCGTTGAGGGTTTTCTATGATAGCTGCTCCGATGAAGAAGTTATTGAGGAACAATTAGAAGTTTATCTGGAGCGAGGAACGTCAGAAAAGTTTTAGGGAGCTTAAGTGCAGATTAACAAGTGCTCCAGTTTTGATTTTGCTTGTGGGAGATAAGGGTAATATAGTATACAGTGATGCTTTGAGAAAGGGTTTGGGTTATCCGTTGATGTAGGAAGATAAGGTAATAGCTTATACCTCGCGACAGTTAAAACCTTAACAGAATTACCCGACCTATGATCTGGAATTAGCAGCTATAGTTTTTGCCCTGAAGATTTGGAGACATTATCTATATAAGGTTCAAATGAGGATTTTCACTGATCATAAAAGTCTTAAGCATTTGATGAGCCAAAGGGAATTGAATTTGAGACAAAGAAGGTGGTTAGAGTTGTTCAAGGATTATGACCTGTTGATTGAGTACCATCCAGGAAAGACAAATGTAGTAGTAGATGCATTGAGCAGAAAATCCTCTATAGTTTTTGTTCAAACAGTTTACCTACCGCTATTGGAGGAGATGACTAAACTTAGGATAAGTTTGAAAGAGGAGGAACCTGAATGTATTATTGCTACTTTCAGAGTAAGACCAATACTCAGGAAGAAAGTTAGGGAGCTACAAGCACAGGATGCAAAATTGAGTAAACTTTGAGAAGAAATTCAAGATGGAAAGAAATCTGAAGTGGTAGTGAGGGATGATGGACTTATAGTTGTAGGAAATAGACTATGTATTCCTGATATCAAGGAGGTGAAGGGTGAAATACCAGATAAAACACACAATGCGCCTTATGCCATGCACTCCAGAAGCACCAGGATGTACCGAGATCTAAAAGAGCATTTCTAGTGTCAACAAGTCAAGGCTGAACATCAGGCACCTTTAGGGAAGTTAAGGCCATTGGCCATTCCTGAATGGAAGTGGCAAATGATAACCATGGATTTTCTGATGGGTTTGCCCAAGACCAGTAGGAAACATGATGCCATCTAGGTTGTTGTTGATCAGTTGACGAAGTCAACTCATTTTCTGGCAATTAAGCAGACAGATTCCCTGCAAGTTCTGGCAAAGAAGTACATTGATGAGATAGTGAGATTGCATAGGGTTCCAAATTCTATAATTTTGAATAGGGATCCTCGATTTATTTCAAGATTCTGGGGAAGTTTACAAGAAGCTTTAGGAACTAAGCTAAATTTTAGCACGGCTTTTCATCCCCAGATGGATGGTCAATCTAAGAGGACCATTTGGACCCTTAAGGGAATGCTTAGAGCATGCATGATGGATTTCAAAGGAGCTTGGGATGAACATTTGCCATTGGTCGAATTTGCTTATAATAATTCGTACCACTCAAGCATTCAGATGGTTCCTTATGAAGTAATGTATAGAAGGAGATGTAGAACTCCGATATGTTTGGATGAAGAAGGAGAAAGGAATCTTGTTAGCGATCTAGAAGGGGGAACAAAGCTGATAGGACCGGAGTTACTCCAGATGACAATAGACAAGGTGAAGTTAGTTAAACAAAGGCTTAAAGCGGCTTAGGATAGAATGAAAAGTTATACCGATGCACATTGAAAGAAGATGGAGTATGAAGTCGGTGAGAAAGTATTCCTTAAGATGTCTCCTTGGAAAGGAGTCATGAGGTTTAGTAAGAAGAGCAAATTGAATCTGAGTGGGTCCCTATGAAATTCTTAAGAGGGTTGGATCGCTTGCCTACAGGTTGGCACTACCACCCGAATTGTCATAGATACATGATGTCTTTCAAGTATCCATGCTGAGGAGGTATAGGTCGGATCTCTCCCACTTCATTCAGACTACTGAGGTTCAGTTGAGTGATGATCTGAGTTATGAGGAGATTCCATTGGAGAATTTGGACATCAAGGAGAAGGTCCTCAGGAACAAGACAGTTCAACTGGTCAAAGTCTTGTGAAGAAACCATTCTGTGTAAAAGGCTACATGGGAGCCTTTGGAAACCATGAAGGAGAAGTATCCTCGACTCTTCAGTGACTCAGGTATGAATTTCAAGGACGAAATTTTTTTAAGAGGGGAAGAACTGTTGGCCCCCAATTTTTTTTCTTGATTAATGAGCATGATTAGGAAAATTTTGGGATCTTACTAGATTAGAGTACGTTGGAATTAAGTAGCCTGTTTATGTTAATGAGATTATGTTACAAAGATGAATTGGATTAAAGTTAAAGTGATAAGTTGCATAAGGGGTATTTTGGGGAGATCCTTTAAGTGGGAAGGCTTTAAGGCTTTGAAGGAGAGCCAAAATGAGAAAAGGAATTTATTGGCTTGCATTTTAAAAAACCAAAAACGTGGTGAGGAAGAACAGAATAGAGAAAGCAAAAAAGTAAGAAAGAGAGTGTCATGGGATTAGAGGAAGAAAAGAATTTTAAGCTAGGTGTTGATTTTTCTCAACCTTCAAAGGGAATTTTGAGAGTGATCGAGAAGGGAAACACATAGAGGAAGATAAGAGCCTTCTTTTGAACCAAGCATTTCTTCATTTAGAGAAGATTTGAGGTAAGAGCATTTTAAAGCTTTGGATTTTTAGAAGGGATTTTTGGTTTCAAGAGCTTAGAAAATGCATGGGTTTAAGAGCTCTATGATCAATTTATACTTTAGCTTCTTTTGTTTCTCATCTGAAAATCTCATCTGATTTGGGAATTTTATTGATGTTACAAAGGGAATCAAGAAGGACAAGAGGAGCAAGAAGAGAGGCATGTCTGAGTAGTTTACCAATAAGAAATTTAAGGTGGGTTACATTCTTATAATTGACTAATCAGCCATAAATGTATTCTGTCAAGAAAAGTGAAACGAGTGTTTTCAACTACTTCTATATGTGCATTTAATTGTTCATTAAATGCTTTAGGATGGTGCTGGATAATCTATGCATAAATTTTGTAATTGAAAAATGAAAGGTTTTTTAAAAGATATCATGTCATGAAAAACCAAGTTCTGATCTAGTGCCTTTTGGGGCAACAAGTTTATAAATCATGAAATTATATATTATGTGGGTTGGTGGTGATCCCCTAAGTATGTCAAGTGCACTTGTCTAAGGACTCCTCCCGCTTACCCGTTAGTGGCATGGAGCTCCTTCATGGACTCCCATAAATTAACAGCTACACAAGACCGTTATGCGAAAATGTGTAATATGTTATGTTTTGAATCCACCTGAACCAATTGGATGTGTTTTGTGTGTTCATGATGTTTTAATGTGTCTATGTTATGCATTGGTGTGAGTTTTTATGATAAAGATGATTATTTCAAAAGGTTTTTGCTTGTTACCGATTATAAGATTGTTACCTATGGGCTTTCAGCTCATCCCCCAATCTCCTCCCACACATTCAGGTGATAAGCAGGATCTGAGCAGGTCAAGAAGGGAAAGGCAGCACTCCTAGTTTTGATTACTTTGTATTTGAAACAAGTTTGTAAAGCAAGGATTTAGTTGCATTTTGAGTAGATTTTATATGTTGGGACCCGATTCAGGAACCGAATCCCAACCGGAAATGTTCGCAAGAATGGATCACAATCGAAAGCGAAAGAAATCGAAAGCAAATCACATCGAAAGAACGAAAACATAAACGATTCGAACGGAACAAATCAATTTTCCCGACATTCGTAACTCATATAATAGAAAGACGCACGTTGGATACCTTAAGACTAACCAAATCTGAAACCGGTATAAAATTTTTCTTTTGTTTTCTTAAATCATCCACTTTTGTCAATCTTATGCAGATCACGTCCTTAATGAAGACTCAAATAATAAAAATTCCTCATAACCATGCTACATCTCATTCTTGCTAACAAAATCATCAATCTCATTCTATCATTTCTATCATTCTTTTATCTTAGAAATTTCAGCAGTATGACAGCTGCATTCCATCTAACCCAAACCTGCAGAGTGCTTAAAAGGCACTTCTATAATACCCAAACAATACGCAGAATCATCAGACACTCCATCCAGAATCTAAATCACAATATCCAATATTCAAACATACATTCATTCAAGTTCATACATACACAAATCATTCCCATTTCTCAAATCAATATACAATTTCATATTTCATTTACACAAACCGTAATTCACTTTTCCATTCTATACAAATTAACTTAAAAGCCAATCATATATGTAACG
>JANZLD010000002.1:60983880-60994933 GCA_026413575.1 Erythroxylum carthagenense
TGGGAGTTTCCACGTAAATTCTCTTGTGTTGTTATTTTCTGATATTTTTGTCTATTAAATATCCTTGGGTGTGGGTTCGGGAGGTCTCAATTCCTAACAGAATCCCAACTTGCAATTGAATCCTAGCATACATGATTCGTTTATAAGAAATGCATACGCACAAGTAGTTTCTATAAAACAAGCATTACTTTACATAAAAATTATTGAAAAAGAAGGATGATAATTTTATACAATAAAGATAAACATGTATGATAAGAAAAGAGGGTGATATTTATCCGTATACAAAAGAGAAGGCTATTATAAATTATATCTAAAATTTATTTGATCGTATAAAATCTAATATTTATTCGAAATAAAAATTTATTAACCATGATAATGTTAGTTCTCATGCCCATGAAGCATATCAAAAAAATACTACAAAGCTTGAATGCAAAATTTAAAGTAATGATATATCAAAATTAAACTAATTTATAATATTTAAGTTTTAATTGGTCAAACTTATAAATGAATTATTTTAAAAGAACAATTAAGTGAAATTACTTTAACTAATTTGATATATATTTTTAAAAAATTATCAATCATAAGCTATTATAAGTAAAATATAAATGTATATATATAATAAATATTATATATAAGTAGAACATAACTGGACATATATGAAAATAATATATGATACACATATATTAATAAAAATAATTTGTATTGAAATGCAATAAGTCTATAAAATATATTATTTTTAAATTAATTCAAAAGCACCCAATGTAGTTATTTTAATAAATATAAACAAATGTGTAATTTATCTTCCCTTAATTAATTTTATTTTAATGAAAACTTCTTTTTTATTTTAATACATAAAATGTCATTGTCTTGCATCACCATATTTGCCCCTTTTATTTTCAAATTTGTTCAATTTCAAGAAAACTCAAAATAAAATAGCAACAATTTGTAGACAATAATTTTTGCTTATATAAAGACTAAATTATTTATATGACGTTTAATTTTTTATTAGAGAATATATTCAATGATCATTTAATCTTCTTTCTTTACTTAATTTTTTATCCTAGCTTACCATTAAATGCCTCTAAACATTCATTAAGAACACCAATTTGGATGTCTAAGAGTAATAAAACTAACCTAGGAGGGTTAAATAACTATGTTTGCTAGTGACAAAATTGTCTAATTTTAATAGCACAACTCACACTTGAAATACAAAAATAGTACAACCTCTTTCAAAACTTCTCCCTCTTACATATATATGGTATATGATCGTTCTAAACCTCTACAAACACTTTTATCCATACCAAGATCCACCATTTTAGATTTAATTAATTTTCAAAAATCACTAATCACACTCCTAATAATACATATGTAGATACTGAAGAGTAATACAACTAGTCTAAATGAGTATGACAACTATACTTTCAATGAGAGGCAATTGGCATAGTAGAGTTAAAAAAACTCACTTGAAACATAAAATACAAACTCTTTAAAAACTTATCCCCCCTTACATTCGTTAGGTGCTAGACCTTTTGAACTCCTCCTTACTGACTACAACAAATTAATTTTGGATTATTCATAATTAAAAATACTTTCAATCACTTATCAAGAACATATTATCGAATGTCCAAAAGATGCAATTAAATAAGAAAGTGATGTGATTGTATTAGGTTAGATAACTTTCTAAGTAGAATACTAAATGACGACGAAATATTACTGACAGTAAAGAAACTGACGGTAATTACCGACAGATATATTGTATCGGTTGGTAAAGTTGTCCAAAAATGAAAAGGATAAAATTGTAGTTTGACAATGGCAATTTTTGTCAGTAAATTCGTTGGTAAAAGCGTTGTCTTCCCGACTTAAAAGGTGAACGTTTTTTATTGTAACAAATTTTGGGTTGAAAATCCAAACAACGTTGTTTTGTTCCTGAAGAGAGAATGATTTTTTAGTGCACCATAATGATGTCGTTTGGTTTAAAACCAAACAACGTCATTTTGGTATTGAAGCAGAACGTACCAAGATGACATCGTTTGGTTTTAACTAGGACGATAAACTAAATGATGTCGTTTTGGTACGAAAGCAGAACGACATTATGTAAACCAAGACGATGTCATTTAGTTTAAGACCAGACGACGTCATTTTAGTACAAGTAGAACGTTTTATGTTAACCAAAATGATGTCGTTTGGTTTTAAGCCAAACGACATTATTTTTTCATTAAAACATAACTCATTAAGTTAACCAAAATGACGTTGTTTAGTTTAAAGCCAAATGATGTCGTTTTGGTACAGAAGCAGTTAACCAAAACAACATCGTTTGGTTTAAACCAAATGACTTCATTTTGGTTTAATTAAAATGAACCATCCCCCTCCCCTTGACCTGCTATTCCTATTTCCTCTCCTTCCTCCTCCTCTAGCTGTCGTTCATGCATCCGACGTCGCCTCTCCATTCTCTGTGGAGTTGTTGCATCTTCGGCATGAGGAGTCGCCTTCTCTTGCGGTTTTCGTTAAGGTATGGTCGTCTTCTCTGACCTCATCTGCTATCGATGTGTGGGTGTCCGTGGATTAATTTTTTCAAAATTTAGAGTTAGTTCTTGACAATGGGTTAGCTGCATTGGTTTTGGTTGTTATTGTTTGATGGTTTGCTATCTAAACTACTAGTAATGATGGTAAATAATGAAAAAATGTTGTGATTTTGTTATTAATTAGGGATGAAATTATTCAGCATACTAAGGGTTCGATGAAATGTATGAGGAGTCTGACTTGCATGAAATAAAACCTTTTAAAAGAATTGAGGACAGGATAATATTATCTTTAATTAGAACTCTTTCATTCAAATTTTATAATAATACTTTTGATTGGAATAGTAACCATAAATTTATTAAGTATAAAAATAACTTAATGAAATTAAATAGTTGCATCTTATCTTCTGCTTCTTTTTTTATTTTTATACGGATAATTAGAAGTTATGAGTTAAATAATTACTATTATTATGATAGCATATATTATTTACTAATAGTCTTTAAAGTCCATTCTTTACCTTCTATTGGTATAATATACCTCTTCTGTAATGAAATAAATGTTCACTTAAATATCATAAATCAAATAGAAAGGAGAATTAATATAATGATTTCTTTTATTTACATATTCCAAAATAGGTTATTTAAGAATCTTACACCAATTGACATGATTTACAAGTGAAAGATTTTGTTTACGAGCCATAATACCTAAGAAAAGTGTGAATTCAGTTAGTGTCTTCTCATCAGGACCAACTACCAAATTACCAACGGAATTTAAGACTTCGTAGATAAGTGAACACACATTTATTAACGATTTGCAGTTAATTGTCGATAAATGTTTAGGGATTTTACGAACGGAAGCCTTCCGTCCGTAATATGAGCGATATTTACCAACGGTTATTGACAAACCGTCAATATTTGTTCACATTTTTACTGTATATTCACCAACGGTTTATCATAAACCGTCAGTATATATACTGACAAAAACGTTTCTTTCTATTGGTAAACTTATAGATGGAAGTAACGTCTCATCAATAAATTTTAAGACATAATGGAAATTCCGTCAGCAAAATTATCGACCTTGCATTTTGTGACGCAATTTTTTGTCGGTAAAAACCGTTGCAAAATCAAATTATCGATGAAAAGTTAACATTTTCTGTCAGTAATTTCCGTCAATAAACACCCTTTTTCCTATAGTGTAATGAGATAACTTACCTAATGGGTTATTTCATAATTTAGTAATGAAATTTGCTGTAAATTTGATTTTAGATAGTATTTCTAAAGAGAGTTTGAATTGAAGCATTTTACATGATGACCAATTTTTCAATTGATGTGTCATTTCTCTTTAATTGCACATCAAATTTTCACTAGAGATATTTAATTTTTGAGTAGCTAAAAAGATATCATCTTGGATATGTTTTAAAGCTTTGCGATGTTATGCCTCCAATTCTTATGAAACTAGGCAAATAAAGTGGCACATCCTTTTATGAATATAATTTCTTATAATAACTAAACGGTTGTCAAAACTCTAATTGTAACAAAAAAATTTACTTTAATGAGTTCAACGTAGTGCATCAAAAATATTAAAGATTGAGAGTTTTCTTTAAGTTATAAATTATTAAAAAAATCTCTTGTCTTTTACTCATTTCAATGATTGGTTTAGTTACTGATTTAGTTTTAGTTTTGAATTAAATACTCGAGGAAATTAGTTGATAATGTCACTTTTGATAATCCCATTTTATACTATATATATTCAACTTTCTAGACTTTTCACACCAACCTTTTTGTTGATGATTACAATTTAGACTTTAATTCAAAATGTAATAAGCTAACATTAACACTTCTCGTTTTATCTTTATATAATATGTATATTATTTTAAAGAATTTAGAAATATTTTGACAATATTGGTTTAAGATATTCACACTAGTTTAGTTCAAGCTAATCAGGTAGATGGTCCGACCTTTTTAATTTCAAAATAATGATTTCCTCATTAAATGTCTACTCCTATGTAGTAATTTAATTAATATAGGTATCATGCCTACCATTTCCTATAAAAATGACAATAAAAGACGAGAGGATATATGAAAGTTTTTTTTAACGTTAGTTAAGTTTTAGGTAAAAAAAGAATACTTCTATAATTATATCGTATCAAAGCATAATAATACTAACGATCTGAAAATGCTAGCTTTAAGGTTGCAATTGCAGAAGAGAACATTCATTTATTAATTCAAGAAAGAAACATTGGTGAGGAAATATGGTAACCCCATTTTAATAAATGAAGCAACATAGAATATAATATGATTAGGAAATGATCCATAGCATGGGTTTATTTGTGCAACGTAAGTTATATCTCATAAATAGCACTCTAGAGGTCCAAAACACACACCTACACAAAATGTATCATAATATCTAGATAATATACAACAAGAGTAAGTAATAAAATTAAAATAAAGCCCTTGACATTTTATATGATGCAATTTAGTTCATATTATTACTTGGATTACGTAATCAAAGGTGTATCATCTTAAATTCTCAACTTAAGTTCTTGTTAGTCAAGAAATATGTGTATATAATTGTATAATTAGAGTAATTTTTCTTATAAAATAATATTACATTAAATAATTTAACTACTAAAAATTAAATTAAGCTAATAAAAAGCTAGGCCTCAAATTAAATGATGTTGTAAATGTAGGGAATTTTCTTTTGTGTCTTCACTATTAAACTTGTTAAGTTTGAAGTAATAGTTTTTTTAGTGATTTATACTCCACTAAATTAAAGGTTTTTGGATTTTTATTCTTCATTTTATTTAAAATTAGGTTCAAGTTAACTTTAATTTTGACATAGCCCATTATTACCATTTATTAAGTAGAATCATATGCTTTTAACTGATTTAATATAAGATAGGAAATAATGAAGAAAAATAATTATTATAAGATCCATAGGTATTTTTAGAATTACTATTGTATTGTGATTTTTTTGGGAAAGGCATGGATTCATGCATCAAATGCACAACAAGGCAGTGGAAGTATCGGAATCTAATTCTGACCACATGACATCCCCATAATTCTAGAAACTTAGATGTATGTATACTTGGAATATATGAACATGAGATTTCAGTATATATGCCTTTTGATTCTCCTCTTTTCTTGATTCTTTTCCTTTTTTGGGTTGTTGCAAATACCAAACCCTTCTTTGATTACTGATCAAGAACACGTAAAGATGAAGAAGAAACAATGTGTAAGAGTGGTTAGAGCACTAAACTAGATGAGTTTAAGTAGATTCTCTAATGGAGAGTTAGATAAAGAATGAGTTGCATGTAATTAAATTCATACAACAATTACATATATTTCATGAACAAACCTCAAGATCACTTCTCTCTAACCCTAACACTCTTCTAGACCCTTTATCCTCTCAATTGAGTGTGTTTTTGATTGAAAGACCTAATGTACATAAGTGAAAAACTCAATTATGTATCATCTATCATTCCTTCGGTCACAATCGTAGCCTGTGAGCCATGATCTTGGCCTACTTAAATCCTTTCAGTCACAATCGTAAGCCATAATCATGGCCTACTTAAAACAACCATACATACTTTATTTTTCATTTGATCTTTTATGCGTGTGACCCTTAGGTTTCCGGTTATTTTGGGAATTGGAATTAACTTTTAATTTAAACAAATCATGAATGGTTTAATGATGCCAATTTATTGGAATATAAGTGGATTAACACACGAACTCTTTGATAATTATTCGACCTATGAACCTTTTTATAGAAAATTATTGTGCAATTCGCCCCTTCACCATTCTCTACCCCACTTAGTTCAGAGTATGGGCTCTATGTCAACTCCCACTAGACTGACTATATCATGTCTAGTCTAAGTGATATTTGTTCTTATCTTGAGGATCTCATTACTCTATGTGTCATCGAAGTCTATCTTTATGACACAAATTTGCTCTGGCCAGATACTCCTAAGTATTGACCCCGATAAGAGATCGTGGATATCATCTCTTTTTATCAAGAGTAGTGAATCATTTATTGGCTACCCAATTATCTTCAAATACTAATAGTTGTACCTAATTATCACTCTATGAGCGACCTCGTCTTGAGGAAACAAGGAATGATGTCAAATCACAGGACCAGTATCCAAGATATCTTTGAGTATCTCAAGTCTAAGGATATTTGCACTATTGTAATGATGAGATTAATCATCGACATTTGATAGATCATCTATATGATAATCTCATAGTGGGTCATCCGATGTGCTTACTACTCTTAGTAAGCATCCACATGTTAACACTAAACATCTCATGCTTAGAGTTTGTGAGATTTACTGCTTGATCAAATCAACGAGTATAACATGTGCTAATCTATTCAGATTAATAATGTCCTTTCTTATTAATCCTATGACTAGGGATAATTTAGATACTAACATAATTGCATATGATAGAAATCTCATTATCATGATCTCATCTTGCTTTATGTTATGTTTTGTATCATGGACTTCATCGATTTGATTTAAGATCGACATGAATTCATAAATAAATGAACATCAAATTAATAAAAATTGCCTTTTGCTTTATTAATTAAAATAAAGTTTGTGCAAAAGTGCTAAAGGTGGTTGCCTTTAAAGCACTACTCTAATATAATTTATATTTCTAAAAATTTCAAATATCATTTCATAATATTTTACCTACATATTTTACCACTATTACTTTTTCTTAATCATTAGTGTCTAGTTGAGAAATTACAGTATTATGCAATAACGTGGATATCAAATAGACAAATTTACTAATCCAATTACAAAAGCTTTCTAAACCTAAATTGACATAAGCCAATAGTGAATACTAAGTATTTTCGTTTATAATTTTTAGTTTTCATTTGTTGAAATTAATTTTTATATTTTTAATAAAAATAAAATATTTTTAGGAAATTGATGATAAATTAATTAAAAAGAATCCCAAAGGGAATGACATAGAAAATGACCTTTAATAAAAGTAAACAACAAAACTACTGTAACTCTTATATGAAAGGAATTCCAATAGCTCCCAAGATAATAAAGGCTTAAACATGGATGCTTGCAAGGAGTGCAAGTCTCCTTGCAAGAGCATTACTGCATAATGAGGATTAGGAAGACCTAAATTTAGCTATCAAAGTTATAGATTTTCATGTGCTATATTAACCAAACTTCAACTTAACATATCAAAAGTGTTGATGCAATGTCCTCCAACAAGTTCTCTAAATGTAATATGATAATATGCTTATGACTATATTAATGTAATGTCCTCATACCATATTCAGTCTTATATCCCCTTTGGTAAGCTCCATCTTCATTTTATCTCCCTGTTAGCTTTTTATCTAGTTTTGATGTCGAATAGTATTTTTCTTATCCAATTTAGGCTTTTAAAAAGAAAGTTAGAGCATTTGTTGGTACTTTTCCAAATTTCTAGCATTTCTCTCTCTTCACACTACGTAAATGGAGCATCTAAAGGCAATTGTAAATACTTCCATGTCTCCCTTACAATTGTAAGTAATTTTTCTAGCTCAATATATTAGGTTATCCTAGAAGTTTTTGGAATGTTTTATTTCATCTATACAACCTTTGTCCAACATAATTTTTACTAATATTCCATGAGTAAGTCTACACACCAAGAGCATTCCTACGAGATTTAGATTAAAAGTAACCAATGATGGAGGCAGTTGATCTTAATATGCCTCTATGATCGATAATAAGCAAATGAGTTATTTGTGAGCTTCTCTAATAAATTTTTAATCCATATAACGTGATCTATATTGATGGACTTAAGCATGTAGCTTAGCAAGTTATCCATAATGACAAAGAATCCTCTTACATTACATTACCATTAGTTGCCTTGTATAATATCCTTCATTTTAGCAATCTTAATGTATGTGTTTAAGAGAATATATATTAGGGACACCATATCGTGCTTCAAAGCCACTCTAATTATCAAACCAAAATTAAGCAACATTCCTATTACCTTTAATTACTATGAATGCTAGCCTTATGGACTCCTTTAACCTTAATATATAATTTAAGGTACATGAACTATTAGGGTTTTCTTTTAGATTTTGTAAGCCGAGTTGCTTTTAAGTGTTAGGAGTGCGTCCATCTCACTCTTATAGAATCCTTATTAATAAACAACTTCTCTATTCTCTTTATGATAAGCATTTTGTTTGTCACTTTTAATCTTGTGAGTCTTAGGCCTCCTTCTTGCTTAGGAACACAAATATCATACCATTTCACCTTATAGTTCCTCCCTTTCGTAGCATCACTTGAACAAAGAAATTTCTTTATGATCTTCCTAAATGCTTTTATTAATTTTTTAGAAAGCAAGATGCGAGAGCTCCAATAGTTATACATGTTGAGAACTGATAAAACTAGTTACAATTTCTCGGTATAAAAAAGCTGTTATACACAATGCCTACTATTTTATTAATGGCTTCAAAGAGTAGAAAGCAATCTCTATATGTTGGTCTCCTTAAAGTGATTGGTATGTCTATGTATTTAAATGGAACATGTTGAAGTTGGCAGCCTGAAATTCTTGATAACTCCTTATTTAAATTGGTCAAATTTGTAGAGATAAAGAGTTCGCTATTAAAGTAATTAATGCTCAAACTAAACATACTCTTAAAAACATGAAAAAAAATCATTATCACTTCTAATGAGTGTTTATCAGTGCAATTCAGAAGTAGCAAATCATTAGCAAAAACAAGGTTAAATAGTTTAATCTCCTTGCATTTATTATGATATTTGAATGCATCACTTTGTTTAATATTGTAAAAGATTATCCTAGTTAAAACCTCTATGCATATGGTGAAAAAATTAGGGGATGTAGGATCTCCTTGCATCAAACCTTTGGCTCTAGTGAAAATGCTAGTTAGTTCTCCATTACAATAATGCCCAAGGAGGTTGCGGTAATGTATTATTGAATTTATTTTGTGAAAATCTTAGAAAAACTGAACACTTCAAGGCTAGTTAGTATAAAATCCCACTTTATGGAGTCAAAAGTCTTATAAAAATTAATTTTAAAGCACAACTTTTGATAAAATGGTTACAACTGTAATTCTTGAGCAAATCTCGTATGATTAACAGATTATCTCCAATGTTACTCCTTTGAGCTCTAACTTGGGTTTATCAAATTTCTTAGATATCTTTCAATATTTTGTAACCATCTTCGAGACAGCTTTGTATTTCAACATAAGATTGACCTAGAATTATGAAGAGAGGTTGTATTTAAAACTTGGACTATTTAGGATTTGTTTGTTTCCTTTAATATTCTTCTACTAGAGGAGCAAGAGGGCTGCTATGACCTTGTCTTTAACCTCATTCCAAGTCTTGAAATGATAGTGCATTATAATGATAGAATTTTATCATAATTGTGGACTAGCATAATTGAAATTATTTTGTACAAATCCTGATTAATTAGATGTCAATTGCAATTCTCTCTTTAATGTGTCATTGGGCCTGTGTTTATGGGCTTGCTATGATGGGTAGGCTTGGCCCATAATTTGTAGTGCACAGGAGGCCCTACTGCTAGCCGACTTTAAATACAATCGCCCCATTGAGAACTGTACGCGTGTGTGCTTTTGTTGATTAAGGATTCAGAATAGCAGTAGCAAATCCTCTGAACCTCTATCACGTCGCTTTACAGAACATCACAATGGATTCAATGTTTCCCCAATTTCCAGGTATTTATCAATCTATTTATTGAATATAGTATGTTGCAATTCTAGGGTTAATTTTTGTGTTGATTAATTATGAAATTAATCTGAAATTTCGTGCTTAATTTTCTTTCAATTGGTATCAGATTCAATTAACCCTAATTGTGACTGCTGTTATGGTGTAATTTTCGAGATCCTATTTCATGGAATTTTGGGGTTTTTTCGTTTTTTTTGCTAACTGTGTTTTCTTTTGTGGAATCGTTTTTTATGTTGTTGCCATGTTTCGGTTTGATGTCACAGCATGTATTAGGTCGTTCGATTTGTTGTTGTCTTTCGTAAACCTCAAGAACGATCAAACCGAGCCATTAATGTTTCCTTCATTTTTTACGATTCTTTACAGTAGCTTTTTTGGTAAAATTGATTGAGGGGTTTGATAGATCTTTAAAATTTGAATCTAATGACGCAAATTTCGTTAAAAACGGATCAAAAATGAAGGAGTTATGGATAGTTTTATAAACCGGGTTGCGAACCGGTCGGGCGACCCGAATACCAGTCAGCCGGGCGAGGAAGATGAAACCCGACCCTGCTGGCCTTCGCCCACGCGCACTGGTGGGGCGTGTGGATGCGTCCGGTGGTCTTTTTTCCCCAAATTTTTTCCTACTTGCTCCACTTGCCCAGTTCTATTTTATGGTATTTTTCTTGAAATTTTTTGAATGCTGGAATATTTATTTTTATTTTTTTCCGAATTTTAAAATTAATAAAAATATATTGTACTCTCTGAATTTTTCCTTGAAAATTTTTGTACTTATTCCTAGTATTATTTGGGCTTGTGGAGTCTTGTGTACTCTCAGAGTTA
>JANZLD010000002.1:61049596-61068972 GCA_026413575.1 Erythroxylum carthagenense
GTATTTTTGTTTTTCTTTTAAATAAAAGTAAAAATATGTGTGATTGTTAATATAGATATAGTTATATTTTTATTACCACATATTAAATAAAAATTAAAGATAAATTATTTTTAATTAAATAAATTTATTTTAATCTATTTTATAATATTTATTAAAATATTACCAACATATTTTATTAAAATAAAAAATAAAATTTATTTTAAATAAATTTTAATAATTAAATCAAGATTTATTTAAAATTTATATATTTTGCAGATACTTTAAAATTTAAAAATCTCTAAATTAAGAAGATAATAAACAGGGTAGGCATTATAGAATTGAAAGGTACGTAGTTCTCGAATGTAGATTAATAATTTCATTTAAGATGTTAGAAACTTGGAATTGTTTTTAGAGTGCCGAAATCACATGCCTGAATTTATAAATCCCTATTTGAATCGTCATTCCGTATAAACTTTGTTTTGTATTTTAGGGCTTCTTCGTTTTCGGTAATCATTAAATTTAATGATGTTTTTTTAAGAAATAAAGTAACGATACCACTTTATAATTTGACTTATTTAAAAAAAAATCATATTTTGTTAAAACATATGCACTCTATTTTTAGTTTAATAAAATTATAAAAATTGTATATGCTCATCTAATAAAATATGATTTTTTTAAATATTAATTATAGGATAGATTTGAGGAATCAAGCAATTCATATGTAATGTTTATATCTTCTATCTTTTAAGTTAAATTCATGAATTTTAAAATATTTTGATAGTGAGAAATATTTTTTTTTCTATTTAGAAAACAATGGAGAAAATTCAACTCAAATTCATGTTATATTTGATTATACAATTAAAGTTTTTATATTTTCTTAAATTAATTACATATACATCTTTAATATGATAAATTCTAGTCTTTTAAATTAATTACATATACATCTTCGAATTGGGCTTTGGTTATATATATTTCTACGTAAGATTCATCTAAGAAAATGCAAAAAGTTTGTAACAAGTGAACAAATAGATAGCATGGACTAATATTTGCATTATTAAGTAGTAATATAAATAATATATAAATCTTCCGTTAGTCCTTAAAATATGAATTGAGATTAATAAAATTTAAATAAAATAAATACAAATATAATGGGCACAATTTATAAATGACGAAAATATGATATAAAATAATAAATTTCAATACAAACCTTCAGTAATAATGTAAAATGACTAAGGGAAAAGAAATGTAAATTGATACGTAGTGATTCAATAAACAACTATTATTTATGTCCATTCTCAATACGTTTTAAAGAATTATATTACAACTCTTCTTTCAAGACACAGAATAATCTTTCATAATGTTCCTTAATAGTTAAAGGAACCTTATTTCTACTCAAAATGTCGCTAATTATAATAGATAAAACACTAATAAAACTTACAACTCCAGTTATCTCATTTTATCACTTTAATAATACCAAAAAGGCTCACTAGATAAAAGATAATAAATGTTCAAATACTTATAAGCACTTAGAAGTGTATTTATAAGAAATCCTAATAATTTTCAATCTAAGAACTAATGAAAAATATTATTTATAGGGTTTCAAAAATCTTACTAATCTTTTGGATGCAAAAACTAACTATTACAATGACTAGTTCTAACATACTGGTTGACTGCTAGGTCAGATTGTCGGACCGATATACATTCAATGCAAATATTCACTATTCGTTTCACATTAGTCGACCATTAGGAAATATTATAAGACTAATATTTCATTTGGAGGATATTTATTGACAATATCACACTACATAATAGTCGATCAATGTGTTAAAGAACACCCATGCTACACATTTAACTTATATTAATTGACTACTAATCTATATAGGATCATTAAATGCTCGCAAAATATGATTTTAATAACCTTGAATGTTCAAACTTGATATTTTTTAGTGCAACTATAATTAGAATAACATTCAAAATATCCCTCAAAAGTTTGAAAGAGCAAGAGACTTTTCTAAATCAAAAGATTTAATGTCTCTTGATGAATGAAAATACTTATATAATAAAGTAAGATGAATTGTTTATGTATGCAGCACCTTTAAGATTATCAAAGTAATAGAATGACATTACAATTAACATTATAGACTGTAAAATGACCTTGATGTGTCTTCTTCTTCTTTTATTCTTGACTTGATTTTGAATTCAAAGGTTTTAAACTTCAACTTTTCTTTATCATCTTTATAAAGTATCTTCTCTGAGTTATCTACAACTACATCTTGTTCTTATATGACTTCTTATTAAGATAATAAACTTATTAGTAGTAAATATGTTTTTGTTATTCAAAACATTAACTTAAACTACCTTAGTTCAATGATCTTCCCTTTTGATGATGACAAAATATTTGTGAAATTAGATAACAATAATAAAATTAAGCGTATAAATAATTGTCCATATCATATAAATTCTTAGCTCTCTCTTAATTCATGCATCATACATAATTGAATATTAAGATAAAATCTATATTCGATATCAAGTAGAAAAGAGATATCCATACATATAAATAAAATAAATTTAATTAAGCATAAAATACTGTATATATAAAAGTCAATATCATCACTGCTACTAAATCTAACATCATCAGGTTTCTCTCCTCATATTTGAAAGCATAAAAAATTAGTTAGTTGGAGAAGGAAAGCAAGATTGAATAAATGATAGGTTGCTAAGATGGTGCATAGTGATTTTCTTGGGCATCATATTGCGTAGAATGAAATTAACAATATGACTTCTCCCTCTTAGCATGAGGGTGGAGTGGAACCAAAGGTCATAGTATAGAAGAAAAAAAGTTGTAATTGAAGAAAAGATGATGAAATCTTGGAATGACATTGATACCACGAACATCTTAGGTTTTTTTTTTAAATATGTTTTACAATGAAACCTAGCTTAAAAATAATTTTGACTCTATTAGAAACAAAGTAAGCAAATTTGATATTTGGTGCAATAGTTATAATAGGTAGGATTTTCAAAAATTGAATTATCCAAAATCTCATTTATAAGATCACTAGTGAGATGGATGTCTATACCTTAAAATGTATAAAAATAGGTGAATGACATCTCAAGTTACTTAAGGTTGAAGGTTATAATAAAACAAGATAATGTTTTATGGGTTGATATGAAAAGCCTTTATAAGTAGGGATTCTTATCATTGATCAAAGAAAAAATGTATAAGACTGTATGCTTTGAATTGGTCTATATAAGGGGAGGATATCACATGGTTTTTATATAACTCTCATAAAGCATAATCAATAAACTAAGGTGAGAGAGTGTAATAAAGTTATGAATGAGTTTCTTAAGCTCTTAAAATGCACTCGAAAGAGTTGATAATCATTGGATTGGAAAGGATGAATCAAAAGGGAGAAATGATCAATGTCATGAGTGTAATATTGAGAAAAGCTTCAATAGTAAGGTTTACTAAGGGTTTAATGAGTTTTTACAAGAGAAAAGTGGTTTAGAGAAGGAGTAAACCTAGTTTTGTGAAAAAAACATAAGAAGAGAAAACTAAGCAGATTAGTCCACATCAAGTTCTTTGTTCTTTCCTTTGTTTATTTTCTTTAAGCTTGATGCATGACCTAAGATTGAAGGTGCTATACACGTTTATTATATTTTAATTTCAAACTAGGATTTGTTCTTGACTTATTTTGTGACAATCATTTTTTATTTCAATACAATCTTATGATGTTGTGATATTTGTGGTTGTTTATTCTTCAACAATAAATTTAGAAAGTGAGTTAAAAGTAATACGATTATGTTAGGTAAAGAGAGTTATTGACCTAATAAGTCACACAAATATAAAATTGATAATCATACGAAGAGTGATCTTATGTAAAAAATCGATTATTTAATAGACCACTTAAACTAGTTGAAAACGTTAGGTTGTTTTTTGTGAATTGAGAGAATACAAAAGCTGAAATTTCATATTCAATTAGGATTAAATGTTTTGGTCTTGAGAGAGAGTAATTAAACCCTTCAGAAATCTAGAATCAACACCCATTTGAGTTAGTGGTTAAGGGAACAAAATAACGATAATGAATCCTAGGTTATCATCCTTGATCATCCTTGTTTTATTGTGATAACTCAATTGTTAAGTGACTAAGTGCTCAATTTTATTTGATTGTTTTGATTTCTTATTATTCACTTTCATTCAAATCATATTTTTTAAACCTTATACAAAGTTAGGTTCACTTAGTTTTAGTTACTTTCTTGTAGGATCGATATTTTTAATACTATAAACTTACGATCCATATATCTGTAGATATTGAGGGTTTTATTATAGGTAAAACTTGCTCAACACCTCTCATATAAGTTGTGTTTGCTTTCCCCAAATCCATTAAATATTTGTTCTTTAATTTCGCTTTTTTCAAGCTTCTATGCTAAGTATCCAAACTAGGTATGGAGCTAACTGTAGAGTCAACAAATTGACAGATCTTCAAATATATTCAGACATCAAATAAAAAACAAAGACAATGTGAAGTTCTTACAAGTGGCTATAAGGTGTTTAGAGCTTATGGTGGAAGAGAAATCAAAGAGTGTTTAAGAGCATTATCAGGGATTTTAAGATAGTGCATCTTGTGAACATCTTTATGATATGAGAAATGAATTTGGTGATACGAAAAGTAACTTTCATGAAAGGAGCTCGCTTATTTGTTTCCTTTGATCTAGCCTTTAAGTGGTATATATAAGGGATTTCATTGAAATTCTACGCTTGGTTTGTAGCTTTAGAACATGATGTTGATACGACGTTGATTAAGTCATGGTTCTTAAACAGAATAGTAGTTCAGACATCTTAGCCTTGAGTATTTTTTTTATTAAAAGGAAAGAACGCTACAAATTACATGATTAATCGCGAGAGGCTAATCCCGATTATATCCTCTAGGAGGATTAAGGCGTACCTGAGGGTGCATATACAAAAGTAGTGACTCCTAACTCAAAATTTACAGCAAAGTTAGCGAGCCAGTTAATGCACCGATTGCTCTCGACTAGCTTAGCCACTCAAATAGTCTTGACTAGCTTAGCCACTCAAATAGTTCTATAATTTAGTTTCCAAATATATCTTTTTCTTTTACTTAGTCAAATATATTACTTCTTGTGGTTGTTCATAATTGTTTTATTTTAGGCTTCTAACTTGTCTTAATACAATATATTTTAACTTCCAAGCAATTATCTTTAATCAAAGATCTCAAAGCATGAAACAACTTTCAAGCAACATCTTTATTTTTTGCCCTCTCTCAAATAGCTTTTAAGTACCAACTTTAAATTTTCATCACATTTTAACTTTCTTTGATAATTGAATTTCAGGGGAGGAAGTTAGAGAACACTCACTAGTCGAAAGGAGCTTCCTTGTAAATCCTTGTCTTTATAATCTCCCATCTCCAGCCTTGGGCTCCACTTAGAAAATAATGTTAAAAGTTAAATGATGTTCTCCAACTTAACATCCAAAGTGAAGATTAGGAGGAATAGAATGAAATACTAATGCAGGAGTGAATCTTTCCTAGTTCTATTAACATAGAAGCAGCATCATGTGGAACTAGTTACGGATTGATAGACGAGACACTTCCTCTAACAAATTATTACTATTTTGATATTTTATTATTATCAAAATTATATATTCAACATATTGAAAAAAAGAAATAACGTGGAAGATATAAGATTAAAGTAATCATAATCCCAACGACAAATCAGAAGAAAGTGAGAATCATTGCTAGTTTCCTTTCGAGATTCTTTTAATATTAAACTAGGTTTGAGAGGTGAAAAAGCATATCCTAGCGACCCTCTGACAATGTCACAGTCAATTCATTGGATATCAACTTTCCGAGAGAACTTGATTCTGTCTCTGAAAGACATCTTTCAGCACAGAATCCAGGTCGCCTAGGGTCAGGCAAAAACGTATCCTCAGCATCCAACATTAGGAGGACCGAAGCCATTGTTGGTCTGTCTTCTGGACGCTGTTGGACACACAACAGTCCTACTTGGATACATCTCATTGCTTCAGTATCAGAAAACTCGCACTCTAACAACTGATCTACCAATTCCAGGGCCTTTCCTTCGTTCCACAGCTTCCATGCCTGTAAGTTCATCTCAGATAATAAAATTTAATACTTCTACTTCATGCATGCTGATGATCAATATTCTCTATACTGAAGAAATCTTTCATTCTATGCACTTACATGGCCCAAAAGGTTAAGTTTGTGGTCTAAATGGAAAAATCCCCGGTTCCTCTTGCCACTCACCGTCTCCAATAGTATGACACCGAAGCTGAAGACGTCAGATTTTAAGGAGAAATGTCCATCTATGGCATACTCTGGAGGCATGTAACCACTGCATCCCTCGAAAAAGCAATGCAAGTTCAGTAACAAAGTTATCTGATATGAGAAATGACAATAATCCAAATCTTTGTGTTTTTTCTTACTAAGTTCCGACTATCCTCTTTGTATTGCCTTCTACCTGATCTCCACCAAACAGCTTTGCCATTCCAAAATCTGAAATTTTTGGATTCAACTCACTGTCTAGTAGAACATTACCAGCTTTCAGGTCCCTGTGGATTATTCTCAATCTTGAATCTCTATGAAGATAAAGAACTCCTCGTGCTATTCCCACAATGATATCTACCCTCTTTTTCCACTTGAGTAATGGTCGCATCGTCTCATCTGCATAAAATATTAGCTCGTTGCATTTTAACTGGAGATTTAGAGAGGGCAAATGATCCAGTTTGTGTTATGAAGCATGAAGGACTATTTCTAGAGCCGATGATAAAGAGGGCAATGCTTGTACGTAAAGTGGAGATACGAACCAAATATGATGGAGTCCAAGCTGCCTTTTGGCATATACTCGTAGATTAACATCCTGTCTTCTCCATGGATACAACAACCTAGAAGCTTTACAAGATTCCGGTGTTGGAGTTTGGAAATCAAAATGACTTCATTCTTGAACTCTCGAAGGCCTTGCCCGGAGTTCTCTCTCTGTCTTTTTACTGCTACTTCTTGTCCACATTGCAACTCTCCCTGCACGTTTTTTTAATTTTTCCAACGTTTGGAAACTGCATAAATCTATCATGAAACAGAAGATAGATAATTTTTTATGCTCTAATCAGTTCCTTTGTTTTTATATTTTTTACTATAATGTCCATGTTCGGAAGGGTATAAAAGCTCAAGACCGTTAAACAATACAATATCATGACAGAAACAACTCTTACCTTGTATACTGGGCCAAATCCACCTTCGCCGATCTTGTTAGCAGCAGAAAAATTGTTTGTAGCAAGTTGGATGGTGGTAAACTCGTACAGAGGGAGTTCAAGATCATCCCTCTGACTCTCAATTCTGTTGATATTGACTTCATTATTTGGTTGATTTTCTATCAACGTGAACAACGTCGGATTTAGTGAAAAAGAAACCCCCAAATACTATCAATATGAGAATTGAAAAACCGAAGAATCTCACCTATTTTTCTTCTATTAGTCCAGGCCACAAACGAGCCAATTAAAATCAAGATAATAAGTGCCGAAGTCAATGATATGGACACGACGATTGCCACATTATTTTGTTTAATATGAACAGCAGCATCGGCCTCTGATAACCACAGATGAAGGATATTAATCTATATCATTGACCAATTAGACAAGGTACAGACATTGGTCATAATTGTGCAGTTGATTATCTAAACGCAAGATCAGGTATCCACCCTAGCAAGAGTAGAGATATTTGAACTGGTTCTTAGGCCAACAGAATTGTTGATCAAATCTCTTATAATTGACACTGGCCATTAGAAAACAGTGAAAATCTTTTGTCTACAATGACCAGTGGAGGTCATCTGCTAGCACTAGTTTGTCCTGAAATTAAGAGATCTGAAGAAAAGAAGTAGAAAGATTCTTACCTAGTTCCGAAGCTGCCACTCTTACGTAAAGGTCTTGCCCAAATTGGGCTACCTTTCTAACGTCAATCAAACCTCTGGACCAAGTCACGCAGCTATTGCCAGTATCTTCAATGTCAGGTTTGGCATAAGCCACACAAGTACAGTTCTTTAAGCATTCTGCCTTGCAATCATCAGGGCTGATGCTTACGTTCACTCGAAATTCTGAAGCATCTGGCAGTTTCAATCCGGCTATTTTCATAAATCCCTCTTTATTGCCACAAATTTGTGGATCCACTGGAGTGCATCCACCTGACCAATCCATCACTTCCCAGTCTCGTGGTGATCTAGGTTGAAAGCCCTTCATACAAGAACAAATGGTGGGATTATTTATATCACAGACGCCATAATCACCACATAACCCGTAAGTGTCACAACGGTCTTGTTGGACAGTGAACAGGAGGTTCCAACTTGAGAGTCTATCATTCCATGAGAAATGCTGGACCAAGCCAGACGGACTCAAGACAAACCTTGACGTGAGGTTGTTCATGATATTGTAGGAATAGTACACATTATCACCACTGGAGACAAATGTGGGTTGAAAAACTGGGTTTGTCATGAGAGCTGGCATACCACTAAACTGATTCCCATACCATGGTCCACTGCGAAACTGCTCTGTAGATCCCTTCCGAAGAACGAGTTGGGGAAGCCCGCCAGGATCCACACTGTATGTGTAGTCTCCTGAAGAGGGATCATTAGAGCTTTTCCAAGATGTCAGGTGCCAATTCAGATCAGATTTCTTGCTCCAACCCAGTTTCATGCCAGCTAGCAGTGTATCAAATGGATAATCAAAACTTTGCCATAAGAAGTTTTTTTTGTTGTTATCACTATCATCTCTCAGAATGAAGTTTCCAGTGTCTAAAAGCTGTGCAACTGGGCTTCTTACAGCATGCAGAGAACTTGAAGACCACAATAAGTCTTTTGTTTGGTTGAGGAGGACGACATTCCCATCAACCGTGAACGTTAACGTTCCAGAAGAATTCACGACTGGGCTATCCCTATTTGCCACCCAGACAACTGTTTGAATTGGTATACTTTTATACCATATTCCTAAATATCGAACACTCGGATCTCCACGACTAAAGAATCCTAGTTCGAATTTACCACCTTCTGATACCATGGTCTGGCTGTCATTAATGGACTGCCCAGGAATAATCTTGTCAGCTGCATTAGTGTGTTCAGGAAACAGAAGTATCAAGGCGGACCAAACAGATAGAAACAATTCCTTGCCCATTAGTTTTCCTATAATTTTCATCATCTTCCATTTCATTAACAATACCAAATTCAAGTTGTTAGATCTTTCTCGGTGCTCCCCCATGTTGTTTAAAGAATGCAAAAAAATGTTTCTAGTGCAGAGTTGTTGAATATTTGGGTCCCATAGCGTCTTCTCAATAAAATGCCCCAATAGTCACTTGAGAGAATGAAATAAATTGATTTCAACTTTTAGTCAATCTGATTACACAATTTTCTTGAAGCAAAGGACCAAAAATTGCTTAATTATTCTTCTGGAATTAATGCAGAACCCTGACTCCCATCGGCAGCGAAATCTGTGAGTGTGAAGGGCCGGTTTTATGGGATGCGCACTGGTATTTGTTAATCCGTAACAATGGAGTTGTCCAGTGAGCGTTCAACTTTTCTCTAGAAAATAAAGGCTCAAACATTGTCTCGCTAATCAAGAAGCAAACATCAAATTTCTTCCCTAATGTATTGTCAGCAAAGGTCATACCTAATCCCAACAACGATAAATAAAGTATTCTTAGTAGGGAAAAACTTCAATGAACAGGTCCTACCATCAATTGGAGTGGGACGACCACCTCCGAAGATCAAAAGCTGAGAAATAGTCGCTGTTTTCCCTCTTTTTTCACCGACAAGCTCCAAATGTCACTAAGGATTTCCTAAATATCAAGTGACCAAGTTAGATTTCACTCTGCCCATAGTCACATTCAGACTGTCACTGTAAAACAACATGGGCACCGCAACCAAAGGCCATGGCTTGTCCTATGCAATAATGGCATGTTAATAAGTAGTCATCTAGCATATAAGATCACTGTCACGAATCAAACTAGTAAAAAGGTTGGATTTTTCTCTTACGTGGAAACTCAGGTGGGAGAGAAAGTTTACCATGGAGATAGAAGCTAAAAGGGAAATAAAGAAGAAAGGGAACTATTCAATACTTTTAATGTATGCTAATATTTTTGTTAATAACAAGAAAGTGGTGGTATTGGTTTATGTCTTCCAATACAATCAATAGGTTAGTTGTAGTTTATTCACGTAATTTCTTAAAGGTAATCTTTATCTCATATATATTCATATGTATATTTAAATAAAATTATAATTATGAGATTTATATTACATTTAATGTATTTTCCTTAAATTATTCTTAGTTATTGTTTTATTAAGATTTAAGACTAAGCGTAAAAAGACAAATACACATTGTGTTTCTTCCTTATGAATAAAATAGTTGATCTTATTGAATAAAGTATAAAAATACTTAAATAAATATGTGCATGTTTATTAGAGAATAAATTTACTGAATTGACTCCATGTAGAAATTGAATTTGAAACATTAGTTGTATGTATATAAAAATTCTCATTCCGATAATTATATAATTGATGCTTTGACTTAAAATCACTTAATTATCCTATATAAGAATTGTTATATTTTGATACTACATATGACTTATTTTAGTAAAAGGTAGCTCAATTGGTAGTCATTAGATATAACATAAATTGGATAGAGGTAACTAAGTGTTTAATATAAAATTCATCACCCTAAAGTAATCAGAGATATTTCATAATTCTTGATTAGTATTAATTAAAAAAAATCTCAATCAAGGTGAGGTAACACTTTATAAAGTAGTTTACAAATGTCATATATAGAATCAATTACTAATGATAGAGAACTAAAATAATGAGATTAAACTATAGTGGACATTAATTTCATGGTCTAGATCTAATATAAATAATGTGTGACAAAAAGATTAAATTATATGTAAAAGTCATGCATGAAAAGGTTAGTTAAAGCCAATTTGATATTTCTAAATATTTAGGCAGCCATGATAAGTTGATAGACATCAATCTTAATCAATGTATATAAATTGTTTAATTAGAGAATTAAAAATAATTATAGTAATTTAATTTATCTAACCCTGAATATGATTAAGGTTTATAAATTATATTTGTTGTTAACATATTTAGGAACTTAATAGATTACAAATAGAGAACGGGTTAAAAAGAGAAAAGATATTTTTTAATTAAGTTGGATTTGATTGTAAAGTTTGAAAAACTTTATGATTAAATATAAGATATCTAATAAATAAAATTCAATATGAGATATTAGATTTTATATGGGCCTAATTAATATTTAATTAGAATTAATTGTAATTCTTATTAAAGTTTAATTAAAATTAAAATTATATTTTAATTAAATTACTAAGAGGTCTAAAACTTATTATAAATAGACTTAGGTTCAAAGGGAGCTAGTATATATTTTTTGTTGCTTAACATTCTCTACAATAGTTGTAGAGTTTTCCTAACATGTTTTGTGGATACTATTAGAAATTGAACATATGTATGGTTATGGTGGTTGAGATAAACTAATTTCAAGAACGTTCAAGAGAAACAATAAGAAAATAATCAAACATCATAATAAGGAATAAATTATGATTCATGTTTTATTCTATTTTATATGTAAACATATTGTATAATTTTAAAGTGAATTTAGCTTTCAAAAAATTATAAGGAAAAGTATAGTTATGTTCTACTATGTATGGGACTGGATCCTACCTGATTTCCCATTAAGCACTTACATATATAATCTAATTATAGCTAATTAAGGTTTTAAATCTTCTAATGACTTTAGTTGTGTTTTGGAAAACATCAAATTTGGAAGAATAAATCAACCTAAACGACTAATTTTGGTTAGACAACCAACACCAAATGTTTAATCCTATTAGATTCAACAAGCTCCCATCCTTTCCCTTTTTAAACATAATGTTGTTGACAAAATGAGTACTTTTTGTTTAGATGTCAGGTTTTGATCACTTTTAATATTTTTCTTCACCAATTGTAACATACTTGCTTTGTTAAGCACTTGTTACAAAATATTCGTTACACCTATATATGAGAAGTGCAAATATTTGCTCAAAACAAGAATAGAATTATCATGATTTGCTAGTATCTATACTTTCTCTTACAATATCATTGGATGATTTAGAAATCTATTAATATTTATATATTATTATTACTTTTTGGATAATTATCCTGATTTTTCTCTTATTTGTTATTATTTTTAGTATTATTGAATTTGTTAAGTGGTTAGTTAAGGATATCTTGGAGTTTATCATTTAGGGACTTATTGCTAGACATCAATCTTGATTTATAGTTATAAATTTAATTAGGAAATTTAAAATAAATTAAAGGAAGTTTTAATTTATATAATTCTAATTGTGAATTAGGATTATAATTTACAATCTTTTCCAAAATATTAGGAACCTCAATGTGTCATACATAAAAAAGAAGTTAAAAAGTGAAAATTTAATTTAAATTAAAATGGAATTAATTGTAAAGTTTGAGAAATTTTAGGGATCAAATATAAGATATTTGATTTTATTAAAATTTAATTATAATTATAAGTAGAGTTTGACTTTAATTAGGAGGTTTAATTTTAATAAGGGTGAAGCTCTTTTGTCTTTCTATATATATAGGAGGAAGGTATAAATTAGCTAGCATTTCTACCTCTTAAAAGTTAAGTTCCTTTTCTCTTCTTTGTAAATAGGCTAGACATTTGAACAACTCATGGTTAACACCCCGTAGGAATTTGAAATATGTGCAATTCAATTACCTTTTATGATTTATATTTTTAAAGTTATTTAACTGTTGAGATCCAATTAGAAAGTCATAAATTTTTTTCACTATGCTCATGATTAGATCATGATTAGTTTCCTATCAATGGTATCAGAGTCTCCTTTAATTGCTTAACTTGATTAAAGTTGCTTAATTATTATTGATTTGATATGATTAAGGCTTTAAAACTTTTTTAAATGAACTCTCTAATACAGATTAAAGCAATAATTAATTAGGGTTTGTTTTAATTTTTTGAAAAATAAAACGAAAATGCATGCCCCTTTATTTTGCTTTTTTATACAAAATTAAATATGCCTCCTATATGTTTTCTTTGTCTCCAAAAATTATTTATGAACCATAGCTTTATATTGCTTCTAAAAATCCCCCCATTTTGTTTTTCGAAAGGCAATGTATGTTTCATTCTTCAACTTGAAAACTACAACGTATAAAGTAACTTATGGAAAATTTATTTCTATAAATATATATTCTGATTTTGAAATACTATTGCCTGCTCCTTGCTTTTGTTTTTCTTTTGGAATGTGTTATGGCATGTTTCAAATTGAATTGAAGTTTTTGAAATATAAAATTGCATGCTCCCATAGTCTTGATTAAGATATAGAAAACCATCAGATGTATGTCCCCCTATATTAGGTTATGGATTTCTATTTATAAATGTTTTTCATGATGAATCTTTACAATTGACGTTGCTAGTCGCTGGAGAAAGTGACAGAGTTAGTGGCTTTAACCATTATTAGTAAGGACGTAATCAACTCTGTAGACAAGTTTTAATCCCTGGAACAATTGCTGAAGGAGGGTCGAGCCTTGGAGAAGGATGTACATGAAGCTTTAGTGATAAGAGGAACTTGAAAAATTGGAGGGTGAAAGGAGCAAAGGTGATGATACCAGGAAGACAGAGGTAAATGAGGCAATTAGAAACCATTGGAGAAAGGTAGCAAGATAGGAGACCCCGTCATTTGACCCTATCTTTGCGTTTTTTACTATTAACTAGCACACTAAAAGAAATAGTGGTCACATATTGCTTTATCCAACTCAAGAATTTAACTGGAAAGCCAAAATCTTCGAGGCAATGAAGCAAGAAATTCCAATTAACTGAATCAAAGGCCTTTCTAAAGTCAATTTTCAATGCACACAGCTTGCCTAAGCCCTTCGTTTATTAACCTTAAAATAACTCTCAAGCAAGGAGAATATTATCTAATATACTTCCTTCAATATAAGCTCCTTGGGTTTTGTTTGTGAAGGAGCCTATCGCCTCTATTAGCCTCGACACCAATATCTTGGAAATATTTTTATTTAAGGCATTGCATCAAGAAATGCGTCTAAGATCCATCAAAGAGCTTGGATTGGGTATCTTAGGGACTAGATAAATGTGTGATAGATTGATTTTTTTTAGCAATACCTCATTTTTGAAAAACTCAAAGATTGCTTTATAGGTTTGAACCTTAGCCTAGGATTGTTTAAAGAAATATACAATGAGCCCATCTAGTTAAGGGACCTTATTAGACTTAAGGTTCCCTAAGGCTTTATCCACATCTTTAACACTAATAAGGTTAACAAGTTTAATAGCTTGAGTAGAAGAAATGACTATGCTAATGAATGTGTTAAGAGTTTGCACGAAGGATCTACATTTAAGATTAAAACTCAGGCACTTTTTGAAGCACACGAGAAATAGGTCCTTGATTTCTTTTTATCCCTAAACTCTCTCCCCAGAGTCTTTGGTTAGGCAAGTGATCTTATTGAAATTCCTCTTTGTAAGGATTGTCAAAAAAAGGAAAATTAAGTACCTATCACCTTATTATAACCAAGAAAACTCTTAATTTTTTTCACATAATTGAGTTTTGTGCATCTAAAGCTTTGATGTAGTTCTCATGAGCTTATTCCTCCTTAGTTCTATAGTTATCATTCCAGGGATCCATATATAGGTTGCTTTTTGTAGAGTCTAATATCCTTTTAACCTTCTTAATGTCTAAGCTTTTATTATTCATTAGAGTCTTATATAAGGTTTTAATCTATTCCTTTACCTATATGAGCTTCCTCACACTCTTAAACTACTCAAAGCCTTCCACATTAAAGCTTATTCTAGCTTCGACTATCTCTTATAATCCTTAATACTTAGCAAGGAAATTGGAAAACCTTAAGTGAGATATTCTTATTAAGACATTAACTAAATTATAAACTCTTATTGGAGAATGTTTTGATGCTAGGTGTCTGTTGAAGATAACTTTACTCTCCAAAATTTCAATTAGCAAGTTTTGGTTAACCAAAACCCTAATCAACTTCCTTTTAAGGAGCCATTCCCCTTGTTATTTATTGGACCTTGTAATTGAGATTTGTAACTTCTAATTTCCTAATACAAGTTTTGAAATCAATATATGGTGGTCTAGAGTCAAACGCTCCCTTAGATTCAAAATTGAAAAAGGTTAAGTTGAACTCATGATAGGTAAATTTCCAAATTTTAAATTAAAACCTCTTATCCTACAAGTATCCAAATAGGAAATTGTAGTATAGATAGGTATCGTCCCACAGGAAATGGTTTACCACCGAAATGATCCAAATTTTGTTTTGTTTAAAAAACTCAAATAATTATATTTGAAAGATCTAAAATATAAAAATTAAGAGTCATACATACACACTTTAGGATTGTCACGAAAGTATGAACACAAATTTAGAAAATGGTGAATCAAAGTATCGCTTTAACAACTTAGGATTGTCTTTACCTAACTATGTGTTCTCTCACTTTAGAAATGTTCATTATGTTTAGTCCAAAATTTCACTCTCATTACTTGAACCAAATAAGCCTTGTGTAATGATGTAAATGAATTATGTAAGCTCTTAATTCCCTTTTTCACTTAACCATTAAAAGGATATGAACAGATTTTTAGACGACCACTTTTCCATTCAATATCTCTCTCCAAATGACAAGATAACTTGATATATGAAGTGTGCTTGGTGTAAGCCAACTCTCATGGCAGCTACGAACATATTTCTTAACTCTATATTTCTATGTGAGCTAAGTATGGACTGCCTTATACCATAAACATCAAACAACATCAAACATATTTTTAACATCGAATAAATTGGGTACTATATAGTTTAGGCAATAACAACCCAAATAACTAATCCATAAAAATCTTATCCAACATGTTCATAAAAAATCCATACATCCTTTTCAATCAACAAAATACAACAAAGAAGCAAGAAAAGAGAAGAAGTGAGGTTTATATGTTGAAGAGCAAAGCCGGAATTCTATGGTGGCAGCTTTGTGTCTCCTTGAAATCCTTTGATTCCACCTTGAATTCTCTTGGTTTTTCTCTCAAACATGCATTCTTCTCTCTCCCTTGGATGTCTTGCATGACATCCCCTCTTGTCTAGGTTTGAAATTAAGTTTTTATACCCCATTTAATGCTTAAAAAGACATACGAAGGAGGAAGTTGCCAACTGGAATTTTCTAGAAAACTCTATTTTCTATTTTGACTTCAATCTATGATATCGTATTGATTTCTTATCCAAATTGGGCCGTTACTTCACCAATTTGAAACTAAATTTCTCCTATTTCTTTTGGATAAAAAAGAAAAACATTCAATAAGAATTGTATCTTTTGAAAGCTTAACATTGGTGATGGGTTGGCCTAGGAAAATTCTAGCTTTCCTTTGGGTCACATGATTTGCTTTCTCTTTGGTTCTTCTATCCTTTCATCCCTCAAAACCACCTTCAATCCTATTGATTAACAACAAAATTAATAACCTAATCATGCCTAAAACCCATGTAAGTAATACCAAATTAATTTAAGAAAAAGACGTGCAATAATGACATGCAAAATTCATGCAAATCCTAATTTTAAAGACCTAATTCACACACATTCATGCATATTCACATACATCCATACATAATCATGCAATTATATGAAACTAAGACAAAATATAAGCTAAACAAGTTAACAACAATTAATTTATCACAATTAACTAAAATCGATTAATCACAATTAACTAAACTATTATCCTAAGCAAAATATATACAAATGCCACACTAATGATTAACAAGTGTTCATTCATTCTAGGTGACATGTTGTATAGCTTTAATGCCAATTTCATTGAGTAATGCCATAGTTTCATTATCTTATTGATTTTGGATAAATATGCTTGTTCAACAACTATTGTATTACTATGGCACCCTCTTTGCCCAATGGCTCATTGGTATTCCCACTTTTCTCTATGAGTTCTACATCATCTCCTCTTTCAAAAACTTTACCTGTAGGCTTCCATTGTGATGATTTTTTTTGCTTGTGGCCTCCATTAATAGGTAATTAAAATAGAACACTCCTCTAAGTTCTTAATAGCATCCAATCTCTTGAGCTTGAGTATATTTGCAAGTTCCTTACTAATCTCAGCTTATATACAAATTTTGACAAATCCAATTATGCCTAATGTTGTAGTGTTTTCACCTATGAACAAAGGCTAACTAGTGATGGGTAAGTTTTAAATTTTATAAGCTCTCAAAATATTGCAATCACAAAGTCGTGGGTGTAGTATATAAGGTGTTGATCCCTCAAGGAGTTGTGAACTAATTCAATTCTAAGTTAGGAGGGGTGAACTAATTCAATTCTAAGTTATCTAAGGCCCTAAGAATTATAAAAGTGAAAATAAAAAGTAGACAGAAAAGCAAAAACACGTGAAGATAATTGACAAAAAATTAATTTGTAAATTAATACGAAAACAAATTAAATTGAGCTATACCAAATTCACAATAAGAAATCACATAAGAAGAAGTTCGAAATTATGAGAAAGGGAGACTTTTCCTATAATTAATGCTAACCTAGTCATTTATGCGTTAATGAGGTGTTTGTTTTAAACTATCGAAGGGAGTATTACTCTTTCTCAAGTAATAATCACAAGCCCTAATTAATAGTCCCTAATTAGGTTAAAAACCAAACATGTAATCTCTCAATTATGAACATCTCTATCTCTAATCAGTTCTTAAGCTTTTTAAAAAACAATTGGATCTTGCATGAGATCTCTCTTTGTATAATAACCGATTTGATTAATTACATGGTCTATTGAATCGTTTAACTCTCATTATCCTAACCCAATCATTTTGCATTCAATTCGCTCTCGATTTATTACCAAAGCATAAAGTTACAACAATTATTCAGAACACCTAAATGATTGATAGGTGTATATTGTATCATATTTTTATAGGTAATTTGATATGTGTTTAGAGGTTAATTTGATTGTTTAGTGTGTGTTTAGGTTAATAATTGTGTTAGTTCATAAATATTTGTGTTTTAAGTGTTATCTGGGTAAGAACATATTTTTGAGCTTCAATTTTATATACATAAGGTGTCCTGATGAATTTGTTAGTGTTTTAGGGCATTTGGAAGAGTTTCGGAGGAAAACCAAATCAAAACACAAGGTCACAATCATAGGGACCTACGATGATCATAACAGAAGCACTAACAGAGGGCCACGATCATGACATAAGCTTGAGCATAAGGCCACGATCATGGGGAATTTGTCACGATCATGACAGAGAGCAAATTATCAAGCCACGATTGTGGCTTGCGTGCAGATAGATGTGGAGTCACTGTCAGATTTAAGTTTTCAAGAGACATTTCAAACCTAGAAAGACACTAAGGTTACCTTAATTGGTAAAGACTATAAAAGGATTATGATATAATGCTAGAAAGGGAGATTACATTCTGCTTACTTTTGGAAATCTAAAAGAGAGAGAGAAAGAAGAGACAGAGAAAAGAAGAAGAGGGTTCTGACGTCGAAGCTTCCTGAAATAAGTGACCTCTTGATGTCACCACTCTCTCGAGTCATCCAACTTGAGTTTCATTTCCTCCCCTTTTACTTGTTTATTCATTTAAATATGTAAGATTAAGATGAGTTGTATAGTTATGGATTTTGAGTTGATAATGATAATCTAACTTTACCTTCAGGATATTGCTTGTCTTTAATGTTAATCTAGATTATTTGTGTTTACTTGAGTTGGGTGCTATGATTGATTAATGTATGTGTATCTTTTAGTAACAAACCGAGAGGGTAAATCAGATAAAAATGAATAGATTGGATTAACAAGAGTTAGGCGATCTAATTGACCATTTAATCAATCTGGTCGGCAATTTCATGGAGAGAGATCCCATGCAATACGTAATTATTTATGAGAGAGCTTTAGAACTAATTAGAATTGTAGGTAATTTGCGAATTGAGATATTACAAGTCCATAATTCGATTAAGGTTTATAATTTTGGGAATAGTTATAACTCGAGAGAGAGTAATCAGCCCTACGATTGTTTAAAACTGACACCCCATGAACATATAATTGCTAGGTTAGCATTAATAATAGATAAAATCCCCTCTTTCATAACTTGATTATTTCTCTTAATAGATTTCCATTGTTGTAGTGTTTGTTTGTTATTAGTTTGTTTGATTTAGTTTACTTTTCAGTTCAATATTCAAATTTAAGTCTTAAATAAAGAGCAACTTGAATTAAGTGGTGTTGGACCCCGATCTTTGAGTGAAAATTTGGAAATAATAAATGAAATTAAATGAGTGTTTTTGTATGTGAATTATGTTATA